>JAMWET010005042.1:150000-232500 GCA_024036415.1 Prochilodus magdalenae | reverse complement strand
TGCTGTTAACCAATCCCCCGAACGGTTAATAAGTAAGGATCTTTATCAATTTGATGCTGTTTACATCAGAGACTAGTAAAGGGAACGCTAGAAAAGCCAAACTCATCACCTTCGTTATAGGTACTATATATTTTCTGGGGGAGCTATTTTTTTCTGGAATGCACAGAATTTAATCAGCTGTTTTAAACAGCCTCAACTTTTAAGTGAAGTAATAACACCTAGATCCATAGAAGTGCTGTGGATTAGTTATATTCCACAGCCACATGAGGAGGGACTGAATAACTCAGTAGGGATTTATGTGAGCCTGATAAAGGGCTCCTTATTGCATGGCTAGTTTGTTATAGCAGCCACAGTGTGGACTATGCAGGCTGGTAAAGCTTGTTTCATAACCTTTTGGTGAACACATCAACTGTGCCTTATTTAAGAGTCAGCAAACATAAAACAACAACAAAAACAGGCTTATATATTAAAACTTCTCGGAACAGGTGTGAATGGGTGGAGCTAAACTGAATGGTTGGACATACGACCATGTCCCTGGTCAAATTCTACTCATCATCAAAAGAATAGTTGCACCCAGAAGGAAGTGTTGGAGTGCAGTGCTACCGAGAAGGAGGATTAGGGTTACCAGGAACAATACATGATGATACATTTAGACTGATATGGGTAATATTTATTAAGCTACACATACAGAAGTAGTGTCTCTTGGCTTTGGGCCACCATGTTTGCCAACCCAACATGCCAGAAGTCTCGGCACAGCATTGTAGAGGTTCCTAATGGTGTCCTGTGATAATCCATCCCATGCAGCTTGAATATCCTTACTCAGTTTCTTTAGATGTTGTGGTAGGGGTGGAGGTGGCGTGACTCCAGGTCTTCTGGATGTGTGACACGTGACAACAAACTGCTCATTTTGGCGCGGACCACGGTGCCTCCACTCACGGGCTCATTGGTCTCCGCCAAGATCAAACCGTGACTCACTGAAGAGGACATGCCCCCATTCATGACCTGTAACTACATGGCAGTCTGGCCAGACACCACTGCAGTTTTTGGTGATGATGAAGTGGGGTGTTAAGGGCAGACATAATGTCTGCATACATGTAGTCCTGAATTATGCAGCTGTCTGCCAATGGCGCTGGCACTAACAGGATGACTCGTGAAGGGCATCACAGCTCGCTGAATGTCTGCAATCGTGGCTGTTGGGTCAGTCAGGTACACTGACAAGGCCTGTCCTTGCTTACATCATGCGTGAAACTTGAATCATTTGCAGGTCTCACAATGTCACACCTACCCACCAAGTTTCATTCTGGGTGCAGCAAGTTGTGCCAGTATTATTTTGAGGTTGTGTGCAGTTGATTTTCTTAGGCCCCATTTATACCTAGCCTCGTCATGTGTCCTGAGTATCAAGATTACATCTGGATGAGGCCAAGTCCCTTAAGAGTGTAAAGATGTTTGCATACTATTTTATTTTCCCCCCTTAAACACACAATGACTGTTTATATGCTGGATTCATCATACTGGGAAAAAATAAAACTGAAACTCAGCAAATCAGTTGGAACTGAGCATGGAAATCTGCAGTTGGTTTTCTTTAGAGGATGCATTAATTTTTTTCGCCTTACAAAATCAGCTAAACATGCAATTCGTCAAGAGGCATTGTACTTAAATGCATTGGTTCTGGTGATGTTCAACCGATTTAAAACAAAAAAGTCATGGACAAACCGACGTACAAACAGACAGATGAAGCAACACATGAATGAAGAAGCGGGTGAACAAACAATGTTGCTGTATGGAAAAAAGAATACATGAATACAGACGGCAGCCAGCTCGCCGTGATCTAGCCAGTGATTTAGCATGCTAGCTGTATGTTAGCTTTTAGTGTTGTGTAGTTCGCGAACCATTCGTTCGAATGAACGAATCATTGAGTGGACGTACTGAATCGAATCACTTCCTCAGCGGATTCGTTCCTTTCTCAGTTCAGTAGTTGAGCTCAGCTTTGACCGTGCAGGCCGGCAGGGGAACTGCTGTGTGGTCTGTGAATCACTGAATCACCTGCGAATCTGGTGGCGGAGACTCTCATTGCGAGGGAACTGTGCTTGCTCAGTGATTCGTTCACTGAACTGAGGGCTCCCGTTCACTCACTGATTCGTTCACTGAAAGTACTGACACTGTGATTCACATTCGTGCTGCCACCCAGAGAACTGTTGCTGAGGACGTAATTCACGTTTGCGCTGCCACTCACTCACATGGAGTCAAGCCATATAAACATAAACACACACCTGCCCCTTGTTTTAACAGATTTAGTTTCTAGAAACAAACTTAAAATGTCATGTAACAAGTACTGTATAAAACAAGTAGCAATAGAAATAAACATAAGTGAGTGATTAATGGCTGAAAAAATTGTGGTAGAACAAAAATACACATGTCAAAGTTATGAATAGAATTAAAATATGAGAATTGCAGAAAAAAATATGAATGACAGCTTATTACACATTTCAGATTATGGCAACAAATATATGAATAGAAGATTTTTTACAACACTCTCGTCTCCTGGTCCCGGAAGCCGTGAACTAAACTAAAACATGAACCGTTCAGCCGTGTATCAGTTAGGTGGGTCGGAATCGCAGGCTCCTCCTGCCAAGCACTGAACGATTCGGTGAACGAATCTTTTGAACGAATCTTTTTAGTGAGTTGATTCCAATGATTCAGTTCATCTAAAAGAGCTGCTGTGCCCATCACTATTAGCTTTAGCTCACTCTGAAACTTCTGTTTTGTGTTGACGTCAGCCTTCTGACTGATTAGGAGCTTGTGGAAGCGTTACTTAACTTAAGGACTGCCCGGTTTACATGGAGAGGAGAGAAATATGGTGAAATACAGCAGACATTTATTACACATTGGGAAGATATTCATGAGATATGCGTTGTGCATGTATATCGTGGTTCTGAGGTACAAGATTAACTTCATTAGCCACGTTGTTGTTTCCCTGAGGCTTTCGAGATCTGGTGGGATTTATCACAGCCAGTCCTATGGGACAGCATTCAGTTCCACAGTACGATATTTTGCTAAGCAGACGTCCTTGAAGATCTCAAGTTGTCTGTTGTTGAGTCTAGGTTTTGAACAATGCTCGCAATAATCTCATAATTACACCTTTTCTTCCTGCCGAGCTGCAGCACCTCCCACACCCTCCGACTCGGAAATGGTTACTGATGTTTTGACAAGTTTTAATAGGCTATACAGAGAGCAGCAACGGTGTCTCACTCCGTAAACTTGTCTGAAGTTTGCCACCCAGTTATATAAAGCCAGGCGCACGTTCCTCGGTGATAACTCAAAGTGGATGTGTTAGCTTATTTTCACTGTGAAAAACAATTACAGTGTGTCTGTCTGTGTGGTGGTGGTGGCGGTAGGGGGTCCTTCCAGTGAAACAATACGCAGTTTGAAAGACTGTTCAAGTGTAAGCCGGCCAGCCCGAACGTTTAACAAGCCCAAATTCATCTGATTGCTCGACATCTCAATTGGAGCTTGTCTGGGCAGTTTGCGCTGCCCTCTAACACTACTCATCAAACAAAGTGCTGATGAAGCTGAAAGTCTCCCTGATCCTGGAGATTAATCAGCGCGGGCCAAATCAGGTTTAGGAACAGACTCGAATGGTGCAGCGTGTGCCCGGCTTTAGGCAGATGGATTAAAGAAACGAAGGAATGAAAGACTCATTAACACAGTAAGAAGTAGTTCTGTTTCCAGGCTTCCACACCCACAGACTAAATACACCGCTCATGTATTAACCCTTCGAGGTCTCGGTAACACGTAACCTGAAGGGTGTCTCCATGACACATTCATAACACATTCATAACACATTCATAACACATTTATTACAAACACTCTTCACAGCATGTTCATGAATGTTTAAATCAACATTCAGAAAGTGTAGATGTTTTACATGACATTAATGTGGAGTACTATGCCATTTTACATTTTTTTTTTCAAAATAAAAGTCCCCATTCATAATTTGAACAAATTATAATATTTTCAGTGAAGTGTTTTAATTCTGGACTGGCAAAAAAACGAACTGTGTTTAAACCTTTGGACAGAAGATGCTTTGACATTTAGGCTCTTTTTGTCTAGACTTATGCCTTTATTATTTTTTCTCCTTCTTACTCTTTACCGCCATTATTTTCTATTTTATTATATTTGTGCCATAGGGTTCATACGCTCTTTAGGAAAACATTATTCATCTTAAGTTCAAGTTCTCTGGGATTAACAGCCCATCCTTAGAGGTTTTATTTGTTTAAGTGGCGTTATTTCTCCCTATATGGTATTACAGAAAGCATATGCGTTATTGTGCTAATTTAATAACTTAATAAACTTAATACCATTCTTCTCAGCAGCGTATATAGACTGAATTCACTCACTGTCATTTTTTACAGAGCACAAAGTAAAGGGAGAAGGAATAGGAAAGTACAAAATACAAATGCTTATAAAACTCTAATAATAAAAATATATACCTGGTCAAAAATGTAACATGTCATTAGATTTGATGTATAAACTCTTAGTTTAGCATCCCAGAATCTCCCCTCTGGTTTCCCCTCAGAAATGGTTCATGTTCAGGTGATCCCATTAAACAGGACTGTTTAAGAAGCTGCTGCTACTGTTTTCCATTTCTAACAATTGACTGAACCCTGATTATAGTTTGCCTGATATGTGCAGCCAGTGTAGATCAAAACCTGATTGGTTTGTTCCACTGTCACTCACTGATCACATTAGTGCCAAGTCCTTCTGTTCAGCACATGGAGACCTAACCAATGGAGATTAGATAGCTTCTGTTGTGCATGTTTGCTCATCATGCCCCAAACCAAACTTAGTAGTAGTAGTGTAAGACTTCACTCACTCAGTCATCTTCTAAACCTGTTATCCTTCTGGGTTGAGGGGGTTGGGTGGTGTTCTAGCCTATGACAGCATTTAGTGGGCAGAAGGCAAGAAACACCTTGCACTGGCAATCAGTCATGCCTGTATGTCTTTGGACTGTGGGAGGAAACTCTAGCAGCCAGTGGAAACCCATGCAAACTCCACAAAGAAAGGACCCCGGATGGCCCACTGCATCACCCTACCACTTAGCACAATACATGCTTAATATAAATACATCAAGCATGATGGTTCTATTACATAAAACCGAGGTTAAAATTAAAGACATATAATTTTATATCTATTATATATAATGTATATATTATTATATTATATATAATTTTATGTATAAGTTTTCATTTCACAGATGTCATGAAATCCTCTTTAACAGTCTAGAATGCCCTGATGAGGGTTCCCCACTGGGTGTGTGTTCAATCACTATGTCACATATCTGGTATTTTGGGGGTTGGGTTTTGGTTTAGGGTTCATTTTCCCAACCCCTCTTTATTCCTACCAGATCTGAACCACATGACCGTTTTCCTATTTCATCCAGTAACTGTGTTCTGTGTCTTCTGAGGGTTAAAGCTTTCTAGGATACGGGTTTGCTCTCTTACCTACAAACAGCTGGCTGTTGAGCTGGAGTCTGTACTGTCCTTCGGGTGCTGCCTCTAGCAGCTGGAGGGGCAGCAGATCAACCTGCAGCGAGGCCTCCTTCACGTTTCTCTCCGCTCGCACGTGGTGCCATTGTCGGTCATTCAGAGGCACAGGCGACCTGACAGTCAGAACCACTGGGCCGTCCCCGAGGTCAAAGGTGAAGGTGACAGCTGAAGGAGCTGGAAGAGGGTAAAGCAGGTGAGAGCTAGTGCATCTCTCGTTGCTACCTAATTGGCTTGTGGAAGACTATTGTGCTTATGTAATATAGTTACTGTACATGCCAAAGCTTTACAGGCCACATTACATGGTTTGTTTTCAATTTGCTACATTCAGAAAAAAGGATGTATACTCAATTTTCACACGACCATATAAATGTAAACATTTGACAGGGCAAGATATGCACTTTACATAGCACTGTATAGCTCTATAAAGATTACAAAAATATGGTAATATCATACTTATCAATCAGAATTCATACAATAAACACATGCACTGTTGTTCTGTTAATGCTTTTTGCACACGCCTATACAAACCTAAAGTATTGTATCAGGTGTGAACTAAATAGTGACATTTAAAGTCCTTAAAGGAGCATTTTTAAGGTGACACCACCTGTCAAATTCACACTCCAAACAATAGGGGGCAACATATCCCCAATAAATGCCCAGTCCCTCCTCACTCCGTACCAGTCCATATAGAATGTTGTGGGTTCAGTCCCGAATTTCATCCCTTCCGTACCAGTCACATATAGAGTGGAAAGTTGTGTTAGGTTCAGTCCCGTTGGTGTTTATATGACTTTGTTTTCATCGCTGCAGCACATTTTTAGTAAACTGGCTGTTTCCCAGGCGCCTCACCCATCATTGTGTTTGCTGTTCCTTTAACTGGCTACTTGTCCGTAAATGATCAACCCAAAGCTGTTAGAATAAGCCATCAGGGCTCCAGTGCTACCTCTACCTCCTCGCATGTTGGACTGGTTAGAGTCGAAACTGCAGTGACTCACTATCGCCTCCTGAGGTGGTGCTGGGGCTAGCTGGTTAGCATGCTAACTCCAGTATATCTCTGCAACACAAACATAGACTGCTTTCTCATACTGTCAAAACTGTTATTTCTTCACATGCGGTTCCTAATTTTTGTTCATTTTGGACTAATAAAGTAATAAAGTCAAATTTGGTAGAGCTTTACTTATCGTTCTTGTTGTAACAATGACATAACTATGTCATTGCATGTCACTGCAGTTGTCATATACTACCTTGAGCTGTCAGGTGTCAAATGTAGCTCAGTAATAGAACACTGACATGTTACCATTACTGGTAATTGTCATGAGAGATGATATAATGAGAGCTGACGAACACACTTGGGAAAACGATACATGTGACGTGACGCTGTGTAGACATCAAACATTATGGCATCTGTCACAATAATTATTAATAGTAATTGCAATCTCATGGCAGCTTATGACAACATGTCAAATCTGCCATGTATTGTTTATGCTATGATATGTTAAGTACTGAAACTGCTGGTTGTTAGGGAAAATTCTGTTCATATATATAATTTTTATCTGAAATACCTGTAATACCTCCACAAACATCAATAACAGCTTTGATTGCATTTGGCATGAACTGGACAAGTTTTCGGATGTAGGCCACATCAATGTTTAGCCATATTTGCATCAAAGGATTGAGCAGTTGGGCCACATTTGGCGGATACCCTTCCTGGCACAGTTCTGAGGAGAGTTTCCTGTAGACTGGGATTTTAGCTACTGCTGGTAGACCTGTTGAGGCCTCAGTCAAAGATACGCTTCCATACACCTGCAAAATCAGCAACTTCCTTTACACTATGGTCTTTGGCACACCCACATGTAATCACTTCTTTTAGCCAAACATTAACGTCTGCTTTTAGACATCTGCATTTCCCATACATAGAATGAGACATTCGCTGCACTGTACCATCTCTTCGCAATCTCATGATAAATACTCATGCCCGCAGGTATTTATAGCCCCATCATCCTCGTGCAGGACCCTGAAGTTACTACCATGCAAGGTGACTCCCAGTAGCATATATATCGTTGCTGTCCAAAGAAAAACATGTATCTCCATTTTTGCTGGTTTTTAGTTTTATGCCATATTTGATCACATGAGCTGCTGTTTACACTGTGTGGGAATTTCATAAAGAATGGACCAACAGATATGGCTCAAAACTGTTTGGAAACACGTCTGGTTCCATTGACTTCCATTCAAATTAAATGAGGTTTTTGGCCTCTCCTGTAAAGTTGCCATTTTGGAGATACTGGTTTTTCTTTGGACAGTGACGATATGTAAGTAGCATCTATAATGAGTGGTTGTTAGGTCTATATATATACATATACCTAACAACCACTCATTATAGATGCTACTTCCACTGCGGAGGTTCCACTGGAGTTGTGTGGATAGGGTGTACTGAAGTGTGTAAACCATATACCATATTATAGTATGTGGTGTCAACTTGTAGGCTGCACTGTTTTTCACTCACAGCTCAGTTCCAGCCTGACAAAGTCTCGCACCCCCACGTTTTCCAAGAACAGCCCAGAAGAAGCACTGGTCTTGAAGAAGAAGGAGATGTCCATGCTAAGCTCAGCTTGCAACGTGGGGAAGTGCAGGTACGAGGACTCCACGAAAAAAGAGGCTGAGTTCCAGAAAAACCCTGAGGCAGAAGCAGAGCCAAGGAAGCCAGGTGAATCACCAAAAGTGACAACAATAACAACAATATTAATAATAACAGTAATAAACCCCTTTATAAAGATGGAAATGCATTCGGTAGTGAACAGTTCGTCATTTGAAATCACTAGGGAAAAACCACTCACGGTCTCCATAGCAACGCAGCGGTCCAATCTGGAAGAGAGCCTGCGAGCCTGTTCTGTTTGTGTCTCCGATGGCGATCTCGCTGAGGGGTAAATGGTCTTTGTAAGACAACAGCCCGGTATCGTTCACCCTGCGGAGACAGTAGGAGAGAGCGAGTTAGATAGTGTGATAAGTGCAGGAGGAAGAAGGAATTCCAGAAATTCTGTTTGTGCCCTTTCACTGCCTTTAAAGGAGGAACACAATCCCTCTGGTGAAAGCTGAACCAGGTGATTCACCAGATGCTGAAAAGGTGCTTATAGTGGGAACGTGATGACATGCTAGCTTGTTAGGCCCGCTCATCCACAGAGGTTCACTTTACAGAGATGGGCTACACATATGTGGCTAAAAGCTGACGAAGGGTTTTAATACTGTGCTGCTCATGCTGTAGTCAACAAGCAATTTGCATACTCAAGTGCTCCGTCATTCAGTGGCAGTATTGTCCGCTTTCAATGGAGAGCCTATTAATATGCATGTGGAGAAATACAGTGCACTGTGACAGCATTACCATGCGTCCTGGTCTGCGTCACAGTTGCAGAAGTAGTTCATGTCCCTGCAGTTGCCTTCAAGGCTGCAGGCGCACTGCTGAACTCCAGGGAGGATGCCCCCCCAGTATGTCCTCTTCACACCGTCCCGGTCCAGCCACCAAGACAGAGGGGTTCCATCTGGAAACATGCAGCAAGTATCCAACTTAGTATCACCATCCCGAGGTTTATAGGGTTTATGGCCTGTGGCCATGTACACTGACCAGCCAAAAATATGAAGTACACCTTCATAGTTCTATGTTCTTTGTTTATTTTTTTCAGCTCTGATTACCATATGCATTACAATTGCATAGTATAGTGCACCTGTTTCTCTGTATCGCTTGTTACCCTGTCTTTTAATGGTCAGGACCCCCACAGGACCACCACAGGGCAGCTACTTTGTGGGTTGGTACATGTAGGGTACCAAACAACATGTTTACACCAAACAGAGCGTGACGCAGGACAACATGCAGATAACATCTGTTTCCCGCTACAATTTACATTTCTCCATAAATGGACCAAACACCCAAACTTCTCTCCCTCTCATCTGTCTTCTCTATGAGCGGATCATTGCTGATGGACAACACTGAGGGGCTACCAGTGCAGAGGAATCCTCTACAGGACTCTCAGGACTACACACACTCAATTCAACAAGTTACAATATCTACCTCTTAATCCTTAATCCTCCTAATCAGTCAGTCTCTCTCTCTCTCTCTCTCTCTCTTACTTTCTTTCTCTCTTTCTTTCCTCTTCTTTGTTAAGCACTGGAATGACATTTCTCCAGAGCAATCACATCAGAACCCCCAGAGCAGCTAGAGGCACCTGAGCATCAGCTCCACCGTGGGTCCCCTGCCCTGTTTCTGACTACAACCTTACACTGACCAGCGTCTGGCTCAGATCATGAACTCTTTCTATGGGCCGGCTCCATCTTGCAGTTACTCCCTCCTGGACTAATCAGACTGGATCTAATTACACTGGATCTAATCAGACTGGATCTAATCACACTGGATCTAATCATACTGGATCTAATCAGACTGGATCTAATCACACTGGATCTAATCAGACTGGATCTAATCAGACTGGATCTAATAGATGTTCTTCTCCTGTTAGTTCTGTCTTTCTCGTCGCATCCGGGTTCGACCTGAGGAGGTTGGGTTCCGCCCTGAGCCTGGTTCCTCTCGAGGTTTCATCCTCACTCAAGGGAGTTTATCCTCGCCACTGTTGCCTCTGGCTTGCTCAAGGGGGGCTTGGACCCAGTCCCAACCCCCACCAACCCAAAGACAGCATCATGCAACAGGGCTAGAAAGTGAGTCTAAATTTATCATTTATTGTTCCTGCTAGCCTTCACCTTCCTTCCCAACAGAATTACAATCTGACACTTCATTCATGGTGCAACTACTCCTTTGATGATGAGTGAAGTTTGCAGCTCTGAACAGTTTATTTGTGTGCTGGGTGTGTGGAGGGGTGATGGGTCTGAAATCTGATCCATTGTGTCATAGGGTTTGCACAGACACATCCTACATCAATGGAGCAAACAGTGGGCTGTGACAAGGACCACATGCCCCAAAGTAGGCTAGTGCAGGAGGGCATGGGATATGTGTTCAAGTGGGGACATGTGGGCAAAAATGCTGCTAGGTATCTCAGGTGGGAACTCTAGATTTTGAGGGGGTTGGTGGGCAGGATTATTGGTTGAATGGGGCAGACGTGGGAATTCATAACCAGGCCCATGCAGACATCTGATGACACGTTTAGGTGGTTGCATGTTTGCTTTCTGTGCTTTCACCTTTTTCATTACCGTCTAATGTCATTTAAGCGTCTTCGTACCGCAGCTTTGATCAATAACAGTTGTGCAAAATGCGCTTTAGAGATAAATGGTACTTACTAATGTCAAGGGATGGTCATAAATATCAGAGACTGTTTTGCATTAAATGTCTACAATTTGTTATGACTTGTTTTTACTTATTCTGGAGGCATACTGACAGTGACAAATGAGTACAATAAGAAGCAAACAATATCAAGCAATAAAATATACACATGATGTTTTGCTCTGTTGGACAATCTTTCATTTTTAAACTATTTACTAAATAATATCAAGGAAAGTCTCACTACATGAATGCATTAATCTTTCCTTCTAGCTACTCATAAATCCGTAGACCTTATATCTTGGATCAGGACTGCTCCAATAAGATTGAACTAAATTGTAATAATTAATCCCTGTTAATCTTTAACATATGCTGAGTTATGATATCATAACACTGTGGACCGAGATCTAACGCGGTTTGTTCACGGACACAGACAGCTGGTTCCCCCCCACCGCCCTCCAAGGACCTGTAATGGAGGTCTTGAGGTTCTATTCTGCCTAATGGCCATTAGAGTGCTCCGGGCGAGTGGGCATCTGCTATCTCTACAGTGCAGAGACACCGCCAAGAGCCATGTCCTCTGCAAAATGAAATCTGAAATGCAAGATGTCTGCTGCTGCTGGTTCGCTATCTGTTTGAGTCCATTTCAAGAAGTGTTAGTGTACAGAATGATCAAAAGGTTGATCTCTTGCTCAAGGACTTCGGAGGGGCTTTCAATTTGGCAGGTCGGTGTTAAACTGAGGCCAGAAAGTGAGTCGTGCAACTCAGGATTAGTTACACTCTCCAGTCGAAAGGCCAAGAACATCATCACAGCGAAATATTGAAAACTAAGGCTGTGCATAGGTGTAACACAATGCAGAGTCAACAAGAGCTGTAGAAGCACTCACTCAAGATATATATTAATAGGCCAAGGCAGCAATATGGTACGACCCTGACATGGCAAGAGTCATGGAACCAATGTTGCATGGGACCCTGTCCAGCCTGCTGAAGTGGAGCAACTCAATGTAGCATCAATTCTACAAGTGCACATAAGACGTCTACAGAGGTGCTGAGCCATGCTGTCTGCATAGCCACCACAGCTCCATGGTATTTGTAGGTGCAGGATGAGGTTGAATGGACCTCTCCAGCACATCCCATAAATGCTTGCCTAGTTTCACGTCCAAGGAACATGCAGGCCACACCATTGGTCAGGACTGTTCAGAACTTGGGCCCGATGGCAATGTTGCATTATCCTGCTGGAATATCCCACAGGTAAATTAAGTCTACATAGCAGACATTGGTTGATGACGTGTTTAGGCAGACAGGTGGACCCAATCCATGCCATGAGAAAACACCCACACCAGTATGAAACTTCCACCAGCCTGCACAGTGCTTTGTTGAGCTCCATCTGGGCTCCATGACTTCATGGCATCTACGCCATCTACCATCAACCTGTCACTCGCCACATGTTGGCAGCCCCTCTACGATCCAGTTAGCAACTTCGTGAGCCCAGGTAAGGTGCTGTGTCCAATTCTAGCCAGGCACAGCTGTTCGCAATCATTAAGCACTCATGGGCAGCCACGGCACTGTCCATTGTGGGTGGAGATTTTCATGCCTCATATGAACTCTAATAATTCATATAACCTTGTAATATGGATGCTGGCCAGTGTTCACTCACAAGATACCATGTCAAAGCTTATACAGGTGTGGGTGCTCTCAAGCTGTGGTGACGCTATTTCATAATCAGTGTACATACTGCTATCCCATGATTCTGGCATGTCAGCATATTTACTTTGCTAGAACCACATACAGGAAATGAATGGTTTCTGTGGTTTCTTTTTGGGTGACTTCTGGATGTTATACTTCTCTTCATATCTGAAACACACTTGACAGTTTTTAGATCCAGCTACACTTGTTCATTTATTAGGTGCTCAATTGTAGTCCATCTGTTTGCTGTACAATTTACCACCAGCCTCAACCCACCATAGGGCCACTGCTGACAGATTTTATGGGTAGTGGACCATTCTCACCACAGCAGTGACACTAACTATGGGCTGTGCTGTTGTAAGGGAATCTCATAGTAATCTTGTTAAGGTTTTTCTATACAGGGTCATTTAGCATAAGCACAGTGCCAAATGTTAATGTACCCGCGATATACTGTATGTGCCACAAAGCAGCTGAATCCTCAAACTCAGTCTGGCAGCAAAGTGTTTAAAAGAGGCAGTGAACAGGTGGGTAGTCAGCCAATCAAACATGGTGGTTCTATTTTGACCCTCACAAAAAGCTGACCTTTTAATTACAAGTGCAGTGTATCTTACAAAGGTCAGTCTTCGATCTGATGCCACCATCTACGTTATGCAATTCAGCTTCCGAATCTTCGAAATCAGATTGCGATTTTGTGGTGTAATTCTGAGTGAACACTCAGACAGGAAATAATCATTTCATTCATCAATTTCATACACCAGGGTACGACTGGAGCCTGAAAGTGGACATCAAACAGAATCTGTCTGTTTTGCAGAACAGCCAATGAAAATAAACAGTTGAGGTGCAATATGATTTACTATTTGTTGTTATTGTGATGTAACAGTAGTCTCAGTGTCTGGCCGATACTATCCAAAATCATGGGATTTGTAAGGGTCCGGGCTGTACCGCCTGTAGCCAGCAGAGGGCAGCAGCAGCGGTGCCGTTCTGGGGGAACTACAGCCCGGAACACCAAACCCCAGAATGCCCCAGGCTGATCAGGCCAACGAGCGGCACCTGGGGCATCAGCAATATAAGCCCCCACCACACAAACACCATTGCTACACCTTTGTAGAGGGGTAGCCGGTACGGTATCCGAGAACGAGAACGAGAACGAGAACGAGAACGAGAACGAGAACGAGAACGAGAACGAGAACGAGAACGAGAACGAGAACGAGAACCCTTAATACCGGCGCAAGGGGATTCCTGCACTGCGTTTGGGTCCAAACCCAACCGCACCGTAACAGGATTGGCCAATAGGATCGTATAACATGCTGACATAATCCAATATGATCCATTAGGCTAAATGGAAATGCTTAACCTCCTGAGACCTGGACTACCTAGCTATTTGTGATTAATAGGACCTAACAAGTATAAAAAACTAAACGTTGTCTTTGTACAGGAAGTTGTTTTGGCAAAAAAAACAATGTCCTAATATGAGGGCCAAAAGGTCAACGTTTTCAAAATTATCATGGTGCAGAGAAGCCGAAATGTAATGTCCTCATATGAGGACGCTGGGGTCTCAGGAGGTTAACTATAATTTTAGATGGGTTTTGAAAGTGTGATGGTGCTTAACAATCAAACATGCCCTTAAAAGTTCTGAGTGGGAAAAAATTCTAAACTTTTTAAGCATGGTGTTATTTTTATGGCTGGTTAAGAAAAGTGTGAATGTGTTATTAGCGGTTTGTCACATCCACAGGTCTGCCTGAGCCTGCTATCTTAGCTCTGCTAGCTTCATGACAGTTCTTTGCACTTGACACAGTTTCATCAATCAAGGCATTCCTATCAATATGGGCAGATACTTGAGGTTGTACTGGAGCTGAAAAGTGGTACTGAGTGATTTTGATTGGCTTCAGCTTAAATCTAACGGCCATTAGCCCAGCCTTCTTTTTCCTTTAGCCTCATCCAGCACCCCAGCTAGCCACTACATACCCCTACAGACTGCAGACCGTTACAGCGTATTATAGCTGCTTTTATTTAGATCTCGCTGCATGAATTTCAATAACTTGTGGAAAGAACTGTCTTGTTGTATATCTGTGCATGATATTATGGATGAATGTGGTTAAATGTTAAAAGCTGTATTTTCAGCATTGCTGATAAAGGTTATCGGTAAATCAGAGTGTATAATGTAAAGGGTTAATACTGTAGCAAAGATATATATTAATAGGCCAAGGCAACAATATGGTACGACCCTGACATGGCAAGAGTCATGGAACCAATGTTGCATGGGACCCTGTCCAGCCTGCTGAAGTAGAGCAACTCAATGTAGCATCAATTCTACAGGTCTACAGAGGTGCTGAGCCATGCTGTCTGCATAGCCACCACAGCTCCATGGTATTTGTAGGTTCAGGATGAGGTTGAATGGACCTCTCCAGCACATCCCATAAATGCTTGCCTGGGTTCACGTCCAAGGAACATGCAGGCCACACCATTGGTCAGGACTATTCAGAACTTGGGCCCAATGGCAATGTTGCATTATCCTGCTGGAATATCCCACAGGTAAATTAAGTCTACATAGCAGACATTGGTTGATGACGTGTTTAGGCAGACTGGTGGACCCAATCCATGCCATGAGAAAACACCCACACCAGTATGAAACTTCCACCAGCCTGCACAGTGCTTTGTTGAGCTCCATGACTTCATGGCATCTACGCCACACATCTATGACACACTGTAGCAAAGACGACAAATAAGAAGAGGTTGAAGCTGCAACTGAACCTAAAATGAAGCCTTTGATTAAAGTGAAACTGCAGGCTCTATTCAAACACCACAATCTTCAGCCTCACCGCTAATTGGCGCAGGAATTATGACACTGCGGCAGTTGCGAATGCTGGATAGACCGGATCGTCTGGTGCTAGCTGCAGGGCAAGGCTCCTCTGTAGGGTGCTGCTGCTAAAGACGTTGCCTGAATCCCGTCATTTCTTTTACTTTTGCAACTTTGACACTGTTAGTTCACTCTTTTGATCGCAATTAATCGAAATTCCATGGCAGTAATTATGCACCGATGTTAAGGGTACAGCATGGTTTCCTTCCCTTGCTTTTTACATGCAAAGCAGCACCTCATGGACCAGGAGGTAACTCACTCGCTCATGTTAAACAAGGCTGTCCACAAGGGAGACCCTTAAGGAGAATTCCCAGCGGGCTGCTGAGAGAGTGAGAAGGGTGGGAAATACATGGTCATTTTAAGTGTAGTGCAATATAAAATGAATGGAGAGCACCTGGGACAAACAGCAGGCGCTAGGCTAATATTGGAGTGTACATGTCTGGACACGTTGGTAGCCCCACTGCAATCTCTGGGTGTAGCTAATGTGCAATCAGGCAATCGCTGGTAACCCCAGAGCAAGGCATGACAACTGGAAAAGATGTGAAGGCTAGCAAGAGAGCGACAGAGGAGACTTCCAAAAAAGGGGGATGCGGGGGAGGCGGAGTTACGTAAGCAAGGTGCAAGATGTTTGGCTATCCAGATATTCGAATATATGCCATTAGTAGTCTTTTTATACCCTATGGCTTCAGATCTCTAGCTCATGTAGTTAATGTATATTGGTATGCACTTTTTTCTCCTGAAACATCTTTGTGTCCATGTGCTCCTCGTTAAAAGGATTTGCCCGTTTTTCAAGCTATTTGTACAGGGGTTGGACAATGAAACTGAAACACCTGGTTTTAGACCACAATCATTTATTAGTATGGTGTAGGGCCTCCTTTTGCGGCCAATACAGCGTCAGTTCGTCTTGGGAATGACATATACTGCATCCTGCACAGTGGTCAGAGGGAGTTTAAGCCATTCTTCTTGCAGGATAGTGGCCAGGTCACTACGTGATGCTGGTGGAGGTTCATCCTTCTTGGTGGTATGCTGACATTACCCTGGATACCGTGGCTCTTGATACGTCACAAAGACTTGCTGTCTTGGTCACAGATGCGCCAGCAAGACGTGCACCAACAGTTTGTCCTCTTTTGAACTCTGGTATGTCTCCCATAATGCTGTGTGCATTGCAGTATTTTGAGCAGAACTGTGCTCTTACCTGCTAACTGAACCTTCACACTCTGCTCTTACTGGTGCAATGTGCAATTAATGAAGATTGGCCACCAGGCTGGTCCAATTTAGCCATGAGACCTCCCACACTAAAATGACAGGTGTTTCAGTTTCATTGTCCAACCCCTGTAAGTCTACTCAGGGATACGTTGATGTAACTGAGCTTCAGTGTGCATGCTGTTTTAAATGCTGGAATGTGAGGAGGTGACATTAAAAGGATTTGGCATATTATAATGTGATCCACTATGCACTATGACCAGCCTCTTTATTCAGTATACCTCTGTTGGATATCAGTGTTTTTATTATACCACTACAGTGCATAAGTTACCCCTTTGGTACCGCTTTCCCAGTAACAGAACTTGATGTTAGGGTTCTACAAACGGGCTATAGAAAAACTGTGTGTCCAGATACTGTTTACAGACAAGAGCTGAGACTCCTAATCCAGCCTGTCTCATGGTTCTACCATTCAGTGTAAGAAAGAATCAACTTCACCTCCTTGCATTTACACCCTTTGTACTTTTTATCATCCCCATCTACCTTCTAGCAGTCCTACAGACTGTAGTCCATCTGTTTGTCTACACACTTTGTGATTCCCTTTCAATCTGTTCTGTAATGATCAGGACCCCCACAGGACCACCACACAGCAGGCACTATTTTGGTTATGGGTCATTCTGGTGGGTTAGTTAGTGTTGCAGTGGTAAATGTGGACCAGACACAGCAGCGTTGCGAACCAGATTATTATTTTTTTTTTTATTCTCTGGTTTTGGATTTAGATGCAAAGCACCTGACCTGGCTTGTAGCTCACTCAGCTACTGGCAGTCTAGGGAGAACATATGGGTCAGTGTATGACGTTGGGATGTACATCTGATCTAGAGTCTGTAAACAGTGTTACACTGATTAAAAACATTCTTTGTGGACATATTTCAGGCTTATGCCTCAGCCTTGGAGGGGGAGTCATGGGGTGGAGGTTAGGGAACCAACTGAAGGGTCACTGAACCAACAGTGCCCTTAAGCGGTGAACTTAAGTGCCCTTTAGCAAGGCGCCAAACCCCCAACCTCTCTCTGGATCCTGTGGATAGCGCTACCCACCACACCAGGCACGGAGGCTCACTGTCCCCTAGTGTGTATGTGTGTCTCTTCACGTATGGGTTAAATGGCAATTGGCAAGTGGTCATGAATTCTAATTCTTGAAACACTCTGTCTGCTGCTATTCTCTTAGTAACACACATCAATGACTGTGCTCAGCTTCTTATCACAAGACCTTTGTATGCTGGATATATCTGTGGGTGGAAGATTTCACATCCACCAATAGCTCATCACATAGCATGGTAGGGTTTCTGTCAATGCTGAGAAAAGTCCACCACCCAAGTAACATCTGGTCACCAGTGGTTCTATAGTGGTCTTTCCATTGACGGATGGGCTAGAAAATGGCTGAGAAATTGCAGTTGATAAATGAACAATGACTGTAATGACCATAAAGTGGCAGCTCAGGGTCTTTGATGCAATCATTCTTGGTGATTCTGTGGAATGAACGTCTCCATTAAACTCATCAAAGAGCAAACTCACTCAAACACAAATGATAAACCAAAAGTAAGATTTACCCCAGGTGTCAAAAAGGCGGGACTTCCTGCATCGGTAAGTGACTTCTTGCTGGCAGCGCTCCGAGGAGGCCACCAGGGAGCGGAGGTGATAGGGCGAAATGGAGTAGTTGAAGATGAGAACGTAGGGGCTTCTGGGAGTGGACCCTTGAACCCTAACAGGCTGCAGGTGATCATGGCCTACCACGGTCCAAACTTTGTCCTCTGCGAAGAAAACAACATTGACAAACATAGAAGACGTTAAAACCCAGAAGCGAGCGCTGCAATCCCCATCATTTGCGGCACCCTCCTGTTCGCTCCCCACGAGCCTCTCAAACCAGCCTTCGATTGCCCAGATGTGCCCGTGAATGAGAAAAGGAGATTAGCAGTGTGATGGAGTGAGATGCAAATACCTGATGAATATTAAGAGGGGAACAGAAGGTCATTCATTCGGGGCCTGTGAAACGGAGAGAGTTAGGAAGTCCGCACTTACTCCCTCTCTCTATGCAAATTAAAATCCCCCCATGTGTGATGGACGAAAGTGCCTGTTTGCTGAGCCTTGAAGAATTAGCATGGCTAACAGCTCCTGTAATTGGGGTCAGTCTGAAACAATCTTCTTGCCAGTGCTTGTCGGCAAATGCTAAGAGAAAATGTCTATTTGTATTAGGGTTAGTTAGCATTTGCAGCTTAGCACGGCTAGCTGCTGAGCAACCAGAACAGCAAAGCTAGTAGAATAGCCCTTAGCAAAGCAAAACCATCCCATCCATGCTAACTTGCTGAGTGTGTGGTAGTGGCAAGCGAGCAGCCGTGCTGTGCTTACTGCATTCATTCGCTCCTAGCAAACTACAGTACCCTCACAGTCATGGCAGGCCTCTGGTGAAACAAAGAATAATGGAGCAGTCTCGTCAGGCCAAGCTGCCAGCCTCAGTGGGCTGATACGCTCTCTGATTTTCTCCTTCTTCCACCTACATTCCTCCCTGCTGCTGACATAATGGACCTCTCGTCTCCTGTGAGACGACACACTGTATTACAGCCTCATCCCAGAGACAAATCAGCCCTGTATGTGATGGGAGAGGCTGAGGGGGATGTCAAAAGGTAAAAACCAAGACTGGTGAAATCGGTAATGAGTCTTGACAGAGGAGGTTGAAAAGCGAGGCTGTCCCAGCACTGCAGGATGCACAGCACACTTTTTTCACAGGAGAGGTCAAATACAGTTTTATCTGAGTTGCAGTTGCGAGTTTTTTTAGATCCTGATTTACTATCCCTGGCTGCCTGTCCATCTCTGTACACAAGCTGAGGTAGATTTGCATTTTCTGATGTTCTAAATACAGTCCAAACACATTTATTTATTCATTCATCTTCTGAGCTGCTCATCCTTATGGGCGAGGATATCCCAGCACTCACTGGGCGGAGGGTAGGAAACACCCTGCCACAGGTCAACACTTAAGGAAGCTGTATTTCTAAAGATGGGATTCAGATGGGATTAGTTTTACATGGGGAGGTGGGGTAAAGTAGGGTTACTCCAGTGCATCTGTAAAGTGTATGACTGATTCGGCATAAATGACTGAGATGGTAGGAGCTACTTGATTTACGCACTGCCGGTACAGGTTAACAGGCTACATGTTCATGACATGTACAATGGCTATAGGCTACACTAAAGAGTGACTTACCTGAAGTTGCCAGAAGCGTCACACCTCCGTGGAGGCCTTTGGCTCGTCTGGATTTTGAGTGTACAATACCTAAGGTTTGCCATAGAATTGAAACACTTACAGTATCTGTGCAATGCAAATGGGGCTAAGTGCCTCCTTAGGCACCTCCATACTTCTCTTGCACAGGACAGGACTACCTACATGTCAGTGCTGGAGCCTATCCCAATGCTTACTGGGGGGAAGGCAGTAAACAGCTTGGACTGGTCACGAGGACATCATGGGGCAGACACACAGACACAAACATTCTCTCTCTCTCTCTCTCTCTCTCTCTCTCTCTCTCTCACTCACACACACACACACTCACACACTCACACATTCACGCCTGGGGGCAATTTGGCATCTTCATTTCACCTACCATCTTTGGACTGTGGGAAGAAATCGAAGCGCCCAAAGGACATCCATGCAAACATGGGTAGAACTCCCCAATAGGAGGTTACCTGACTGAGGAATCGAACCCAGGCCCTTTTTGCTCTCTCTCCCATAGAGACCTATTCATTTTCACCCCTACTCAAATCCTACTGTTTCCTTTAACCTACAGCCCCCATGTACTCACTCAGGGCAGATCACCAAACTCTAATCCACAGACTTCTCAATATGTTGTTAATTTATCTCTCTTCTACAACCACATCTTAGCAGGAAGTGGAAACTATTTAAGCCATTTTAATTCTACGGTTCCTTCAGGAAATGTACTTTTCTAGTTTCAAGTGATTTGAGTAAGACATATTGTCTCACTGTCCAGGCTTGTTTAGCTTATTTTAAGAAGCATGGTTAAAACAAGCCTCTTATCTGCCAATATAGTGAGACAACTTGGCTTACTAAAATAATTTAAACCATACAAAACATATAAAAATTAGTTAACATGTAATAATCATGTAATAATCATGTAATAAGCTTATAACAATGTCAAAATGAGAGACATGTGAACTAGAGATAAGAATTGTGCTTACCAATATACAATTTGCTGCCCACCTGTAGAATAGGTCTTGCTGAAATATCACTTACCTCAAAAACCTGAATAACGTTAGTATGTTCTGTGCTAGTTGTACATTACGTTAGCTGCACTTAGTTGTTGTCTCAGGTGTAACTAACACTGACGGATGCTTCTTTGTGAGTGGGTGCTGAAATGTAAGTAGCCTCTATGTGGCATACACCATCATGTTGTTTAGAATGATCTTTTATTGAATTTGATTTTATATTTTTTAATAACATGCACACACTGCTCACTCTGTTCCTTCCTTCTGGATGAACATTATGCAAATAAGATGAGCTCTGACCAATCAGATCTATGAGGTAACAGAGCTTTGTCACAGCTGTGTGGGTGAGACAACCGGCATCGGTCTAGTGGCTGCTGAGGCTACAGCTTATGCAAGTGCTGGCCAAGGAACTAGAAAGATTTTCGCAGGGCATCCTCTGTACAGATTACTGTGTGCCCACAAGAGCCAGATTAACCTACTTGGAAAGAAAACACAGATTTATGTTCCTTGGGGCTTTAACCAATCCTGATATTCTAAGTACCCCACCCCACGACTTCCCGGGTCCCTGCTAATGCCTTGAAGGGATGACTCAGCAAACAATCAAATGAACATGATGTATCCCCTAATCTTTATTTCAGTCAATCAGCCAGGCATGTTTGGTATTGGAAGGTTGCTTCTTTAGTTTACAACAGGAGATAGTTAGACTCCATGGCTAACAAACACGGTCACCAAATGTATCTCTGAAAACACATGCAGTAAAGTTCCTCTCAGCTCACTCAAAACTCATCCAGATCCTGATTTGTCTTAGACAGTGATGTGGTTTACAACACTGTAAGTCTTATGAGTGAATGGTGGGCAGCCATGGAAATACTCGGAATCACTTTCACCCCAGCACAATGTGTACTTCATTAAGGGCAAGATCACCAAAGCCTTAAACGTGGTAGAGAAATTCCTCTGTGTGTAAGCACACTTGGCAAACGGTTCTAAATTCTATTTCTGTAACGTTAGGCAAAGCGCTAGCTAACAGTAGCCTACTGTCAGTGTCTGTCGGCTGGTCATCAGGTCTACAGGGGTTGGACAATGAAACTGAAACACCTGTCATTTTAGTGTGGGAGGTCTCATGGCTAAATTGGACCAGCCTGGTGGCCAATCTTCATTAATTGCACATTGCACCAGTAAGAGCAGAGTGTGAAGGTTCAGTTAGCAGGTAAGAGCACAGTTCTGCTCAAAATACTGCAATGCACACAACATTATGGGTGACATACCAGAGTTCAAAAGAGGACAATTGTTGGTGCACGTCTTGCTGGCGCATCTGACCAAGACAGCAAGTCTTTGTGATGTTCAAGAGCACGGGTAGTAATGTCAGCATACCACCAAGAAGACGAAACCTCCACCAGTCACGTAGTGACTGGCCAGCAAGAAGAAATGGCTTAAAATTTCTGACCACTGTGCAGGACGCAGTATATGTCATTCCCAAGACGAACTGACGCTGTATTGGCCGTAAAAGGAGGCCCTACACCATACTAATAAATGATTGTGGTCTAAAACCAGGTGTTTCAGTTTCATTGTCCAACCCCTGTATATGAACGGCCGGACTAAGCTTGCTTCACTAAATGCTTAGCTGATAGGAGCTGTTCAGATCACAAATGCCTTGCTGACATGTCTTATGAACTTTGCTCAACTGACTTACTCACCTTTTGGTTTTGTTGTTTACATTTAAATTTATGGCGTTTAGCTGACGCTCTTATCCAGAGCGACTAACAAGGTTAATCGTATTACAGTATAGGTGTTAGGAGTCTTGCCCAAGGACTCTTATTGGTGTAGCTCAGAATAGTAACCCAGACTGGGATTTGAACCCCAGTCTCCCACATGGGGTGGTAGCTCCCTGGCAGGTAGTGATGTTACCCACTGAGCTACACCAACCAACCAGAGTTGAGTCTGTCTCTCCTGTCTGCCCTCTTTCTGTGGTTGTTGCTTTATGCCCTGAGGAGTGCTTTCTGCCCCATAGTTGTGTACACTGTCTCTCTAGAATGATTAGGTTGGAGTGTATCTATATCACCCAGTGCTTCTACACTGTAAGACTGAGGTGCCCTTTAAATTGAGCCTAAAAGTGCATTATTGGAGAGAATTCCAGGTATTTAAAGGAGCACTATGTAAGAATTTTAGTTTTAAAAAATGAAAAATGGACTAATATTATTAACAGAACGTGAAGAAATACCAATTAAGAGAGTATGTCAATGATGTCTATGTGTCCATGTATCGTGCTGCAGGGCAATACATACAATTTTTTTGTTTAAAAAAAATCAAAATTCAAAATGAACTAATATTATTAACAGAACATGTGGAAAGTTTAGAGAGTACGTCAAAAGATGTCTATGTATTGTGTTGCAAGTATATTTAGTGAAGTTAGCATGCTAACCAGCTAGCCCCAGCTACCTATCCTGTAACATTTTGTAGATAGTGAGTCAGGTGAGGCAGCCAATAAAAGAAAGAAACAACACTGGCTTTTCTTTTCACTGCTGGACATGCTCTTGGCACGTAAAGAGGATTGATGCTGAATATACCATGTCTCCTCTAGGCCGGTAAAGACTGGCAAGAGTGCAGGATGGACTGTGAATGTTCTTGTATCATATGACAGGGCTAGAAACACCTTTCCAGAGCTATATTACCTCTCTTTGTTTGAAGTATGAATTTTGACAGGTTGTGCCATTTTACAGATTGCTCCTTTAAACAATATGTTTTGGAATATGATATTAGAAGATACGTTTTCTAAGCTTTATAGAATTTTCTACACTAGTTCCAGTTTGTTTTTTTATTCCCAGAACTGTGTGCTCGAGCCAGGGACGGTTAATTGCAGAGAGAAGTAGGAATGGTTATTTATAAGAGCGTATTCTACTCTGTACACTGGAAAGGGCAAGTTCTCTCAATCCATGCATACAAAATCTAGTTTAATGCGGCCCCACTTACACACATCCGGCGCTCTTTAGCAGCTGATTTGCTGATTCAGGACTGTTCGAGTGGAGCTTGCTGAGCCACCCAGAGATGTGAAGACATGCTGAACTGAGTTAATGAGATGTGTGATTCTCCGCGGCAGTTTCAAAGACCTGCTGGGGACACAGCTGTCCATGCACTCCACCCCCAGGCTCGTAAAAGCGAACTGATTTCTGAGTTTAAGCAGTCCAATCATACAAAGGGGACATCAGCACGGAATGACTAGGAATTTGGGCTGGCCCCAATAATGGATTACCCCATTATCTGTTTTATTTTGGTCCCTTTCATCAATTAGTATTCGGAAGCTTTGGCTTTTGCTGACCCTTTATATTCCACTGGAATTCTAACGCATCCCAATAATTGGTTTCTCTGGATCAATGGAAAAGAAAACAAAAGATGGTTTGTTGGGCTTTCAGAAGGATTTCACCCTGACTGACTACATGCAGGGTGGGTTTTGTAGCCAGCCAGCTTAACCTGCCCACTAGTGCTAAAACTAGTGCTGTTTAATTGGCTGTGTTCTGAGTTTGAACTGTGGCTTCAACACAAAGAAAGACTGATTGAGGAAAGAAAGAGAACTTGGGCTTCTGCCTAGAACTAGAAAGCCATACTAACCATTCCTGTAACTGTTGTAGGGCTGCTATAGAACTGAGGAATGGGGAGGAGATTGGCTGCTGGGACATTTACATTACATTTATGGCATTTAGCTGACGCTCTTATCCAGAGCGACTTACAAGGTTAATGATTACAGGTAGGCCAACGTAGTGTTAGGAGTCTTGCCCAAGGACTCTTATTGGTGTAGCTCAGCATAGTCACCCAGACTGGGATTCGAACCCCAGTCTCACGTAGAGGTGGCACCCTGAATAGTGGTGTTACCCACTGAGCTACCCCAACCACTTGGGACACTTGATCTATATGACAAATAATGCAAATTTTACTTGGGCAGTAAATCATACGCACCGGAGAGAGTGGGGAATAATAACCAAATAACCAGAATAATACTTTAACAGAAAAAAAAAACAGCATACAAATAATTTAAAATACACTCACCATTAAAAGAGCAGTTACACCCAGAAGGAATCAACCAACAGGAATGAATGGATAGGTTTGACATTGTGAGACATGCGAAAGGTTCACAGGCCATGCATGTGATGTAACCAAGGACAGGCCTTATCAATGTACCTGACAGACCCAACAGCCACAATGGCAGACATTAAAGATCAGTGATGCCCTCAATGAGTCATCCTGTTAGTGCCAGCACCATTGGCAGACGACGGCACGATGCAGGACTACATCCATGTAGATCATTACTACGAATGCCCTTAACACCACGTCAACGCCATCAGAGACTGCAATGGTGTCGTGCCAGACACAGTGTCATGGAGTGACTTAGGCTGGCAGCAGGTCATCTTCAGTGACGAATCAGGCTTTTGTCTTGGTGGAGATGACCAAACCAAATCTATGTGTGGAGGCACCGTGGTCAGTGCAAAAATGAATGCTTTGATGTCACGTGCCACACATCTAGAAGGCTTGGTGTCAATCCACCTCCACCCCTACCACAAAATCTGCAGGAACTGTGCGAGAATATTCAAGCTGCATGGGATGGATTATCACAGGACACCATTAGCAACCTCTACAACTCTATGCCGAGACGTCTGGCATGTTGGGTTAGGAAACATGGTGCCCCGACGCCACACTGAGAGACGCTACTTCTGTATGTGTAGCTCAATAAATATTACAAATATCAGTCTAAACTCATTATCGTTTATTGTTCCTGGTAACCTTTATCTTCCTTCCCAACAGAATTCCAATTCCACACTTCTTTCTGGGTGCAACTATTCTTTTGATGGTGAGTGTATTATTTAATCAGATGAGCATGGGGGAGATGGGGTGGTGTTGGGGACTGTGAAACCTTCATCAGGGGAAATGGAAGGTAGGAATGGAAATGTACTTGGTGGTTTAAACATGGTTGCCCTCTCGATAAGCTTGTCATGCTTCCAAGTAGGATATAGCTGTAAAGGCTCCTTTAACATGAAGGCCTAACAAACACAGAATGGGTTCAGTAGTCAAGCTTATATTAAAACTGGGATGCTTTTTGAATTGCTTTTATTCAACTGTTCTTTTAAAAAAAAGTTTCACAGTGTAAGACATGTGGGTTATTATATTATACTGTATGTTCCAACAAAATAATTGATCATAAAAGCAGAAAACATGTCAATGCCCTAATAATGAAAGCTCTTAGACTACAAATATCAGGTAGTTCCGTTAGCTACAAGCTGAATGTTGCCACACTCCCTTTACCGATTTTCCAACTCACCTCTTTTCTTTGAAAGACTGGAACAAGAAGTATTACTGGAAGTTATTAAAGAGGTACATTGTTTGGGATGTAGTTGCCTGCTGTTTGACATGCAGGTCAACAAACTCAGCACATCTCCAGTCACGTTTATAGTCACCACAGAGTTGACAGATAGAGACGAACACAGATAGCAAGTGAGCTTAACAGTTCATCAATCCCGAATGAGTTTATCCGTAGCTATCAGTTATTTCTCTCACGGTGGAATCGAACTTGACTATCCATTCGGCTAGCCAGCTAAATAAACTAATAAAGCACACTGCTAAACAAAGATAATGAAAGACTAGTATATTAAAGCTGCTTTCTTAGTAAGCCAAATCTAAGGAGTCTTCTCATCTAGTATAGTTTTATATCCAGGGGTGGGAATGGGCAGGAAAGCCATTCCAGCAAACTGTTCCTTCAACCCTGTAAATACCTCTAATAACGGCCCATATCACTTAATGCTCACTATATCAGAGAAAGTGTTGAAGCTCATATGACTCTCACTCGCTGTATACCTTACCTGCCAGGGTACAGTTCACTTGGGTGTGCTCGAGTGGCCCACTACCATCAGGATCAACGGTGAAGACTCCCGAAGGGCTTCCTGTTTTCCTGTAGGCCTCACATGATCGCTCGTATATTGCTGCGAAAAGCCAAGAATAGAAGAGAATGAGAAGTAAACTACAACAATTCAGTGGAAGCACTATGATGGCTTGGGAAATGGGATCATTTTGGCCCATGCTATTGCCTGGCCTGCTGAAGGCTTGCCCTTTAGGTGATAACAGCACAAATAAGGTTTCCATAACAGCATTGTTTCCATCACGGCTGAGCATGCAATGAAGCAAAACTAGATTCTGAGTACAAGTCTAAGCTGTTCTATTACATAAATAAGACAAATAGCTCCAATAGAGCATGTTAGCATGCAACCTGAATATGTCCAAACGCATACATATTCATATGTGGATGAGCAACAAACAAAATCTTTGTGCAGCTATCTATTTAGCCAGCAGTGCTAATTACTATTTGTATGGATCTGTTTGTCATGAGAGGACAGCCCTCTGTGTGGTGAGATGGCTAATTTACTGCACACATTGGCTGCCAGAGTCGATATTGCATGGCAGGTTTGGTAAGCTGTGATATTTCTCTCTCTCTCTCTCTCTCTCTCTCTCTCTCTCTGTCTCTCTTTCTCTCTTTCATTCGATGTAACAAGTGTAACAGATGGACTGCCTCGTGCCTCTTCCCTCAAGGGGCCGAGTGGTCAGAGACATATGATGAGAACGAACGTGTGGTGGCGAAATACAGTGCACAAACTGTTCTAAATATTTTGCTGATAAGAACACGTCGGTGCGACGTTACGCCGGTCTGACCGTATCGAAATAGACCCTTCGGATGGTGAATATACAGGTTCTCTGAGTAAGATGAATGACAAATTCCACTCACTGTTAAATCTGCCAGTTCCGCGGCTCAAAAGCGGTCACACAACGTTTCGCTAGGTGGCTACAATCTTGCTGCAGCAAACAAAATTTCACACTCGTGGATGAATCTGGGGCCAGTAAATGAGATTCTTTTGCTCCGCTGGGTGTGCAGTGTGACAGGGTCAAGGTCGGATGATTAAGTAGCCCTGAAAGCTTTCCAGCAGGAGAAACTGCACATTGTTTGTGGAGGGTGACAGTGCAATAGCCTGCGGATGTTCTTTTTAACACCGAGCCGGAGAAGTCATGCGCAGTGCACGCTGAAGTAATGCAGCCGTTTGTAAATGTGTACATCATGCACACAGTTATTATTACATCATATCGTGTCAGCTGAAACACTGTACTGACGTTACATATATCATATAGGGGACAAACACAGTGATATTTGAGAAGTGAAATGAAGTTTATATGATTTACAGAAAGTGTGCAATAATTGGTTAAACAAAAGTAGGCAGGTGCATAAATTTGGGCACTGTTGTCATTTTATTGATTTCAAAACCTTTAGAACTAATTATTGGAACTCAAATTTGGTTTGGTAAGTTCAGTGACCCTTGACCTCCATGCACAGGTGACTCCAATTATGAGAAAGGGTATTTAAGGGGGGCAATTGTAAGTTTTTCTCCTCTTTGCATCTTCTCTGAAGAGTCACAGCATGGGAGTCTCAAAAACGACTTTCAAATGACCTGAAAACAAAGATTGTTCACCGTCATGGTTTAGAGGAAGGATACAGAAAGCTCTCTCAGAGATTTCAGCTTTCAGTCTCCACTGTGAGAAACATTGTGAGAAAATGGAAGACCACAGGCACAGTTCAAGTCAAGACTCGAAGTGGCAGACCAGGAAAAATCTCGAATAAACAGAAGTGAAGGATGTTGAGAACAGTCAGAGTCAACCCACAGACCAGCACCAAAGACCTACAACATGATCTTGCTGCTGATGGAGTCACTGTGCATCGTTCAACTATTCGGCGCACTTTACACAAGGAGATGCTGTAATTATTGCACACTTTCTGTAAATCATATAAACTTCATTTCACTTCTCAAATATCACTGTGTTTGTCCCCTATATGATATATTTAACGCAATTTTTTTATCCAAACAATCAATGCTTTATAAAGGTAAATCAGGAAAATTAACAACGCTGCCCAAACTTTCGCACCCCACTGTATATACACAGAGATGCCGGTTTATTAGTTCGACCTACCTTCTACCTATAGCTCATTTGGGTTTCTTTAGGGCTGATTTGGTTGATGAACGGTTTTGGGCTAAATGCACATGACCAGTGCATGTCTATTGGCCAAAATCACAAAATAAATAGGCCATGATTTCCTCTTTGTTTCTCACGCTGGACAAAGTCTGACTGAAGCATGCTGAGCTAAAATCAAGGCTGGGTTTATTTAACAGGTTGACAGTCAGGCTCAAAAACAGAATCCAAGCAAACATAGTGCAAGGGACAGGCAAAGTCAGAAACAAAGAGACAGGCAGAAACCAAGCAAGCCATAAGAACAAGGCAACCTAAAACAGAGGGTAGAAGAAGAGAAGGGGCGAACCAGAGATCAAACCAGAAACCAGAAAGTCAGAATCAGTATCACTAGAATAGAATGCTTGGTAAGGCAGTCTTGCTAGGCTAAACCATCATTTGCTTATTCAAATGGCATAAATCAAATTCAGAAAAATGGTAGACCACTGGTTATTTAGCATAATGAGTCATACCACACATTAGTTATGCCATAAAACTACAGCTCAGATGTATGTCTGCAGCACAACTGGCATTCCTTAATCCTAGTGCATTCCCACTTCTACTTACAATGACTCACCATTTTATCAGACACATGTACCATGCAGGTGAACTTTGTAGGTTTCCAATTCTTCACTGTAGCCCATCTGCTGTAATGAACAATTTATCAGCCCATGTCTACCTCCTATTTATCCATCTGCCCATTCATCATTGATCAGTTTCGGACCACAGGACTGCTGTTATTTATTTACTGCCATTATTATGTATGTGGAGGAGCATATTCTGTGCGGTAGTGACCCTCATAGGATGGTGTTGACTGAGCTGACTTGTTTTCACAGCAGGTGGTTTTTACCCCCTTCCCTTTTCATCCCCTCATTGCTCGCTGGCAGCTCAACACAAAGAGACAAATGTCCTAGTCATCTAATAACAGTAATCATTTTATTTCATCATATTCAATTAATATTCTCCATGTTCATTTCCCTCCCACCAGGATGGTGCAGAAAGATGGTGCAGAATGACTAACACAAATTCTGCATGGGCAAAGATGAGTTACAGATGAGTCTGTAATTTTACACTCACTAGGTGGGTGGATCTACACAGTGGGTGGTCAGTACGTGGGCTCACTGTGTAAAACCCAACTATGCTTCTGTGCTCGTACACCCGTACCAGCACCACACTAACATTCCAGGACTATGTCGTTGCACATCAGTGCACACCCACTGCACAAAGACATATCCAGCCAGTGGTGGTCTTATGGTAGACACTTTACCTTGGGTAGAGGGTGACTGACAGTTTGTGCAGCATCAACTAAGCTAGGGAGTAATTAAAAGCTTGTGAAATATTAAATATTTGACTGAGGTAAATCTAATGCATTCAGTGCAGACTCACCTTTGCCAGGTGCTTAGTGTGTACACTAATGAATGAATAATTACCTACAGAACATCTCTAGACTTGCAAATGGCCTGAATCCCATTGTCGCATGCATGTAATGTTCAGTTTATCTGCAGAAAATCCAAGTTTCAAAATGTCAGACTCATTGAGAACTCACTGTTATGGCAGGTGGCTCCTGTGTAGCCTGTTCCTGAGCAGTTACAGTGGAAATTGTCCCATGACTGGTAGCAGACTCCGCCATGTTCGCAGAAATTGGGGACACACCTGGTCGGATAAACACACTGAATGTGAGACGTTCTTATACTGATATGAGACCTCGCTGTTAGTTAATGATGAATACCATGTGACCATTGATCATTGGCGCTTTAGCCTGTCGAACCCAAATCCCACCCCCACCCTTGAAAGTCTATACACTAACTTTGTGTTTTTTTCTTTCTTTTGTATAACTAATTGATTATCTGTGATGCTGCTTTGAGACAACGCTGGCTGTAAAAAGCGCTATACAAATAAACATTGATTGATTGATTCTGTATTAGTACTAAACCATTTAAACGGTTAAAAAGTTAAACTGCTACAAAAACTATTTGGCAACCTCATCAACAGAAAACAACTGGCACTGCATGCACTTCACATCTTTTACAAACCAACATGCATTTTTCCTCTTATGCGAGTTGATGAAGAGATGCAAGTATCAGGATGGATATCATCACTGTCCATTGAAAAACATGTATCTCCACTTTTGTCCATTTCTACTTTTATGCATCATTTGAATACACCAGCTGCTGTTAACACTGAGTGAGAATCTCATGATGAATGGACCAACAGAAATGGCCCAATACTGTTTGGAAAGACGTCTGGTTCCACTGACTTACATTAAAATTGAATGAGGTTTTTGGCCTCTCCTGTAAAGTTGCCATTTTGGAGATACTTATTTTTCTTTGGACAGCGACGATATGATGAATTAGTCTATCTAGAGCATGACACCTGAAACACATGCATACTGTAGCACCATCTGCTAAATATGTTTAAATAAATCTGGTTAGTTGCTGCTGTCGGAACAAAACCGCATATCTCCAATAAGTAATAACTTTACATGAGAAGAAAAAAACATGCTTCTAATGTAAAACACAAAACCTGGACTCCCCCCCAACACTGATCCTCCTAGGTCATTTTGAGTCATTTGTTTTGACCCATTCGTTGGGAAATGTAAAAACCAGCAGCGACATTATTCACTGAATAGATGAGTGGTATAGATTTTATAAAGGTACATACCATATAACCACTACTATGCTAACATTAACTGACTGTATTTTAGTAAACATTAGAAAACACAAGACTGATAACATTTGTTGTGCTAGTTGGTAAGTTGTCAGGATGCTTATCATCATAGTCATGTTTGTAGCCGTGTTGCAATACAGTTATTAATGAGCTCACCTGACAAAACATGAGTGGCCTGTAACTGAAACACACCTAATGGAGTGTAATACATACACAAGGACCAACAGCTGCAGTTTAATTTGACATGGACTGGACAAGTTTCTGGAGGTAGGCCAAATAAATGTTCAGACACTCTTGCAACAGTTGGGCCAGATTTGGTGGATGCCTTCCCTGCTACAATTCTAAGGAGAGTTTCCTGTAGACTGGGATTATAGCCACTGCTGGTAGACCCGCATGACTGTACGCTTCCATACACCTGCAGATTCAGCTACTTCCTTCACACTATCTTTGGCCACGCCCACATGCAGTCACTCCTTTTAGCCAATCATTAAGATCGGCTTTGGAGCCGTTTTCCACACATGGAACGAGACATTCACTGCACTGTAGTACCTTTTCTTAATTTATGAATCCCGACACTCACACCCCGTCATCCTCATGCAGTGCCATCTGCAGGAGCCTGAAGTTACTAAAACCTTAAAGACGCAAGGTGAATCGTTTTGTGTCCGGTGAGCTCATTGCAGTTAAAATTTCTATGCAATAATAGTTACATGCATCATAGTTCATAGTTAAAACTGTTTCAGATTCAGGTTCTGGTGTCAGGAATGTCACGACCAAAAAACGTTTTGAACATTCGTTGATACTGCTCATCATCAGCATTGGTTATTATTTGCCTAACAGTACACATGGGTCCTGACCTGTCTCGAATGCTGCAGATATCGAAGCTGAGCTGGCTGAAATTTGCCGGTCTGTCCTGCTGAATCCTGCCGAGTTTGACAGGCTGGTTGTTGATGAAGATCAGACGAAGGCATCCCTGATATCCTGCTTGAGGTTTTTCACACAGCTCATCAAAACCAAGGTCATTCTGCAATGCAGGGCAGCCTAGAACAAGACAGCACTAACATTTAAGTCCTTAACCAAGAATAAAAAAAGCACAGCTAATAAATAAATCCTGTCCTGGGAAAATAACATTCACACACAAAGCAGCTTATTTGATTATTAGCAGAACTGCATTGTCTTTAATTTAGATTGCGCACTGAGGGATTTAGGGCTTTCAGTTGAGACACTGGAGGTTGGAGAAAGATTACAGCAAATAGCTTTCAGATATTTACAACAGTAATAACTGCGTTCCTTAATAAGGAGCGGTTTTAGACACTGAGTGGGTTGCATTCTGTGCGGAATTTAGCCAGAAAATAGATATATTAAAAGAACCAGGACTTCCTGGAACCCAGGAAGCTAAGAGGCTGCTAAGAACCATTGATGTCTGATAAACACAGGTGAACATGGAGTGATTATTTGGTTATTTCCCTTTTTGGTCCTTTCCGTCTCATTTCACAATTTGAGTGGACCACCTTCAGACTTTAAGGGCTCTACATGGTGCAGTTGTGAGATGAGTAATAACTATTTTTGCTGCCAGCAACCAAAAGTCTGGGGCAAGTAGAGATGGGAGTAGCTACTCATAGAGAAGGTAGAGATGGGAGTAGCTACTGGTAGAGATGGTAGCAATGGGAGGTGCTGCTTATAGAGATAGTAAAGATGGGAGTGGTTACGCATAGAGATGGGAGAGATAGGACTGGCTACTCGTAGAAAAGGTAAGGATAGGACTGGCTACTCGTAGAAAAGGTAAGGATAGGACTGGCTACTCGTAGAAAAGGTAGGGAAAGGACTGGCTACTCGTAGAAAAGGTAGGGATGGGACTGGCTACTCGTAGAGAAGGTAGGGATGGGACTGGCTACTCGTAGAGAAGGTAGGGATGGGACTGGCTACTCAGAGAAGGTTGGGATGGGACTGGCTACTCGTAGAGAAGGTAGGGATGGGACTGGCTACTCATAGAGAAGGTAGGGATGGGACTGGCTACTCATAGAGAAGGTAGGGATGGGACTGGCTACTCATAGAGAAGGTAGGGATGGGACTGGCTACTAATAGAGAAGGTAGAGACTGGGACTGGCTACTAATAGAGAAGGTAAAGATGGGACTGGCTACTTGTAGAGAAGGTAGAGATGGGACTGGCTACTCGTAGAGAAGGTAGAGATGGGACTGGCTACTCGTAGAGAAGGTAGAGATGGGACTGGCTACTCATAGAGAAGGTAGAGATGGGACTGGCTACTCAGAGAGAGGGTATGAATGGGACTGGCTACTCGTAGAGAAGGTAGGGATGGGACTGGCTACTTGTAGAGAAGGTAGAGATGGGACTGGCTACTCATAGAGAAGGTAGGGATGGGACTGGCTACTCGTAGAGAAGGTAGAGATGTGACTGGCTACTCGTAGAGAAGGTAGAGATGGGACTGGCTACTCATAGAGAAGGTAGAGATGGGACTGGCTACTCGTAGAGAAGGTAGAGATGGGACTGGCTACTCATAGAGAAGGTAGGGATGGGACTGGCTACTCATAGAGAAGGTAGGGATGGGACTGGCTACTCATAGAGAAGGTAGGGATGGGACTGGTGTACTCTAGTGAAGCTCTGAGACCATCCTCAATGCATCCTCTGAACCTTGCTACTGTAGAAAACGTCATGGGACCTGGTTAGTCATAGCATTTTTACCATATACTCGTGAGTAGAACATTAGGGATCTGGCTATTATAAAAGGTTTCTTTGAACTGGCATACTCAGACTAAAACACTTCCTTTAAAACTTTATTAGAAATTGTAGGCAACATTGGCCATAATTCTGGGAATGTTCCCGGCTATCTGGGTAATCCCGTCCAAGGATTAGGGCTTTTACCAGAAATGATCCAAAGTGGGGCCTGTTCTTGTATCTGTGTGGATGAAAACTCTTTAAAGCAATAAGGTGATGAAATGTACTGCAATGTAATAAAAGAGCCAAAGCTGAGAGTAAATCACGGAGATCAGTTGGGTTGAGAAAACAGGAGAACACAGGAACCCTTAGTAACTAAACCTTGTGGCTTCATTTGATACTTTATTATACAGGATGACCTTTCAAAGAAAAGTTCTGTAGAGATTGGGACTGGCCTACTCGTAGAGAAGGTAATAGGGAAAGGCTATAGAGAAGGTAGAGAGAGTATTAACCAAGACTGCTGATCCTAATCCAGGTCAATAGGACATGTGGTCTTGTAGTGAAGTGGTCTGAGTTGGGACTGGCTTTTCGTAGAAATGTGCATGGGGACTGGCTACTTAGTGTAAAGGGGATGGGACTGGTACTTGATAGGAGAAGCACAGATGGAAGATTAGTTTTAGAGAAGGTACTGGCTATCTCTGTGACTGGCTACAGATTAGAGAATAAGTGGGACTGTGTACTTCATAGACGAAGTAGTTGCACGCAAAGAAACTACATTGCATCAGCACAGTTTTTCTTTATGTTGACTTGTTTTGGAAATGACTGTACATGTACTAATCTGTATGCATGTGCAACCACATGCCACATTTTCTTTCAGTGTAGTGCACTAATTGTGGAGCATGAGCGCTGTTCGGCTTTTTCAGTGTTTACATTTCTTTGTAGTCCACTATGTAAAGATCAGGGAGCTGTTTTTGCATTAAACACTGCAGTGTATCCATATGTTCATTATTATACCACAACAAAAGTTTAAAACATCCATGAAATCATCGTAATATACAGTAATGGGCGAACAAACACTCATCTCATCTCATTCAATAGATAATCTATCATCTACGGCTGCTGGGTAATGATACCATCTGCTTAGTTGGTTATTGTTAATATACACACATCGTCGAAAAAATAGTTGCACCCAGTAGGAAGTGCTGAATTGCCAGATGTCTTAGCATTAGAGTTGTAGAGGTTCCTAATGGTGTCCTGTGAAAATCCATCCGATGCAGCTTGAATAATCTCACACAGTTTCTGCAGATTTTGCGGTAGGGGTGGAGGTGGAGTGCCAGCAGGTCTTCTGGACGTGTGTGAGGCATGGCAACAAACCATTTATGTTGGTGCTGACCATGGTGCCTCCACACACGAATTCAATGGTCGTCTCCACCAAGATAAAAGCAGGATCAATGAAGATGACATGCTGCCGTTCTGACTCTCTTCATGACAGTCATTGCAGTCTTTGGTGACATTAACATGGTGTTAAAGGCAGTCGTAGTAACGCTCTGTGCATATAGTCCTGCGTCGTGCAGCCGTCTGCCAATGGTCCTGGCAGTAACAGGATGACTTATGGAGGCATCACTGCTCGCTGAATATCCGCAGTTGTGGATGTTGGATCAGTCTGGTGCAGCAATAAATCTGTTTCCTGCTTACAATACAGGGGTTGGACAATGAAACTGAAACACCTGTCATTTTAGTGTGGGAGGTCTCATGGCTAAATTGGACCAGCCTGGTGGCCAATCTTCATTAATTGCACATTCAATGGTCGTCTCCACCAGTAAGAGTCAAGAAGTGACATGAAGGTTCAGTTCATGCAGGTAAGAGCACACTTTGTGCATCAAAATGCAGTACTGCAATGCACTGGCAACATCACTGCGTCGTGGCCGTCTGGTGACCTGTCATACCAGAGTTCAAAGAGCACAAAAGTGTTGGTGCACGTCTTGCTGGCGCATCTGTGACCAAGACAGCAAGTGTTTGTGACGTATCAAAGAGCCACGGTATCAAGGGTAATGTCAGCATACCACCAAGAAGGACGAACCTCCACCAGCATCATGTAGTGACCTGGCCACTATCCTGCAAGAAGAAGGCTTAAAATCCCTCTGACCACTGTGCAGGACTTGTATATGTCATTCCCAAGACGAACTGACGCTGTATTGGCCGCAAAAGGAGGCCCTACACCATACTAATAAATGATTGTGGTCTAAAACCAGGTGTTTCAGTTTCATTGTCCAACCCCTGTACATGCGCAGCCAAGTGTAAAACTTGAGTCATTTGCAATGGCAAACCCTCCCACCAAGTTTCATTCTTGTCGGTGCAACTATTTGTGCAACTGTTCTTTTGATGATGAGTGCATATAGAGATATTTTGTGTTCACCATATTTCATGTTGGGTACCATTGTACAAAGCAATAAGTCACTTGAGGCTGTGCATCACTGAAGTTTCATCATGGGGAAGGGAGTTCTTAGGCACGGCATGCAGCAGCTTGTGGCTTATTGCTTTCAGTTAATCTACTTAGCTGTCTTAAGTGAATGTAAAAAGTCATTAGCATTGTCATTAGCTTGAGAATTTACAGCTAGCAGTCAACATGACCGCATTAAATCAAATTACTGATGCCGTTTTACAACTACATCTGTAGACAGAATGGTTCTCTAGGTTTGGCAGAGTAAATAAATCTGCTACTTCTACCGCTCACTTGACCTTGAACATTAGAAAAGTGGTGTCTGGTATAAGAACATGAAAGAGGCTGACTGATACTGATCAGCACTGTTTTCCCATGACTCTTTGTGCTGGCAGAATAGAAAATATGGATTTAAAGCCAAGATCCTCTTTGTTCAAGCCACAGTCATTCAAAAATATGAAATGTCCACCTCTGCTCACTTGATTTACGTCTCGGAGAATACAAATCATTGCTGTCTCGAGTGGCTTCATGTGTTTCATGCGATTTACCTCCCAAGAACACGGTTGTCCTCTGTAGGCTTTCGGTGAAACGAGTGACCTCCATGACCACTGGCTTCTGATTGTCCACAGAGAGACTGGCCTGCTGAGCTTTGACCTCCACTGTTACCAAGTGCCACTGTCCATCACACACAGTCTGACCTGGTGTACAGAGAAAATACATACTCACACGCCGAACAGAAAATCAGAAATGGATGATGGTTTAGATTATCCTAGACTGGCTCGTTTAGCTCTTATTGATTCAGGCAGCTCAAGCAAGTGGAAAGCAGACAGCGATGGTTTAGATCCTCGTGGGATTAAATAAAAGGGAAGTAATCCTGAGTAGGCTGCAGTCGAGCCTGGAGCGCTGCAGTGGCTTACAGCACATCTTGCTGGAGGGGGAACGAGAAAGGGATTAAATATATCTCCAAACTTTGATTAGTTGAAGTGTACAGCGAGCGTGGAAGTAGTTTGCTCATTGAACATGTCTACATGTAGAAGGGACACCCAGCTTCTAACAATATCCCAGTATGTAGTTTGCTTTCAAAAGACAAACGCATATTTATGGGGCATGTTTAGGGATATATCTAATGGTGGGCTCCACTATGAAGCTGGAGCCCACACCATCCAAATAAGAAAATGCCTGACAATGTATCAACAGGTGGGGGTGGATTTTTGAGGGTGGTCTGTTTGAAATGTGCATGTGTTTTTCACTGATTCCTAGCGGTGACGTGAGCTAGCTGGCTTCGCATGCACACAAAGCCGTCCAGCGTTGCCTATACAACCCCTAATAATCCCCCCCAAAGCAGCTGTAGCTGTTGAGAACTGTCTCCCCTGGTTCTGAAGCCTCATCAGGAAGAGGTGTTCCTAATCTGAGTGTCTCTTCAGTATTTACTTGGCAGACAACAACAGGAGAAGTAGGGAGAAGGATATTCACAAGCTCGCCCACTTCTCCTTCCACACTCCAGCGCCCAGCTTCACCGGCATACTGATCACTGGCTGTACCCGTTAGCCCCACTTACCTCTCCCCCAGGGGGTAAATCCAACTGGACTGTTTATACTCGGGATGGAAAACTGTGTTTATGCATTGACCAAATAGCCAGGGATGCAATGTCATTGATGTGACCAACTCCTGAATACAACCCCACACCATAATACCCCCTCCACCAAACATTACACAATGCAGTCAGACAAGTACCGCTCTCCTGGCAACCAAGAAACCCAGACTTGTACGTTGGAGTGCCAGATGGTGAAGTGTAATTCATTGCTCCAGAGAACATGTCTCCTCTCCTCTAGAGTCCAGTGGCGAAGCTTTACACCACTGCATTAGACACTTTGCATTGTGCTTGGTGATGTCAGGCTTGGATGCAGCTGCTTGGCCATTGAAACCCATTCCATGAAGCTCTCTGTGCACTGTTCCTGAGCTAATCTGAAGGCCACAAAGTTTGGAGGTCTGTAGCGATTGACTCCGCAAAAAGTTGGTGACCATTTTATGCAGCCCACCCCTTTGTGGCTGATTTGCTGTTGTTCCCAGTCGCTTCCACTTTGCCACGATCCCACAGATACAGTGTACTGTGGAATATTTAGTAGCAAGGAAATTTCATGACTGGATTTGTTTCCCAGGTGGCATCCTATCACGGTACCATGCTGGAATTCACTGAGCTCCTGAGAGTGACCCATTCTTCACAGATGTTTGTTGAAGCAGTGTGCATGCCTTGGTGCTTGGTTTTATACACCTGTGGCCATGGAAGTGACTGGAACACCAGAATTCAATGATTTGGATGGGTGGGTGAATGGTGGCAGCTTTTCCCATCAGATACAATGCAGCACGAGGGGTTCTCAGTACCTGATTTGAAAATCTATGTCATTGCTACTACTGTTTAACAGCTGGCCCGGGTTAGAGAATGCATGCACGGGAATGGTTCAAAGGGTTTAAATAAAAAAAACTGGCTGAGGTTCTGCAGGGTATAAATTTTCATTATCCAAAACTGTACTGTACGCTCCTGTGCTGCACATACGTAGTCCAAACTGAGTAGTGACAGGGGTGGTCTGTAGCCACTCCTAGATGTTTATTACTGTTGACGGTTGATGATGATAACTTAAAAGTCTTTGCTATTTTACGCTGGGTAACACCATTCTGGTATTGCTGCACTTTCTTTCTGCGCAACAATGGTGGAATTGGTGATCCTCTTACCATCTTGGCTTCAGAGAGACACTGACACTCTGAGAAGCTCTTTTTATACCCAATCATGTTGTCAATTGACCTAATTAGTTTTGATTGGTCTTCCAGCTGTTCGTTATATGCTCAATTTCCTTTTTCCATCCACTTATTGCTACTTGTCCCAACTTTTTTGGGATTTGTTGACGCCATGAAATTTTAAAACAGCATATTTTTCCCTTAAAATGATACATTCTCTCAGTTTAAACTTTTGATCTGTGATTTGTGTTCTATTCTGAATAAAATATTAGATGTTGGCACCTCCACATCATTGCATTCAGTTTTTATTCACAATTTGTTTAGTGTCCCAACTTTTTTGGAATACGGTTTGTATTTTGCACCAGTCATTACACAAGAACTTTGCAGTGTGTACATCTACAACACATCTGTATTGTGTGGTTTTTGCTTCAATACATTTTATGCAATTGATAAAACGATCAGCTATAAAAGCCTGACCTGCTAACGTGACTGTTGCTGGCTTCCTCACTATATGATGTGCCACTCTATGAAGAGTATAAGAAGCGTGTGGGTTCCTATGGACATGACACCTGCGGCTGGTGTGAAGGGCTACACTGATTAATTTAGGAGTGCACTGCATACTGGTGCAAAATGGTCTTATTGCAGTCTGCCAAATAACGCCCTGCCTCCTGTTCACTTAAAGCACTTAACGATGCAGAAACAATTCCACCAATCTTCTAAGCAATAGCAGACAAGAAAACGCAACTTTACAATCATACTTCCATATGTAGGAAATGATGGAAACATTGATGGAGACATTTTGATATTGTTAAAAATTACATATAAGACTTTTGTCTGTTTGCAAAGAACGCCAGTATGAGTTAAGACACTCCGGTAAAACTACAAACCTGTCAGCCCACCAGAATAGGTGACAAAGTGTTGAAGATCACTCTCAGAAGATCACTCTCATTGGATCCCTGGCCAATAGATTCAATGTAGAATTGTATCGTGATGAAACACCCCTAGGTGATGCTAAGTCAAACGTGACATCAGACTGAGGGTGTAGATAGCGGTTCAAACTAAAGGCAGATGAGTGAAGAATCTACATTGTTATATTGAGATCCATCAAATGCATTACTTGCATGAATTTATGAAGAACATGCATAATGTACACAATGTATATGTATATATATGATCATATAAAAAACAAAACAATATATGAAAGATCAAAGAAAACAGATAAAATGTGCCGTAACCTACCATGTGCCATAACCATACTACAATTTACATTGCACTCTCCCCCAGTATTCAGTATTATTGAAGGCAGTAGCTGTGTGTTACCCTCAGTCACTTAAGGGAGCTTTATTTCAGTGACTGGCAGTGATTTACTGACCTGTCTGTGCCGTAGCTGGGATTTATATTGAAATATCTTGCTCCATTCATTGCTCGATTTCATTTGGTTCATTAAACTGTATTCCTGTATTTATTATATTTATCTTTTGTCTGAGTTTTCGTGTTGGATGGCAGCCTTTGGGGACTCTTTAGTCCTAATTAAAGAACTGAGCCTCAAGTTGAGGCCAAGAGAAAAGTCTGGAGTAGCAGAGAGAGATGGCTCCTTAAATTTTGTATGTTGTTTACCCATCCATTTCAGGCTTGTACCTCTGCAGTTTTACTCTCAGCTGCCCTCGAACACCTTCCACACCTTGATCTATTATACTTTGGTTCTTGGTGAGAATATAAATATTAGATTTTTTTACCAACTGCCTGGACTACCAACTTTTCCACGAGAGCCTAAATGGGGCAGGATATTAAAGAAGAAGAGACTAAATGCCATGTCATGGCCATGGCAACTGGTACATTTATTATACAAACAGTATATACACTCATTATCAAAAGAAGAGGTGCACAAATAGTTGCACCCAAAGTGAATCAACCAACAGTAATGAAACCTGCTGGGTATTTCTGATAGTGTATAATTCAAATTTCACAAACTTGTGTGGTACGAGCAAGGATGGGCTTTACCCCTGTACCTAACTGACCAAACAGCCACGATTGCAGGCTTTCAGCATGCAGTTTACACATCACATGTCCAGAGGGCCTGGTGGAGACTCCACCTCCACCTCTGGATGCATTATTCTTTTGATGATGAGTGAATATGCCCTGGAGTAGACCAGTGATCAACTTGGCCCACTGTATTCATGTCGTTTCACAGAAAATACAGGCTTATGATATATTGCACCTGTATGTGTCTTCATTTACTGGACACCTTATATCAATACTGCATTTTTTCACTTATGAATAACGAATAGCTGTCATATCTTAACGTTAGCCTATACAGGATGCATCAGTACCGATACTATTCTCAGTGGCCAGCCAGATACATCACACATTTACCCAGAGTCTGTGTGATGTAAGCCTTGTGCAGTGTTTCTCAACCCTGTTTCTGGAGACACCCTGCCCTGCACATTATAGTGGACTCCCTGCTTTAACACACCCCCTGTAACTCTGAAAGGACTTGTTAATGAGCTGATAAATTGAATCAGCTGTGTTGGGAGCAAGGGAGGCACTACAATGTGCAGGACAGGGTGCCTCCAGGACCGGGGCTGAGAATTTGCTTCCACACTAATGAACAAATGGCTGGTGGTGAAGGAGGGTCTGTTTACACAGAGAAGTGTTTCTGACTCTATGTCAGCCAGACACACACTGAGCTGTTGGTCACTTTTCACCTTGGCATGTACCCGCTAGGAATACACTGTGCAATTCTGGCCCATTGTAAACCCAAACAAACACAATTACTACTACTTGCCCAGTATGGGTAAGATTTGTAGGTTGGCAGAACAGATGCTACCGATATTCGTATATACCAGCTTCACACAGTTCGGCTGAATAGAACCCCACACTTTCTATGAATCATACAATGCATTATAAGAGCATTCATAAAGATCTGTCTTTATAATACTGGACATAAGTCTTAATATGTTATATGTAGATAAATATTCATAATCAAACACCTAAACTGTTATAACACAACAATATAGGGCTTCATAACGTGACATAATGCATTATAGTGTACATATTAAAATTGTCTGTTATTGGCATCATCAGTGAAACCAGTAATTTTGTGTTTATGTGCATAATGCTTCATAAGAACCCACAGTAAGGCCACTCTCAACAGCTAATCCACACTTACAAGACTTCAGGTAAAATGGCTTTGTTGATCAGCTCTATGATTTAATGCATTATGTGAATGAATGTTTTAAGCTTTATGATTCGGGTCTCAATAGTAATGTTACGAGTGTTGCCAACGGTTTCTGTAAAACTGTCCTCGAACTAGCCACAACTTGTAAACTCGTAACGAGTATACCACTCCTCTTTGTGATGTTATGAGAGATTCCAATGCAGCTTCCTTGTGGTAAACTCCATCCACGAGAAGTCACGGCCATGCCATCTCAACCCACCATACATTTGAAGCAATTAGCAGAGATAAATGACACCTGTGTGTCCAGTGAGACTTCTGTAGGGGAATGATTGATTCTCTCACCAGTGAAGACTTGAATAGTGCGCTGTGGGGGTCTTCGGAGAGACAGCCAGAGTGACCCCCCGCTGAGCTGCAGGACGAGGGATGCGGGACTCGGACCTCGTGTCAGTGGGACAGAGAAAAGGCGGCCATCGCGGTTCCACGTGCGAAACTGCAGCCGCACAGACAGTCCCTCTGTTCCGGTGTCAGTGGGCAGGGCCAGATAACTGGCGGTGGAATTCAAAAACGTCACGGAAACAGGCTGCGAGTCCGAGCAGGAGAACGTCACGTTACCCTGGGAAATGAGAACAAGGATCAGTTCTGTAAGCAGTTTGTCTCGGTAGATGGATGCTGTTGCCATATGATAATAATAAAAATAGGTCAGAGAAATATTACATAGGATAAAATGGAGCAATTAAGACTAAGACGTCACAAGCAGTAACTTTATATGAACTTATTTCAGTTGTAGCTTTTTAGGAAGATGACTCAACCTGCTGAATTCCTACTCCAAACAAATAGGGGGCGACATCTCTCCAAAAACATGTACTTATGAAAACATAGTACGGTATACACAATGTATTACACTGGGAATACAGTATATATCAATGTGAGGGATGGAAAGAGTAGATACAGAGAGAGAAAGAGGCAGAGGGACTGATGAAAAGATGGAAGAGAGGGAGAAAAAACCCAGCAGAGGGATAAAAAAAATGAGACTGAGTGATGGTAGAGGAGGAGCAGAAGAGAAAATATTGATGCATGGATGTGGGGATCGACGAGGGGAAGAGTGGGAGAAAGACGAGAGCCTTCCAATTAAAGAGTGGGATGGATAGGAGCTGGCAGAAAGCAATAGGAGGATTAAAAAAGAGATAGATGTATGCAAAGGACGGGGATGGCAGAGTGGGCGAGCGGTGAGCAGAGCGGTGGGGGAAAGCGGTAAAGGGCTCTTAGTGTCACAGCATTAATTCTCTATGCAATTCAAGCCTCCGCCAAGAAATGATTTAGCTCAAGCCATTTATGTCCTACTGTTTTATATCAGCTAGCAGCCTAACTATTCTCAAGGCTGATAATTGAGCATGCACACCTGCCTGCAATTTACTGAGTTGGGATTGCTTGCACGTAGAGACTGCTAAGAAGTTACTAAAAAAAAATCTAAACCAAACTAGACCCTTGCCACCCTAAATTGTGATTGTGTTATGCATATTGTTCATATCGTCTAATTGTTTAGATGCAATTACAACCTGCGCAAAACCTGTGGGAATGCAAAGATGTGCAAATTAGGTGTTTTTTTATATTTTAATATATGCGCATTTTGATGCAGTAACAACTGATGCCAATTTGATGCCAGAAGTATATTTCAAAAGTGATGGAATGGGTCAACAAGTTGGTGTAATTTGTATGGGTAAAGTTGTGTAATGCTCAAAAACCCTGGTGGATCATTTCACAGCCAATTAGGTCAATTAGCAGCAGGTCTGTAACATGACTGGGTAGATCCTAGAGGGGCGGAGTCATCTAGAAGTAAAGTGTCCTCGGGTGGCACTGGTTTAAAAACAAGCCAAGTCAAGTTTTATTGATATGTGCTTTTTAACACCAGATTGTCACAAAGCAACTTTATAGAGATTCCGGGTCCAAGTGTCCGGTCAGCAAGGCAAGGGTGACAGTGGCAACGTAAAAATCCCTCAGAGGAAGAGAAAGAAACCTCGAGGGGAGCCAAGACTCAAAAGGGGAACCCAGGAAAAACTATAGCATGGGCTCAGAACGGAAACCAAAACCATCATCTGTGAACACCAATGCGGGTGAAAACCCTACCATGCAAAGAAGAAACTCTGATGCTTTCTATGGACCTGAGCTCATTTAAGATGAACCGAGGCGAAGTGTAAACCTGATGAATAATATATATGATATATGACATATGCTAATTCAGCCAAAAGATGAAATGAAGTTCTGATTCTTTTGGAAAATCACGGAGGTGAGGGATCATACACATCACATATATCAACAACACTGAGTTAGACTTTTTTCCTATTTGTTTTGATGTCAGCAAATTTGAAACATGGCTACCAACTTAAAGGGCACACGACGGCCGTAAGCTTTCATCAAATACAAATCACAATCCACTTCCCCTACGAACCCAAACACAGCATGAACGAAGGTTTCCAAACGACGCTTTTGACAGGAACTCTCCACTTGTTTCAACAAGCTGATGAACAAAATGTATGAAGAGGCAATTCAAAGCAAGGGTGAGCGTAAGAGGGTCATCAGATACAACCTCACTCAAACACATGGCTGCTATTCACTGCTACAGTGCAGCGGGGGCTTGAATGCTGTACATCTAACGCACTTCCTTTTCTCCCTCCAAGAGAGTGATAAGGGAAGGTCTTGTTAATGTATGCAGATTATAAAGCACTCCCCAGAGCGAAAGAGAAAGAGAGAGAGAAGCCGAAAAGGAGCGTGAGAGAAGCCAGTACTGTTAATTAGAATTAGGAGCTTTTACAGTTACATGAACACGGCAGGCCACACACACACACACACACACACACACACACACACACACACATACGCCATCTTGATTTTGACACTTGTGACAGAAAAAACTATCACTCCAATTAAGAAGTCCTCTGCAGAGCTCAGCTGACTGATGGTGGGGTCACACGTGTACACAACATGGAGCAATGTGTTTCCACACAGTTTCAACCGAAAAAAGAAAACAAAAAGAAACAGGAGTTATGTTTAATAGCCGGCATGATGGGAGTCGTATTAACACAGGAACTACACTCGGAAACCTGCAGCGACAGCAGTGACTTTGTGATGGGCGTCAGTGATGCACTAATAGCAGTACACTGTAAATTTAAACGATTGTTTTTTCCAAGCTTTATTTTCCAAGTTGAATCTTAAAATCCCTGACCACGTTAGATAGTTATCCGATTATCTTCTGGCTATCATTTATAGCTCTGGTTATTTCTATACTATGAACTGACTTTGAAAAAAATGATGTTGGCCTTGGTTCTGTTTAGAGATTCTTGAAATCACTATGCTGCTTGATTTGGCTGAGACAAATTGGCAAAAATGGCATGTACCAATCAGCGTTAGCAAGATCTATATGTCAGCCTCTTGCGTTCCTCTGCTTCACATAGTGACTGCCTTCCAGACAAATCTCCCAACGAGTAGGTTATTGAAGCTATTCTGATTTTGCTAATGGTGCTTGTTATGCAGGTTTGCTACACCGTTGCTTGTAGCATGGCTAAACATGGCTTCCTACTTTCATTAGCTCCCTGTTGCAGGTACGAGAGTTTGCTAACCAGCTGTCCACCCTAACTGTAGGACAGAAATCATATGTTAGCATACCCTCCAACATCTCACAATGATTTCCAGCAATTTCTCCACAGTATCCACGAGTACGACACTGCCTGATCACAACAGGAGCGTGTACGAGGTCGGTTTCAGGAGTATGGTCCAGCAGATCTGGGTTGGCAGAGTGAATTGGTCTATTTTGCTGGCTTGAGTATTGCTCCTCATTGCTCTGGAGCTAGCTATAGGTTACAGATCGTTCTACAGATCGTACTGAACATTCAAATAGTGGACACAATATGTTTGTGATCTACCAGTCGTAACATGAAAGCCTGGGTTGATGAATATTAACTCTAAAATGTAAAGTGATCTCTGAAATGATCTTTAGATAGCTTGTTTTTTTGTTTTCCACATCTTATTCACCATTAAGAGAGAGGCTGAGCAGAGTACAGTGCTTTGAGCTATATCTTTAGCTCATCCATTCTCCTGGAGCCAGGCTCTATCATTGCTTGGTAGCAGAAGTGGATGAAGTACACAGACCATGTACTTTAGTTAAAGTAAACATTCCATTTTTAAATACTCCTCCAGTAAAAGGAGAAGTTTAGATCTCCCCTGGAGTAACACTAACTAAGTATTTACCTTCAAATGTACTAAAGTATGAACAGTAACAGTAGCATCATTTATTATGGCTCTAATGTCCTATTATCATTTCTGAAACTCTCTCTTAATCAGCTCAGTGTAGGTGAAGAGACTCTAGAGTCTCTCAGTCCACCAGTCTTTATTTGTTAGTCTGACACTGATGTCTATTCAAATCACCATCAGTACAAAACACTGAAGGAGAACAATTTCTGTTAGCTATAACCAAGTTCTGTCCATCAGGTCAAAACAAGCTCAAAACAAAGAGACTGCTGTACTTTGGAGTACTTTGGCCCTCTGGAGGGCCTTATATGCATACTCACCACAGTGTAGATCTGAGGCTTGCGTCTCTTGGCCATGTCGATAACGTTGACTCCGTTGTAGTAAAGGTTCTCTAAGCACCCATGGAAGTTCTCCCGCAGAAAGGTCCCAGGCTTGCCAGGAAGAGGGATTCCTCCAAAACTGAGCTTGAGTAAACACATACAGTTGTATGTAAGAGTCTGCACAGCTCTGGCATTGTTTTGTTGGTGTAGCCTAAATCTGACCTTTAAAATATATTTATATTATCCTAATTTGAATACTAAATATATAAAAGAGTGAACTGTACAGTTAATCATTCATAATAATAATAATAATAAAAATAATAATAATAATACAATTATGTATCACAGAAATATTGGCCGATTTTAATCATAAAAAAAGAACGAGAGAACGAGAGAAGAACGAGGGAACAGAGTAAAATGACACAGATGCTAATAAAAATAAATATCAGCCAAAAGAAAGAGGAAAAAATAAAAGAAGAGAAAAAAAAGAAAGAAGAGAAATAGAAAAATGTAGTGGCCTTCAATACAGCATGATTACACTGTCATGGATATAGGAACAATTTACAGCACAGTAGGTGGGTCAGCTGTGTTCCAGTATTGGTTGCCATATTCTAGTAAAAACCTCAGGGGTTCCCAACCACGCTCTCAGGGACAAAGAACTCGGGTTGACGTGAGCAGGGCTAAAAGTCAATTTGGCTTTATTACACAATGAGATGGTCCAATTAAGCAGCAACACACAGTACAACATAAGGGGCAAGGCAAAAACGTAGTCAGGGACAGGCAGAGTTCAGAACCGGGAGAGACAAGCAATGGAGATAACCCAGTTGAGAGGGAAAGGCTTCGAGAATGGTCAGAAGACGAGAACGAAGGTCAGGAGCCAAAGAGTGAGAACGATACAGACAGTAAGCAAAAGAAAAGGTCAGGGACGAAAAGGGATCAGAACCGGGACAGCAGAGACAAATAGAAACTGCTTAGAATCGCAAACGATAGTTTCGCAAATGTGAAAGCGGCAAGGAGTGGTATAAATAGGAGGGCTTAATTAAGTTCAGCTGTTACTAAAACTCCAGTGACGCTGATAATCAGTTATCAGTTAGCTGATAATAACTACAAAGCATATCGGCCCCCCAGAAAACTACAATCAACTTGTATAAATAGAATTTCAAACAAGAGAGCTGTGAAAGTGCCCCAAGAGACCTCCCTATTAGTGGCTTTCCAGCGCCAAGATGGTTATTTCATACATTAATATACATATATTTATATGACACTGTTTAATATAACAGGACTATGTTAATATATTACATTTCCAGCCCAATACAAACTACTGTCTCCACCTGAATACAAGCCTACAGTCCGCTACAGGATGCTTCATGGCCCACAGGTTGAGAAACCCTGCCCTTGAATGTATCTTAACTTATATGGAACGCATTCCCAAAACCTCCGATCCATATTTCAAATGGTGGCGTGTGTTCGGACTTCCAGTTTAGTAATATTAATCTATTAGCCAGGAGAACATGAAGAGAGGCTGCTTGTTCCTCATCCTTATTCACACAGAGAATAATATAAATATAACACAAATGCTGCACCTAAGTGGCCTGGCAGGCAGATTCTACCCAGAGCTTTAGAGCAAAATCCGAAACTGATTTCCAAAACATAAATCTGACCTTTTCCTTCAAACGTGACACAGCTTTTTTGTTGGGTGAATAGCAAAAACTCATGGAATTGAAATCCGATTTGTATCCGCAGTGTGACCTTTGTCTGAACAGTCAGATTGGAATTCATGCTCCTACATCAGTTCAGCTCAATCTTCATCATACTAAAGCGTGTGCAGGAACAGACCCCTTCTGGCAACGTCATCAGAAACCTATTACTGGGGTTACGCTTCGCATCTTGTTTCACTTTGGAGGAGTGAGAGTAGCGTGAGGAAGCATGCCTTCTACCGTGAGGCTATTCAAACAGCTAACTGCTATTCAAAATCAACTTTACTTTAAGGAAATCTAACAGAGGAGTCAAAAATAACCTCAAGCCCTGAAATGGTGTAATCACAGCTCTCAAAAACATGCACCACATGGCACGTCGCATGTGATGCTACTCATTAAATCTTGGCCAACCCCATGTCTGACTGTTGACTCACATCTAGGAGGCATCAACCAACTGGAGGGAGGTTTGACATTGTGAGACGGGTCTTATCACTGTACGATTTCGGACATTTAGCCAACAGCAATGCACCCTATGAGCCATCCTGTTTATGCCAGCAACATTGGCAGATGGCTGCACAATGCATGACTACATGCATGCAGATCTTTGAGACAACTGCCCTTAACATCATGTCAACGTTACCATAGACGGCAATGGTGTCATGCCAGACTGTCCAGGAGTGACTCAGAATGGCAGCGGGTCACCTCAGTGGTCTATGAGGATGACCCTCCTTTGTCTTGGTGGAGACAACCAATAAATGTGTGTGGAGGCACCACAGTCAGCGCCAAGATAAACGATTTGATGTCCAAGAGGTCTGGTGTCACTCCACCTCCACCCCTACCACACAATCTGCAGGAACTGTGTGAGAATATTTAAACTGCATGGGATGGATTATCACAGGACACCATTAGGAACTTCTACAACTCCAGGCTGAGACGTCTGGCATGTTGCATTAGCAATGGCAGTCCAACGCCATACTGAGAGACAATACCTCTGTAGATAGATAGATAGATAGATAGATAGATAGATAGATAGATAGATAGATACTTTATTGATCCCAAAGGGAAATTCAAGAATGTATGTGTAGCTAAATAGATATTGCTCATAGTGGTCTAAAGTTATCATCATGTATTGTTCTGGGTATGCTTTATCTTCCCTCCCCATCCCACTGCAATCCCACACTTCCTTCTGGGAGCAGCTATTCTTTTGATGATGAGTGTACATCGGTCTTGGTAACCATAACAGCTGGTTTAATTCGAAGTTAGGTTGAAAAATGTTCCTCTAAAATTGAAGTATGAAAATCATGCACACATTTTTCCTCTAATGATCTAGAAAAAAAGAGACTGATGTAGATTTTATAAATAGTCTTTCACACTTGTCCGCCTGCAGTTTTACTTCTTGCAGATTGTAGTTTTAAAGCAGTCGATACGTTATAGATTGTTGTTGGCCTGCTTTTGGAAATTGGGACTGGCTATACATTTTCTGAGCATTGATTTTAGATAGAACTCCTTTTTCTTGTCCCGCCCTGCAGCCGCATAATAGTGGCGTATGTAAGGAAAGTGCCTTGATTTAACAGCGGCTGTTCTTAACAATGTCCGTCTGCTCTAGGTCTGTGCTCACGGGTGACTCGTGGCACTTCTAGTTAAGGCTGAAGGCTCAGAAAAAGAAGAAATGCAAAGCTGCTAAATATTTCAACTATTTGTAAAGACTTTTATCTATAATAAATGGTCAGCTTCTATTCAAAATTGGAACCATAAATCTTTTAGGCCAAGGAGGGTTACGAAAACAGAAAGCATGCGCTTTGTTGTCAGGAATAATTACCAGCTAAGGCAATGAGAGAAGAAGAACAGAGGGTAGAAAGAGCATAGAGAGAGAGAGAGAGAGAGAGAGAGAGAGAGAGAGAGAGAGAGAGAGAGAGAGAGAGAGAGTGTGTGTATCATGCAAGGTTTTTGAACCAATTGGCCAGAATACAAGGGAGAGCTGGAAGCAGATTTAAGGCAATGCAATAATGTTGGAGAAAATCTTTATTAAATGGCCTTCGTTCCGTCTTATTAAACCAACAGTGTGCCTGTAAATGTATTTGTAGGGAAAGTTCAATTCTCTGTTTGCATCCATGACTAATTCCCTTTTGGAAATTCTTTGAACACAGTGTAAAATGCTCAATATGAAATTCCCTACTGTTCTATTAAGGTGTTGGTATACATATTACACCAAGGTTGTGCCAAAGCCTTCTAGAAATACCTATGTGGGCAAATGCCTTGTGTATTCAGGAAAGGTAAGGGAAGCGTAGCAGTCTCATCACTGACTCACTGCAACCACTTTGTAATTTCTCTCAAATGTCGTGAAGCATTCAATATATGTCAAATAACCTCAACAGACAAAAAACTAATTCACTTGTGACTGAAACATGCTTCATAGGAATGGGTAAATAAAAACTGTGATGTGATTTGGCCAGGTTTTTGGATATAGGCCGCATTAGTGTTTAGACACTCCACAGTTGGGTTAGAGTTGGTGGAAGCCCTCCCTGGAATAATCCTGAGGAGAGTTTCCTGTAGACTGGGATTTTAGCCACTGCTGGTAGACCCGCATGACCGTACACTTCCATACACCTGCAGATTCAACTACTTCCTTTATGCTATGGTCTTTGGCCACACCCAAATGCAGTCACTCCTTTTAGCCAATTGTTACGTGCCTGGGCTCAGTTCATCTGGCCCGCTGTTTTACCCTGTTCTCCCACTCTGTTTCTCACACTTCTCTGTCTTTTCTATAGGTTAGCTGCCGCGTTGATCATCGTTGGAAGTCCTCCGAGTACTTTCGAGTTCTGACGGCCAATCTGGAACCTTTTTCGTCCCACCTGAGAGGCGGGGCTTGTGTTTTAAAAAGACCGGGGATTCAGATTAGACGGGGACTGGGGGTGATTTATGTTCACTGTTGTGTTGCTGGCTAGTGGCTATGTTTTCAGGAACTGAGGCGGTTGTGCGTCGTGTTGTTGGTGTTGTACACTTGTCAGTAGTCCCGTGACAGGTCAGCCTCGTTTTTGTTAGTTCTCCTTCTGCCTCCCGTAGCTAGCGTAACATCACCTAGCCCTAGCCACTTGCTGTATAGGCTGGTTCTTGATAATTCTTGTTGTCTTTGTCAGTTGGGGTTGTCTTTTTGAACTGGATAGGGGGTTGTTGGACAGATAAAACAAGCGCTCATACATTAGGTAAGGGGCGGGCGCCAGCCTCTGTATTTTTTTATTAGTGCAGTTTGGGAGAGAGGAGGTAATTAAACTTGAGCTAGGTCAGCTTTTCTTATTTATTTCTATTCTTTGGCGCCATCCGTGGTCAGATTCCCTCTTTTGGCACGCAGCCACTCGTCACTTTGTATATCTGTATATCGTAATATTTTGGAGAGCATTTAAAAAAAAACACAAGTTAATCTGTATATGGTGTTATGTGTAGTTTTCTCTGGTTTGCACTTCACACATCACACATGTTACTGACCCATCATTAACATCTGCTTTGGAGCCATTTACCACACATGGAATGAGACGTTCACTGCCCTGTAGCACCTCTTCTCAATCTATGAATCCTGTCACTCACACCCCACAGGTATTTATAGCCCCATCATCCTCGTGCAGCGCCATCTGAACACAGTAGCTACCATTTACCTTGTGTGGACCAACAGAAATGGTCCAAATTGCTTGGAAAAAAACGTGGTTCCATTGATTTACATTCTAACTGAATTAGGTTTTTAGCCTCTTCTGTGTAGAGACAATATTAACGTTTTAAAAGCATTTCAAAGCATTCCTCAGCACGCAGGTGAATCGGTAACAGGTGAGGGGATCGTGACTGGGTATAAAAGGGCCATCAAAGGCTCAGACTGTTCAGGATTTCAGTGCCAGTGTATTGAGGTAATAAAGTTCGATAGTTTGAAGTAGACAGAAAATTTAAGGCACTTATTGCAGCCGCTATGTGTCTGAAGAGATTCTCAAAGAAATGGCCAAACATGGCCGTAGCAGAACGAAGCTGCGGTGTGATAGTCTGAAAGCAAAGTTTAAAGAAACCAAGGACGCGATCAAAGAGGTGGCCGTGTAATGTGGCCTTTTCACAGCGAGTTTGGACGCTTTCTCTGTGATAAGCTCAGCTGTCAACTACCGGAACTTCAAGATTGCTGATAAGGATTAAATTGAAACTTCCAGAACTGAACCTGTATCCGCCGGATACCCCGGGATTAGCGTGTCTGCCATGTGAAGCACTGTTCTTTTGCCTACACAGGCTAGATTAGAGATGATCTGTTCAGACTAATGTCTGATATAAATCACATTTACAAGATAATCTGAACAGCCCAACACCACAATCAGATTTAGTGGGAGAATTGGATTGGGGGGTTGTTTTTACCTTCTGTGAGAACATGGCTGGAGAGGTTTTTGTGGATCACCATAATGGGTTGGTGGAAATACCTGAAGCTGTCTTGTAGCTGGTAAGGGTGGTATTTGGGAACAGGCTACCCTAGGTTAGGTCTGCCCAGCTTCCAATGGAATCCTGGCCAAATATCAGGCATTTAGTGAACACTGGAAAGTTATTCCCAGGATTTACTTTGTACAGAAGAGTATAATGACCAATCTGACCAATATTCCCATGGGATTACATATACATGGGTTCCTGGGGTAGTTTCCCTCTTTAACAGAAGCTTCTTTTATGGCCATCTGGATTAGCCATGTCATTAGTTTCCTCTCCCACCACCCCTGAGAATATAAACTCATCATCATAAGAATAGTTTCACAAATAGCTTCACTCGGATGGAATCAACCAACAGGAATAAGACTTGGTGGGTAGGTCTCACACTGGGAGACATGCAACTGACTCCACTATCACCCCCAACTGTGCATGTAATGTAAGCAAGGATGGGCCTCATCACTGTAGCTGACTGACCCAACAGCCACGACTGAGGGCATTCAGCAAGCAGTGATGCCCTCTATGAGTAATCCTGTTAGTGTCAGCACTATTGGCAGATGGCCGCTACAATGCAGGACTACACACACACAGACCGTTACGACGGATGCTCTCAACACCATGTCAACATCTCAAAAGACTGCAATGGTGTCGTGCCAGATTGCCATGAAGTGGTTCAGAATGACAGCGGGTCATCTTCAGAGTCCCACTTGTGTCTTGGTGGAGATGACCAGTCATCAGCACCAAGATGAACGGTTTGTTGTCACATGTCTAGTAGACCTGGTGTCCCTCCACCTCCACCCCTCCTGCAAAATCTGCAGGAACTGTGTGAGAATATTCAAGCTGCATGGGATGGATTATCACAGGACACCAATAGGAATCTCTACAACTCCATGCCAACACGTCCGGCATGTTGCGTTAGCAAACATGGCGGGCTGACGCCATACTGAGAGACAGACTTCTGTATGTGTAGCTTAATTAATATTACCCATATCAGTCTAAATGTATCATCATTTATTCTTTCTTCCCAATAGCACTCCAATTCCACACTTCCTTCTCTGTGCAGCTATTCTTTTTGACGATGACTGTGACATGCTGATGTTCCTACTGTTTGTGGTCCTGCCTGGGTACAAATCTCTGTTTCCCATGCAGATGCCACCTTGCTTTGCCAAAACAAAAGGTCTGTTCCCTCCAACAAATACTAAACACTCCTGCAATCACGAAACAAAGAATTTATGCTTTTGAAGAATCACTTGCTTTGTCATGGCTCTGGGGGGGGAACAACCCACATGAGCCTCGTGATTAGTGAGGGTCCTGGGCTAATTTCCTCTTTTGCAGGTGCTCCTCTGTGATTTCATTGTCAAGCAGATCAGCCATGTCGTCCCCAGAGAAAATGACAGGCTGCATTTCCTACTGTCTTTCACTAAACTCAGCAGTGCTCTGATAGATTTAGTCCTGTTCAGATATAAATCTCCATGTTTTTCTATACAAATGTTGCCTCCCATTCCAAAAAAGATTTGCTACTTGCTGTATTTGGATCCTACAACGTGAGAGTTTTATCCCTGAGCAGACGTGTAAACATTCCTTTTACAGACGCCCCCTTGATAAACTAATCTAATCTGTATATGGCTTTAGAAAGACAACATGGATTTATCTTCCTTGGAGCATTGCCTTTAAGTTGTGAGCTAAAACTGTTCTGAATGCTCTCTCATCTCAGTTACTAAAACAGTTCCCTTACAGATCATCCACTGAAAGGCCCTACAGGCCAACAAAAGGGGCTCTTTTATGGAAGCTCTCCAGGGAAACCTTTCCGACACACTCCTCCTCAGGGCGCTCAGTATTGTTATGGTCATGTCGATGCAACCGAGTATGACTTTGTTTCTGGCTCTCGACAGGTCAGTTGAATTTTAGGCATCAGGCTTAGTCCTGAGGAGGTTTCAGGGCTGCTCAGGCCTAATCCTGAGGAGGCTTCAGGGCTGCTCAGGCTTAATCCTGAGAAAGTTTTATTGTAGATCAAGCCTAATCCTGAAGAAGATTCAGTGTTGCTCAAGCTTAATCATGAGAAAGTTTCACTGTAGATCAAGTCTAATTCTGCAGAGGTTTCCGTAAGGATCAAGCCTAATTCTAGAGTAGTTTAAAGGTGCCCCAGAATGGAAAACTCTATTTACACTCGTATTATTGAATAAGAAGGTTCAGCACATAGAACAGACATGTAGACCTGATACACTGTTGTTCCTAAACGGTCCACAGCGGTCCAAAATCCTAAACTGTTATACAACCAACTCATTAGTGACTACACAATGTGCAACACTATCGTTATCTGATCTATATTCTTCTGACCTGTAATCTTGGTCGTGAGATTTCTGTCCACTAACTTGACCCTCAACTTTTTGTTTGATTGGAAATGTTTTGCTATTGGATCTGATTTGCAAATTTCAGAAAAAGATCCGAATCCAAGTTTTGTACCCCATTAATAATGAATGGGCTAAAACAGCACATCCATCTACTGTACTTCTGCTTCACCGAAAGACACCGTATATTTCAAAGACCCTTGAGCACAGGTACAATGTCTGTTTGTCTTTTTTTAATCAATCCTCTTTACTCCCATAGAGTCCCATTCATTTATACCCCCAAATGAGCCCTATTAATTCCTTTAACCTACAGCCACCAAATTGCATGTACTCCTCAAACTAATCCACAGCCATACTTACCTGCACTCCTCCTCTACAATCACTTCTTAGCTTCTTCTTCAATTTTCTAACAACGGTTGATCTTTTTTCACCAAGCTGCTTGGCAATTGCCCCATAGCCCTTTCCAGCCTTGTGGAGGTCAACAATTTTGTCTCTGGTGTCTTTGGACAGCTCTTTGGTCTTAGCCATGTTAGTAGTTGGAGTCTTACTGATTGTGTGGGGTGGACAGGTGTCTTTATGCAGCTAACGACCTCAAACAGGTGCTTCTAATTTAGAATAATAAGTGGAGTGGAGGTGGAGTTTTTAGAGGCGGACTAACAGAATTTTTGCTGATTGGCAGGTGTTCAAATACTTGTTTGCAGCAGTAACACACAAATAAAATACCAAAAAATCATACATCGTGATTTCCAGTTTTTTTTTAGATTATGTCTCTCACAGTGGACATGCACCTAAGATGAAAATTTCAGACCCCTCTATGATTTGTAAGTGGGAGAACTTGCACAAGTCGCAGGGTGTTCAAATACTTATTTTCCTCACTGTATATATATATATATATATATATATATATAGAGAGAGAGAGAGAGAGAGAGAGAGAGAGAGAGAAAATAAAACTAGAAAATGTAGAGTGATTGTAGAGGAGGAGTGCAGGTCAGCTGTGGATTAGTTTGAGGAGTACATGCAATTTGGTGGCTCTAGGTTAAAGGAATTAATAGGGCTCATTTGGGGGTATAAATAAATGGGCCTCAATATCAGAACAAGTGGAGGAGCAGAAAGACAGATCCCTAACTATCCCCCAACTATTTTCAAGGCTGCTCTGCACATATCACTCTAGACGATTTCTCAAAACTTGGGCAATATGGAGCAGCTTCACTCAGCATTTAAGACTCCAGAGGCTGAAGTGAGGGGCAGCTCCACCTTTATTAGCATCGCAACTCCAACAGCAGCCTTTAAGTAGCAGCCATGCTGTGTGTTTGTATCAGTGTTTGCTGGTTGAAGTAGACCACCACCAACTGAGAGTTTTATAGTGGGGAGCAACTAATGAGCTACAAGCACACTCCAAGTCACCAATGATCCAATTGGTTCCATCGTATTTACACCGCATTTTATATATTATTTATATATTTATTTATTTTGTTTACACTGAATTTTATTTTCTTGTCTGTGTCTATTTTGACGTTGCTTACGTTTGATCGTTGTGGTGGCTTACTGTAATCCAGCCAATCAGAGCAGAGCTCATCAAATTATCAATGAGCTCACCCAATAAGGGAATTCAATAGGTTTAAATGGGCATGTGAAATCATATGTGGCCATTTTTAACCTCGACCAAAAGTCACTACTATTATCTATCTATCTATCATCTATCTAGCAGTATCATCAATCTACCAAATATCCTATCCATTCTCCATCCAATCCATCCATCTAATATGTGGTCATTAAAGGTCACATACTGGTGGAGAACATTCCAGAGCAGTTCACAAGCCTACAAATCCTATGGAGCTTTAAATGCTCTGGTTGTTGGTGGGAAGCTTCCATCATGAGAAATCATCCTGAGTGCTGGTGTTGACCAAGCTTAATCATGAGAAATTCCAGTGCTGTCCAAGCCTAATTCCTGAAACAACGGGATTTTTTCTTGATAATTATTTAACTTGATATTTTGTTTAAAATGAAACTGAGATAATAACACACAATAAAGTATAATTATTAAAAATTAAAAACGTCTTTGTAACAATATGTGTGGGTCTCACCTCATAGTCCACCTCCAGAGAGTCTTCCTGACCCTGCGTACGAAAATGCTGGGTGTCTCTATCCACTGTGAAGTTCACCTGCTTATTGAAACGCTCTATTAGAACAGAATGCCATAGGTGGTCATCCAGGAGGCTGCCTAAGAGTACCGAGGTGTGCCTGCCACTGGACTGGGGCTTAGCATCATCTGTGGAGGGAGACACAAAGAGAGAGAAAGAGGGATAAATGGAGAGGGAGAGTTTCAATCTCGTGGCTGCATGGTATAATAAGAACACCTGAGCCGGTTTACCTACAGCACTGGGCAAAAATGTGGGCTATTTAATAATCAAACAACAATATACGAGTATATAAGGGTTTAGGCTTCTCTCCAGCTCTTCACTCCTGCTCTGCATTCCACCTTAACCTTTCTCTACCATTTGGCATTCTCTTAAGCTGCTGCATGAGCATTTCCGCCTGCAATGCTTTTCCAAAGAGAGACATTACACATATATATACACAGTGCTCTGCAGTCAAAGATCACTTATTTCATTTCCAAGCAAATAGCCTTTTTACAAGCATTCATTTTCCGAGTGTCAGGAAAACACGGGTCAACATTTATCAGAAAATTACGCAGGAGCCTTCATCACTATATCTAATGTCAGGTTTGTCAGTGTTCAGTGTGTCCACCCTCTGCCTTTATTACAGCTTCATTATCACTGCTTCCACATCTCCGAAGCTCAGTCCTAGAAGTTGGTTAGTCATTTCAGAAGCCTTCACTGATGCTAATGTCTAAGCTCTGGAATGCTCATTGTTCTGAGAACACCCCCAGCTTCTGTGCTTCTCTGTTGGTGAGCTTAAGAAAACTAGGCTATAGCATTAGCTGTTTAGTCTGTTTATCAGACTGGCTGGACGTGGCTGGGCTGGTGTGCAGTGGTCTTAACTCTTTAATGTCCTCACCAAGAAATTTGTTTGGGGCAATAATAATACAGTATTCAATTTTAATTACATTAAAAGAAACTATTTGAAAGACTATTTGCTTACACACGTTTTCCAGAAATGACTTTACCCCTATTTGACTTCTTAAGTTACATAATTCTGTCAAGTTAAATCATTTATCAAAACCTCTGGAGCTATAATATGCAAAAAATGAGCTCACTGTTAAAAATTTCATGTGTGGAGTGATTTACTGGTTGCTTGCTTCCTCTATGGATAAGAGCAGTAAAGGCATTGCTATTGAAAGATGCCGTGGACTCCAACATATACACTGCCCTAACATACATATGCCAATTGGTAGAGATGGCACAATCAGGTTGAGTTAAATTCAACACCTCCTTTTTCAAGATATAGTGACTCAAAATATGCTCTACCAAAAGGTTGAGCAGAGCGGTTAAGGGTTCAGAATAGGTACATGACACATTATATGTGGACCGAGGTTGTGCACACCATAAATGCTACATTCACCGCACCTCCAACCATGTGCTCAGCCATGTCGCAGCCCATGGACGTGCAGCGTCTGAATTTGCTCACTTCAGGCAAAGTGCTTTATTCACAATAAATGAACTTGAAAGGGGATTAGTATAGCAGGTTTACTTCTACAGGTGCATATATGAAATCTCCATCATATTAATTCACAGAGAATAGCGCCCTGCATCGATGCAAAAGCTATCTAGAAACCCTAACGTGATTGCTTGGGGGGGTGGGAGTTGTTCTGAGTATATTGCTTTTTCACAGTGGTAAGAAAAAAAATCTATACCGTCACACCCTTAGTCAGGAATGTCCTGATTAACATCCAAAGCCTACACTGCCCAGTTTACCCTCTCCTACAAATGTTCACAAACCTAGATGATTTCCCGATCGGGAACTCGGATGGAAGCGATTGATGGGTCAGATGATTTGACACTGTGCAAAGGAAAACTAGTCAATCTTTAGCCTTCTGATTGAGCTCTGATGTGTTCCGAGGTCCACGGATGCTTTCACACGTGTTTGATTTTTACAGCTTGTCTTGTAGTGTGATATAATGAGTGATGTAATTGAATAAGTAATTTCGGCAACAACTAGCTAGAGTGAAAACAGACTCCTGGTTCAAATGACTTTATATCTGTCTGTAAGTAAATCTGGTTTACAGCAGACGAGTCAGCATCCGTCCAAACACACATTGTACAAACAGCAAAGACAACAGGCAAACCTAAGCTCTTGAGGCTTCACCTCTGTGTGCAATATCACTACAACTTGTTCATCTGGATAGTAGTAGCTAGTTCTATAGCGCTTTGTTCTGCTCTTTGGTATTATAAACCTCCATCCAGAGGCAAGAAGCCAAAATTCACTATGGTTTAATAGGGTGGGAAGCGTCATTTAAACCTTTATCAGTCTAGTGCACAGGGATAGTGTGGGTAAGGTTGAGACTTACTTATCTGCCAACTACAGCAACTGACAATCTACATCAAGGACTTCCTGTTCTTTGAAGATAGGCCACCAAGAAATGGTTTAAACTGATTCGATAAAGGCATGATAGAACGAGGTGTTCCTATTTAAACACGGCTTCACAGTTTCCTACATAATTCAGTTGTGAGTCTATAATTGTCTTAGGATATTTGTAATTCCAGTGTCTGATCCTTAACAGATGTAATTTCGTATGCGCAGACATGTCTTCTGAAATCCTCATCATCAGCATCATCATCATCACTTTCACTGATATAAAGCCATTCCAATGCTCAAGTATGCTTTACCATCAAAGTATCAATGCTGTAGGGTAGGAACATAATACACTCATCATTATAGTTGCCCGGATATCTGCACCCAGAGGGAATCAAATCAAACTTAGGTTTGACATTGAAAGACATGTGAATGATTTCAGTTTCTTGCTCGGCTGCACATGTGACATAAGCAAGGATGGCCCTTATCACTGTACCTGACTGACCCAACAGCCATGGCATTCAGCAAGCAGTCATCCTGTTGGTACCAGTGCAATTGTCAGACGGCTGCACGACACGACTACATGCATGCAGTCCGTTCCAACAACTGCCCTCAACACCACGTCATTGTCACCAAAGAATGGTGTCAGCGGGTCATCTTCAGTGACGAGTCCCACTAGGTGGCTAGGTGGAGTCGACCAAACGGGCAACGGTTTGTTGTCACGCGTCACCTGTCTTCTGGGTGTACTATTCTTTTGATGATAAGTGTACATAATACAAACCGGATTCCAAAAAAGTTGGGACACAAATTGTGAATAAAAACTGAATGCAATGATGTGGAGGTGCCAACATCTAATATTTTATTGAGAATAGAGCACAAATCACAGATCAAAAGTTTAAACTGAGAGAGTGTATCATTTTAAGGGAAAAATATGTTGTTTCAAAATTTCATGGCGTCAACAAATCCCCAAAAAGTTGGGACAAGTAGCAATAAGTGGATGGAAAGAGGAAATTGAGCATATAACGAACAGCTGAAAGACCAATTAACACTAATTAGGTCAATTGACAACATGATTGGGTATAAAAAGAGCTTCTCAGAGTGTCAGTGTCTCTCTGAAGCCAAGATGGTAAGAGGATCACCAATTCCACCATTGTTGCGCAGAAAGATACCAGAATGGTGTTACCCAGCGCAAAATAACAAAGACTTTTAAGTTATCATCATCAACCGTGCATAACATCATCCAAAGATTCAGAGAATCTGGAACAATCGCTGTGTGTAAGGGTCAAGGCCGTAAAACTCTACTGGATGCTCGTGATCTCCGGGCCCTTAAACGTCACTGCACCTCAAACAGGAATGCCACTGTCAAGGAAATAACAGAATGGGCTCAGGAATACTTCCAGAAAGCATTGTCAGTGAACACAATCCACCGTGCCATCCGCCGTTGCCAGCTGAAACTCTACAGTGCAAAAAGGAAGCCATTTCTAAGCAAGCTCCTCAAGCTCAGACGTTTGCACTGGGTCAGGGGTCTTTTAAAATGGAGTGTGGCAAAATGGAAGACTGTTCTGTGGTCAGATGAGTGACGATTTAAAGTTCTTTATGGAACACTGGGACGCCATGTCATCCGGACCAGAGAGGACAAGGATAACCCAAGTTATCATCAACGCTCCGTTCAGAAGCCTGCATCACTGATGGTATGAGGTTGCATGAGTGCTTGTGGCATGGGCAGCTTGCATGTCTGGAAAGGCACCATTAATGCAGAGAACTATGTTCAGGTTCTAGAACAACATATGCTCCCATCTAGACGTCATCTCTTTCAGGGAAGACCCGGCATTTTTCAACAAGATAATGCCAGACCACATTCTGCAGCAATCACAACATCATGGCTACTCATGCATGCAGCCCAACACCAACAGTGCAGGCGGTCGGCCCACAGCTGTGTTGCAGTGTCATCCAAGCAGGCGGACTGGGCAGCCACGTAGCTGCGGTGTATTGTCAAACAGGTGGTCAGCAGTGACATACTTTCACTCAGTGGCCGGTCCAGACTGCATAGTAGTTTGGGCCAGCCCAGAAAAAACCTCTGGGCTACGGGTGGTAAAAACTTTCAACTGCTATCACAGTGGATGTGATGGCAAACTCTTCAGCCAGCAGAGAAACATCAAACAGACACACAACGAATCCAAAACACACGAGTAACTCTGAACAGCAGCAGCCATACTGCAGCCATCTAGCATGCATGTCCCCATGATAAACAACTAGGAAGTACGGTCACTGTAAGTGATGCAGTGTACGCACCCCAGCAGCCCCAGGGGCTCAGGAGAACATTCAGACTTTACCAAAGGGCAGGGAAAGACTCTGTGTGAAGCTTGGACGTCTGAAAGGGAACGGGTAAACACGTGGTTTGGTGCTGAGACCTTGTGGCAGCCTGTAAATGTGCGTGCATGCGTGTGTGTGTGTGTGTGAGAAAACAGGTCGCTATAGCAACACCTTCCCAGGTAGCATCAGAGGTGAGTGTGAGAGCCTGCGTGTGAGCACTTGAACCCAGTGTCACTGTAAACATTCCCCCTGCCTTCCTCATCTCACCACTCTGTACTCTTCACTCGTTCACTTCACTCCCCAGTAATCCCTCACCTTCACTCTCTCACCATCCCTCTCGTCTCCAGTTTCAATTCCTCTGCAAAAACCCAATCCCCTCTTATTCACACTTATCTGCCATCCCATCTCTCTCTCTCTCCTTATCACTCTCTGTCTGTCTGTCTCCCCCTCCCTCCCTTCCTCCCTCCCTCCCTCCGTCTCTCATGCTCACTCCAACTCTCCTTCTTTGTCCGCAGGGGCTGCACAGTGCTGGTGGAATTTAAATCGTCTCAGGTGTTTATAATAAATAAAATGGGATCAAATAATTCTTCTCTTGTCTCTGTCATCTGAGTGGCTACGACACTGTTGGCTCTCTGTAAGTGTGAAATGTTGAGCTGTTGGTGAGCAATGGTGGGGATAGAGGAGGGATGTAGAACCCACTGCTGTAAACACAGTTCACATCTCCACTCAAGGACGCTTGAGCTGGTATGAAATAGACTGGACGGCTTCAACATTCTTCATGTCAACAAAAGTATGGATGCATTGATACGAATAATGGTATCAGGTATCTGAGCAACACACACCTCTTTTCCACCAACACAGTTCCAGTGTTAGTGCCTGTGCTGGTGTTGGTTCCCAGGCCGTACTGAACCTGTTAAGAACAAGCCCCCTGTCACACGTTGAATGCCGGTGTGGGTAGTGTCGGTTTGAGAGCCAAGTGATTATGTATCTGGAGGTGAGTGGTCCATAAGCAGAAGTCGGTGGACAACGCATAAAAACAACATGGTGGGACATTTTGTTCGAGTGCAAACTGTACGTCTTGCTTTTGAGGGCGTATATAAGAAATTACCCTTATGAAACGATAATATATGGCAATGTATTGGAAAATATAGTGCAATATATTAAATAATATAATGTCATATATGGGAAACAAGTGCATATATTTTGCATATATTTATATAGTGATAAATATATTACAATATATTGTATAATACATAAGGAATTGCCGCTTTTCATATATGAGAATATATACATACTGTATATTGCCACATGTATGTATGAAAATATTCTCACATATATAAAACTATATATATATTATCATATATGCAAACACATATGGAGAAATACATATGATGTCTATTACATATAAAATGAAATATATTACAATATATAAGTAAATATATATTATACTATCATACATACAATATATGGAAAGCGGCAATTCCTTATGTATTATACAATATATTGTAATATATTTATCACTATACAAATATATGCAAAATATATGCACTTGTTTCCCATATATGACATTATATTATTTAATATATTGCACTATATTTTCCAATACATTGCCATATATTATCGTTTCATAAGGGCAGCTTGTTCAGCATTTTTATGCAGCCCAGAGAGACAGCGATTACGGGCATGACATGCAGAAGCTGTACTATTATAAGGCACCATGTAATGTTTCGTGGCTATCTGTAGTGTTTCTCCATTACAGAACTCCTCCCGTTGGATGTGTTCAACCACAAACACATCACTGACAGGATTAGATGGTTCCCGAGGTCAGCTCAGTGAAGTTCATCACGCAGCACCACGCCCCTTTGCTGCTTGTATCCTGTGTCCTATGTTTCCAGACTAGCGAGGTAATGGTGCTGGAGTGACACCGATTCTTTTGGCTGTGAACCAGTTTTTTTTTAAGTGGAAAAGAGTGGAGCTGTTTGATATTTTGGCACTGGCACCGTGTTGGTGGGAAAAGGCTAACATTGTTAATTTACCTATACTGATACACCAAAAACATTCTCATAACAACATCTGGTTATACTTTACTGTAGGGTATTGTGCATACGGCTGCAAGACACCTACATAAGCTTGTCATGACACCTGACATAACTCTATATAGATGTATATAAATGCTTATTTGAATAGATGGTCCAGTGATAAAGGTTACATTTGCCAAATTTAATCAAAGTTAGCTAAAGTAGTCCTAATGACTTATTAGGAATTAGCATTGAAACATATTTAGAGTTAGCTCAGTTGTCATGACAAGCTTGTGTAGGTGTCATGTAGCCTTATGAACAGCACCCTATAGTAGAGTGTAAATTCATCAATCATTCATCATTCAACATGCTATCATGTGACATAAGTCCAGTGTACATTAGCTCACTTATAAGCAAATGACCCTCGCAGTGAACAAGGTTCTGCATGCACAGGGAAGTATTTCTGATGCAAACTAATTGGTTCCTTTAAACATTCCACCTTGGAAACAGAACAAACACAAGGACACTAACTGCTTAGTCGATATAGGAGCACAGGTAGGCCTACAAAACAGACAAACAGACAGGCAACTAAAAACGCCAGGACAACTTTGTTGTCAGCTGTCATGACAAGCTTAAACTGAAAACATGTAGCCCTAGGAACATCACCCTTCAGTGACGTGTAATCCAACATGTCTCCTGAGCACTCCTAATCCATAGACAGAGCCCTGTGTCATGGCTTACATGCAGTGTGAGCAGCCACACTACCGCATGGCAATCAGATCAAGGGTTATTATACAGTGTGGTCATACAAAACGTAGCCACTGTCTGTCTATTCAAATGTACAAGGTTGTTAAGAGGCACAGCGTATATCTGGCTTTAGAGAACATTCACCAAACAAAAGGCTCCGTCGAGATGCTAAACTCCACTAGTGAGGTTCCTTGGATGTATTTCTTGCTGTCAGTATATACTTCACTTACAGCTGTACACAAGTGCTTCTCTGTCACCCAGAACAAAGCTCAAGTCTTCTCCGCTGCAGCTCTGCTCGATACAAGGTTATGCAGGGCATACCACAAGTCTTATCACTGATGTTGAGTTCCCTGATTAAAAATCTGAATTTCTATGGCCTACAATGAACAAACTCCAGGTGGGCTTTGTGCTGAACAGACAAACACCAGCCAGGGTCACATTTCAAACCCATCAGTTTCTGAGTTTAGTTACTAGCTTTTACTGCTTAAACACAGGTAACACTTACACTACAGTGTTTATGATGTTCTTGTACCCGGGTACTAGGTGTACTTTCTTAATCCCTTAGGCCTAAAATGTACGAAAACTGGCTACTGGTCTCCATAAACTTTGCTTTTGAGGGCAGGACGATGACGTTCTCTGTTTTCCAGAACATCTGCAATGCATTCAGTGACTAGCAGAACTCTTGAGAAGTTCATAGAACTGTCCAGAATTTTCTAGAACTCTGAAGAATTGTATAGAACTTTGAAGAATTGTTTAGAATTTTGTCGAACTGTTTAGAATTTTTTCGAGCTGTCAGGACTTTTTTAGAACTTTCGAGAACTATCTGGGACTGTCCGCTGCTACACATTGCAACTACTGGTGTTTTAAACAGCCATTTTAGGTGATGTTCCAGCTGAGTAAGCTAGATATAGTTAGAGGTCATAAAGAGGCTGTAGCATCTGGCGGATGCATTCTGCTACATCAGACATGAGCCAGAAAAGTAAAAACCTCATTTCATGTGCGAGCCCTGCTGGAAAACTGAGGGTAAGGTGGATGTTTGCTGCTCATTTAGGTGGGAGAATTTTACTGTGGAAAGTTTTTATGACTCATTAATGTTTAAAAGTTCCGTTAAGAGATTTTACAAAATATTCAATGTTGCAGCAGAATATATATTACATTACAGTATATATTTGATGCACCGTGTATATATAACGTGATGCGTGTTTGCGTCACCATGAATCACACCATCCCGGATATGGTGAGATTATATGACTAATAGGGATGCGTAAAGGTGCTCGATTGCTCAGGTGACAGTTTGAGGTGCCACTGCATTATTTGGATACTTGATTCCTTACAGCACAGGAGAACGGAGAATGTACACACTAATAAATCAGTCAAACACTGCTTTTACGTTTTGACAAGACCATAAAATGAATATGCAGTATGTATCACAAGACCATTTGGAACCTTTCAATAAATATAAATATCATCCATATCAGTCTACATTTAGCATCGTTTATTGTTCCTGGTAACCATTATCTTCCATAGTTAACATGACCAACATCAAACCTACAAATATCCCTCATTTGGCTGAAAAAATAAAACACATTTTCAAATTTTCTTTTATCTTCTGCTCACAGAAGCAAAATTGACGCCGAATATAGCTGCTTACATTTGTTTACATATTACGCATAAGTAATTGGAATATAACACACAGAAGCCAGGAACAAGCATCTTTCTGTGTAGTGTTATTACTGAAATGTACATCTTCCTGCCATGTTTACCTTCATTAACAGTTACAGGATACTGCATAACTTGACTGCAGTGATTGCCAGTTATCGACAAGCAGGAAGGTGATAAATGGGTGTGAAAAAATCAGGCAACTATAAGAACCACTCAGACGATACAGGAACCGCATGAAATCGTAATATGTTGATAAATGGCAGGGAAAAACTAAATGATGCTGCAAACTAAAGTCCCTGATATATCATGACTTGACTTTTTACTGTTACATGGTATCCTATTGGAGATTAATGCATCATTAAAAAGAACAAGTACGCTACCATACATACCATTAAAGCCTAATAAACACACTTCCATGATGTTGGTTTGCTTGCTCATCTGTTAAAGACAAAACAGTGTGCAAGAAAAGAATATTGCACAGTTCAGCTGAGGGACAGGAGGAAATGGAATTTTATAGCTATTGTGAAATACAGTTAACTGTTACTGCGATATTGGTATTTATATGCTATATGCAAATGAGCTCACTGTCCAGTTTGTTTCAACTGTGTGTTCACTGGGTTGTCTTTAGAGTGGCAGATGAAGATTTCTGTGGACGTCTTTATAAATCAAGGTAATCCAATTTATTTTCACTATAGAGTTCTGTCCATCAGCAGTCCATTACTGAGCATTGTCAGAACGGCGTGGTGAATCTACATGTAAACATGATCAGATTATACATTTTATGTAAAATACAAAGTGTTTTTAAAGTAACTTTAAACATGAGAAGCCCAAAGAGGACTCAGTGATGTGTGTTTGCGTCACCATGAATCACTGCATCCCGGATATGATGAGATTCTATGACTAATAGTGATGTGTAAAGGTGCTTGATTGCTCAGGTAACAGTTGGAAGTGGCACTGCAAACTGTTACTTGTTACTTGTTTGGGTACTTGTTTCTTTACAGTACAGGATGAAGCAGAATGTACACAAACCAGTTGGTTAAACGCTGCTGTTGTGTTTTAACAAGACTGGAAAATGTATAGGCAATATGTCTCACAGGACACAAGGAACCTCTACAACTCCATGCCAACATGTCGGGAATGTTGCATAACATGGCGGCCTAACAGCATACTGAGAGACACTGCATCTGTATGTGTAGCTCAGTAAATATTGGCCATATCAGTCTAAATTTATAATTCATCATAATTTATTGTTTCTGGTAACCTTTACCTTTCATAGTTAACAAATTTATCTCATATGTGTCCACCAGCATGAAACCTACTGATATCCAATTTTCAAATATATTTAATTAATTGTTTTGCTGATAGTTTTCTCTTATATATGTATATATATATATATATATATATATATATATATATATATATATATATATATATATATATATATTTTCAAATCAAAGCCAGAACAATAACCAAACACAATAGTGGTAAGCTTTCATCCTTACGATAATTTCTGCCAAAGAAATATGTTGCCTTCAACACGGCTAACCGGAAATCCCTTCATTAATTTTATAGTTGAATATCAAAAAATGATTGGGATTCACATACGTAGTGATGTGTTGGTTGAACTTTCCCATGAGAATAACGCCCATTGATGCAGCATGAAGTTCTGGCAGTTAGCATTAGACTAAGATTAGGCTACCTTAGCTTAACTTAGGCTAACGTGTGATACATGCTAGCTCAGCATTGGCTAGCCTGTATTACTTGTATATATGTAAATACTGACAGCACACATCAGGCATGGTTGTTTAAAACCAGAAATGCCCAGCATGATGAATAAAGCCTAGCGTTTCTGGAAAGATTTCTTTACGAAGCAAAGCACATGCACATGTTTTAGGCACATGCTTCTAGCAGCTGCAGTCTTGCCACCCCATGCCCAGGATGGCCAGTCAAACCCAAGAAAGCAAGTTCTTCACTAGTGACTCTTGGCTAGAGAATCTGAGAGCTGAAATGATTGCTGTCGACTCTTCGACTCCACATTATTTCAACCACAACATCGTAATCAGCTCAAATAAAACAGCGTTCCTGGAGTCTATTATTTACTAATGAAGACTGGCTGTTTCGATGGCAGTTTGAATGCTTGTGTTTGCGAAGTAATTATTGTTTCATTTTCAGGCTTGGTGAGCGTGTCAGAGCACTACCTGGATGGAATAATCCAGTCCTTCTGTCTATTTCATGCCACCACTGCTCGCCACCCGCTGTAAAAGCAACCTCTGGGAACCTAAGCTCTTCAGAAATATATTAGGGCTGATAGAAACAGGGATTAGAAAAGTATTTTTCATTGAATGTTTTAGAACACATGAAAACAAAAAACACTTTCAGCTGCTCTGGAGTGAAAACATTGATTTGTAAACATTTAGTTCTGGTTAGTTTTCAAAAACCATGATTTTCTCCACACATTGCTCTAGGATTTTATCCGGTAGACCACCTAGTCGCCTTCACGGCCTCGTTCCTCCAGCATGACTGCTCTGCGAGACACTTTTCCCTGATTTTCACTGATTAAAAAGCTGAATTTCCAGGACCTATAGTGAAGAAAACACAGGCTGCCTTTGTGCTGAGAAGAGACAACCACATTAACCCATTAACTTCTATTTACTAGTTTTCACTGCTTAAATGCAGTGAACGATTCTTATTAAGTGCATATTACATTTGCCTTTGTTAGCAAATACATAAGACTGCATACATTGACTAAAATGATCGCCAGTTGTTGACAAGTAGGAAAGGGATACATGGTTATGGAAAATTCAGCTAACTATAAGAACTATTCACACAATACAGGAAATGCATGAAAATGTAATATTATGGCATGTAGAAACTGAACAATGCTACATACAAAATTCCCAGATGTTCCATTTTGTCCATATATCCATATATTCTATTTATTCCATGTATTGTAGACCACCTAGTTGCTTACCACCACTGTCTTATCTCTGCATGGCTGCTCTGCAACTTCTCTATGAAGTTGCCCTTTTTAATTATTATTAATCTTTTACTCTTTATGAACATGTGTTCAGTAATTTAGGCCACCTTCCATGTTCCACCTTCCATGAGTTCTGCCAAAACTAATGCATGGTAAAGTTAGTGAGTCACCCAGCCAAAGCGTTTTTACCATGAGACATCTCAAAATGTAGCTCTAACTGTAGGGTCCACTCCAGAAACCCCACCAGTGCAGTCGGTAAAGACTAAAGGCATTTCACACCATGTCTTGTAACAGCAATTTAAAGAGATGTGATAAACAGGCAGAAGCTGATTGTTGGATTAGCACTTAAACAGAAGAAACACAAGCGTGTAACACAATGTTGGCCATTTCAGACCATACCTTCAACATTTGGTGGCAGTATGACGGAAGACTGCTTGAAGGAAGTCTGAGAACTTGGCAGAACTTGGTCCTGGAGAAGTTCTGGGTGGTTTCTGCCTAAAGCTAGCAGGCCAGAATCGCAAAAGGACTCCAGACTAAATCCAGAAGCTGTTCAGGTCTAGGACTGGGTAAGGTGTATGAAGAGTATCCCTAATGGACCTTCACATGATGCAAATCTCCATTCTGCAGTTCTCTAAAGCAATGACAAGAACTGTAGCAGCTTAGGTAGAGAACTTGGTACGAGCATATGCCAGTGGTATATGGAGGTCAGATATGCCTAGTGTCATAGGCTATTTGAATGGTTTGGTGGGGGAGCTTATCCTAGGCAATAAAAAGTCCTAGTCAGGTTAGTGCTGTGTGTGATGCTTGAAATAAGACGTGTTGTTATTAATGTTGTAAGGTAGAGAAAGGTGGAGCAGATGATTTTCATAATAAAGATATCTTGATGCTAGCATGCTAGCTTGCTGCTTAACAGACATCCAGGTCTGGACCCCCAGTGAGCGAGCTGAGGGCGACAGCAGCAAAGAAAAACTCCCAGGGATGGGAGGAAGAAAGTTTGAGAGAAGCCAGGGGTTGACAGGGGAACCCTTCATCCTCTGGTCGGATTGTGGAAACTTTCTCGTGGGAACGGAAGGTAAGGATGTGAATTTATAGGCCATTAGACTGGAAAAAGGAGGGGCTAGCGTGCTCCTTTCCCAGACTTCAGTTATTACATAACTCCAGCTTGAATTCCACCATGGGACCAGTACTATCTAGGGACCATTCAAAGCAAATCCCACAGTGGGGACTGTATCTGTAAAAGGGTTGATATATTGCAAGGCATACAGCAGTTTGTGCATACAATGCAGCTCTGTTATCCATTATAGTCCCTAATAAAAAACACATAACAGTGTAATACCAACAATATGCAAGTTATACCATCATTACATCTAATGTAAATCTGCCTATTTGCATCCTGCGGTCTGCTACAATAGTCTCTAGAGCAAGTATTTCTGGCTTAGAGACTTCAGGCTTCTACGTCAGTGGCTATGCAAGCAGTCAGAAAGTTTTCTTAATTATCAGCACATTGGATGGTCTCATTGGTAACATGGCGTATATGAGTAGAGCTTGCTGGGTATTGAATATTGTTAACACAATGACACTGAGGGATACAGTTCAGTGCTACAGTAACATTTCGTCTCTGTCCTAAGAAAATAGGTATCTCCAAAATGGCAACTTTACAGGAGAGGCCAAAAACCTCATTTAATTTGAATGGAAGTCAATGAAACCTGACGTCTTTCCGAGCAGCTTTGGGCCATTACTGTTGGCTTGTTCTTAATGAAATTTCCAGACAGTGTAAATAGCAGCTTATATGATCAAATGAGGCATAAAAGTACAAATCAACAAAATGGCGATACATGTTTTTCTTTGGACAGCGACGATTTATTACATAACACGACAAAAATAAATTAAATTAAAAGAAAATATATTCAATATTATTGGGCTGCAATGCCCTTTTCAGTCATTTTATATTGATCAAGATGTCATTCATCGCAACTATGTCAAATATGCAACTTTGACTACTGGCAAAAAATATCGCTCCTGATTGGCGGTGTAACCAACGGTACTATCGCCAGAACACAGTATCAAAGACAGTTTGGACTGAAGGCATGTACTTACACAGGACCCCTCTGTGAGCGAAAAACACAGTGCTTATCTCCCTGCCTCTTTTACGCTATCACACTTACCCAGGTTCAGATGCAGTGCAAGTCGGCCTCTCTGGAGCTCCAGGGTGATGTAGTCTCCTCTTTGTCCCTCGCCATGAACCAGCACGCCCTCCGCCTGCCTGCTGCGGAAGCGCAGTGAGATCACGTTCTTCACTGTGCTGGTGGATTTCTGGTTAAATCGGTAGAGCAGAGCACTGCGGCCATCGAAATCTGCCACGTCCGATTCTGAGGAGGACATTAAAGAAATAGCTCAGTCAAAACTTTGCATTTTTCCATCTATGAATGTACGAATGTAGTTAATCAGCTAAGGCTATCAAGGCTAGGCTAATGTAGCTAACAAGTAATGAAAGCTTCATAGCCACAGGTCACTGGTATTGTGTTAATCGAAATAGCAAAGCTACCTGGCCATCGCTAGCTATATTCCTATACACAGCCGTCATATGCTGTTGTTATCTACTGGCTATAAAGCAGCTATCTGTGCTGCTAACAGTTTAGCTTCGATTACTAACTGCTAGCTGTTTAGCACTTGGGAGCCAGCTAATCTACCTTAAACAAGTGTTATGGATTCACAAGCACATATTAAAGTTTTAAAAGAGTGGTTTTGAGTGGCGGCTCTTTCCTGATGGTGTGGATAATAACGAGCACTCGTTTGAAAGTACAATCTTTCTTTCTATGTCAATCGTCACACTGGTGTCAGAAATGGGACTGCTTCCCAGCAATGGGGAATAGCAGAACCTAAAACTCAAAAATGAGCACCGAAGAAGAGGGGCGACCCTCCAGGGGAGGACTGAAAACTGTAAAACTGCAGCTGTCCATCGCCACTTTGAGCAGGCACCAACTACATGGTTAAGAGTCAACTGACAATCTTGCTGGCATCTCTGGCGCCGATGGATAACAGACAAGGCGGATACTGGTTAATGGGGCATTGCTGCTGTTGCCTGTCTAGGACCATCTCTGAGCGGTGCTGCTTATACTTGGGCTCTGACCAGATTTGGGGTCACCAGGATGGCTTAGCATTATTAAGTTATACTCTAAATGTTATAATAACTACCCTAAAGCAATTATACAATCTTATCTCTGGAGTTGTAAGGTATTATGCCCTGTAACACTTTATAAATTTAGTCATACAGGCATATTATTATGCAGTTCATAGTTAGTCTGCTGAAACTTCTACAATGTCACTATCAGGTAGAAACGGCAGCCGATTCTTAATGCATAGCATAAGGTCATATATCTACAGTAGCGCAGTGAATATAGTCATTATCATCTTGGCTGACATTTCATTGAACCAGTGCGAGGTCTTAGAGTTTGCCTTCTAGGATGAAACATATAAAACAGGAAAGATAGAAAAAAATCTGAGCTTGGATGAGTCAAGAGACTCTTCAGTATTGTAGAGGGACAAGAAGGTCACACAACAAATCATCAGCTGAAAGGAATTTTAGACATCTTGAGATCTATATTAAAAAAGAAAAAAAGTCTTGCAATAGAGGGAATGCTCGGAACGCATGCAGGGAAAAGAAATTAGCGGTAATCCTCTTTGAGAGGTGCTCATGCATATATATGTGTGCAGTGAATCATTCATATGTTCGAACATGTCGGATGTGTGATGGGATCTTACTGTAAGCGCAGCCATAGATCTCCAGCCTAAGCCCCATGCCTCCACTCTGGCTTCCTTCTAGAGGCATTAGCCGCAGGTATCTGGTCCTCACCGAGTGCAGGAGCTTGTGCTGGACCACGGAGTCTGTGTCCGTGTTGCCTGGAAATGTCTACACACATGCAAACACATACAGAAAAAATATGGAATATGGGTAACGTCAAACAAATACAGTTCTCTAGATAACTACACTCATTAGCCACTTTATTAGATACACCTGCCATACACTACACTGAGTGAAAGTCATAGATGGTCTTTGTTTATTTGATTTTCAGTCGTTATGGTCACCAGTCAATCATTTTCAGGAGATATTTCTGAAGAGATTAGACACAATCCATTTGCATTGGGATCTTAAATGAGAATTAGGTTCCAAAATCCCAGTAAATCCTAATCTGTGTTCTCTTTGTATTGTTCATCTGGGAAACAGTAAACATGTCCACAGTACGTCTTATGAATATCTTCCCAATGTCTGCTGTATTTCATCGCATTTCTCTCCTCTCCATGTGAACTAGGTGGTCCAAATCTTGGATAATGCTTATGTAAGCTTTTCCTAACCAATCAGAAGGCTGATGACTCCTGACCCGCCCACACAAAACAGTTTCAGAGTCAGAGAAACTTAGTGAGCTAAAGCTAACCAGGATAACCAAAGGCTAGCAAGCTAGATCACTGGTCTGTAGCGGCCTGTCACTTTGTTTATTTGTTGCGTACTTGCACTGTCTATATGGCTGACATCAGTCATCTTCTCAATTTGCACAGCAAATGGTGTACCACTACCTCCATTACACAGACACTAATCTATCTATCTATCTATCTATCTATCTATCTAACTATCTATCTATCTATCTATCTATCTATCTATCTATCTATCTATCTATCTATCTATCTATTTATCTGTCTGTCTGTCTGTCTGTCTGTCTATCAATGCAAGAACATTGTTAACGCATCTGTTCCTTCATGCATACACGTCCTCCTTTCCTTTGTTTCTCCATCGTTGTTTATCTGCATGTCTGCTAATCTTTTTCTTTGTACATAGCTTTATCTGTCAGATTATTTGTTTGCTCGTCTGTCTGTTTTTCCGTTAGTTCTGTTTGAGTGATGGAGCAGGCAAGAAGTGTTTGACAGAGGGCTGTCAATCAAGCTGCTCATTAGCCCCGTCCTGGATGCTGGATGTTTAATATCACTATTGTATCATATAAACATTATTTAATATGACCTGGTAGACCACCAAAGCACTAAAAGCTTTCATCTTTAAGAGAGAGGAGAACATCAAGCTCCACTCTTGCTTCACAACTGAGAACATCTGCAGGTACTTCTGTCCATCTTTTCACTGCGAGAAGACATCTCAAAGATATGGGTCTGAAAGGATGTGTAGAGTCAAGAACCTTTAAAGAAGGAAGTTTGCCAATAAAACAAAGAAGCTGCTGGTGTTCTGGGGCCAAGGCCAATATGTTTGTGACTACCTGCATCATGAAAAGCTTTGGAGGTGCCAAAAAAATATCTCTGTATATTTCCTGTAAAACACTGACAATTCTCCTGAAAGAATGGATGCTGTATATATATATTTTTTTATATTTTTATATTTAATATATAAATAAAGTTTATTTGGTTTAAGTTTATTTGGGATAAGGGGGCCATTAATCAGCCCCTTCCACCAATGGAAATGGATCAGCACAGGATGACTGCTTTTCATTCTTAGCATAACTGTGACCAGTGGCAGTGCTGCCTGAAATTTTCAATCCCTGCTGGATTAAGAACAATTTGCCAACCAAAACTATCCAATCAGACTGAATACTCAGAATTATCATCCTCAACAACCAACAGGTGTAGGTACACGACGTACATAGCTATGGGTATAGCTATAGACATGGAAATGCGTATGTCCAGCACTGTTTTTACACCATTTCATCTGAAGTCAATGTTATTAAAAGGGAGTTGCTTCCCCTTTGCTCTACAGCCTCTACTCCTCTGGAAAAGCATTCTAGATTTGATTTTGTTGAGCCATAGGAGCATTGGAGAAAGTCTAAAACGCAGTTGGAAGCATCTCAACTTTGTGAAGTAAATTTCATGGAACAGCCAATCAGAACAGCAGTAACAAATCACACGATCCCATTGAACAATCCATTTCTAGCATCATCTATGTTGCTAGAGCAATTTTCTTGATGCCTTAGAATTTTACACAAAGTTCAAATTACTTTGGGATAGGATAAAAACGGTTAAAGTATTAGTAGTGCAGGATGAACGAGGCATCAGTTAGACTCGGAACAGCAATTTTCTACAGCATTACCCTTTAAAGGTCTTAATATGCGCACAGCAGATACAGTAGCTCAAATGTATAGTTGTCAAGAACCAACGTACTTCGAGGCGCTGAGCTAAAAGTCAGAGAGTGTTTATTTGACAGGTTAATAATCAGAATCAGCAACAAATACAGAGCAACACAGAGCGACGCTGAGGAGTACAACAGACAGGCAGGGGTCGTGAACCAGAGAGTCAGAGATAAACGGGCCAACAAAGCAGAGAATCCAGAGAGAAATTCAGAGATCAAAGGGAGGTAAAACCCAGATAAACAATCAAACAAGCGAACAAAACCGAAAGGGAGAATACGAAGAAGAGTCAAAACCAGACATAGCAATCTGAGAAATATAGAGAGACCGTTTAGTATGCATACGAGGTTTGGCAATACTTCGTAATGGGGGATAGTAACTGTGGGGTATAAATACTGAAGGAGAAATGAGGTGCAGGTGAATCTACTCTGGTTAAAACTCAGGAGAGCTCGATCGGGAAATGAAGTGTGATGGGTTTGGGACATGTGGCTGTTCAGTAGGCCCTAGAGGTCGGAGGCAGCGGGGAAACCCGGAAGCGTGACAATAGTGAAAACACCTTTGCAATTAAACAAATAATAGCCTACACAACTACACTATATGGCAAATACTTTGTGGACACCTGAATACAAATACAGTATGAGCTTGTTATACATCCCACTCTTAAACCATGCGCACCAATATTGAGTTTGCTGCTCTGCTCCCATCTCCACAATATTTTGGAGGGGTTGTTTAGAAATGTATGGCCACTACTGCCAAAAAAACAGTCATAAGGTCAAGCTTTGTTGTGGGATGAGAAAGTCTGGCTCACAATCAATGCTCTAATTCATCCCAGAGGTGTTCAATGGGGTTAAGGTCTGGGCTCTGTGAAGACTACTGGAGTTCCTCTTTAGCAAACTTGTCAAACTATGTTTATATGGACCGTTCATGCTGGAACAGGCTATGGTCTTACCCCAAACTGTTGTCACAAAGTTGAAAGCATTGTCTACAATGTACAGGGGTTAGACAATGAAACTGAAACACCTGGTTTTAGACCACAATCATTTATTAGTATGGTGTAGGGCCTTCTTTTGCGGCCAATACAGCGTCAGTTAATCTTAGGAATGACATATACTGCGTCCTGCACAGTGGTCAGAGGGATTTTAAGCCATTCTTCTTGCAGGATAGTGGCCAGGTCACTACGTGATGCTGGTGGAGGTTCGTCCTTCTTGGTGGTATGCTGACATTACCCTGGATACCGTGGCTCTTGATACATCACAAAGACTTGCTGTCTTGGTCACAGATGCGCCAGCAAGACGTGCACCAACAGTTTGTCCTCTTTTGAACTCTGGTATGTCACCCATAATGTTGTGTGCATTGCAGTATTTTGAGCAGAACTGTGCTCTTACCTGCTAACTGAACCTTCACACTCTGCTCTTACTGGTGCAATGTGCAGTTAATGAAGATTGGCCACCAGGCTGGTCCAATTTAGCTATGAGACCTCCCACACTAAAATGACAGGTGTTTCAGTTTCATTGTCCAACCCCTGTATATATTGGTGTTTTCCAAAAAAAAAAAAAGTATCTCCAAAATTGCTACAGTAGAGGGCAAAAATCTAATCTCAATGAAACTTCATTTTATTCAGAGCAGTTTTGGGCCATCCCCATTGGTCTATTCATAATGGAATTTGCTGTTGTGCTGCTGTGTTCAAATGAGGCATAAAAATAAAAATAGACAAAAATGAAGATACATGTTTTTCACTGGACAGCGACGATATGCAGTAGCATTAACATTACTCTTCACTGGAGCTAATGGGACCAAACCCTGAAAAAACAGCCCCAGACTAACTCTTGGCATCATGCATTCTGGTAGGCAGTGTTCTCCTGGTATTAACCAAACACAGGTTTGTTCTTTAGAGTACCAGATAGTGTGAATCATCACTCCACAGAACACACCTCCACTGCTCCAGACTCCAGTGGCAGCATGCTATACACCACTCCAGCCAACACTTGGCAATGCACATAATGATTTTAGATTTGTGGGCAGCTGCACTGGAAACAGTTTTGGCAGTTTGGAACTGAGTGATTCAATAGAGAATCAGCACATAGGTGCTAAATGCTTCAGCACTTAACACCAGCCCTAGCCTGTGAGTTGCATGAGTTGCAGCTGAGCACCTGCAGTTGATTATTTGCATTTGACATTTAGCTGACGCTCTTATCCAGAGTGACTTACAAGGTTAATCACATTAGAGATAGGCCAATGCAGTGTTGGGAGCCTTGCCCAATGACTCTCATTGGTGTAGCACAGCGTATTCACCCAGACCAAGAATTTGGACTGCTTGGAAGGCCAGTCTCCCACATGGGGTCATAGCTCATAGTGTCATCTATGACACTGCCACATCTTGTCAGGAAACAGACTCTAGATCGACGTTTGCAGAGTTTAAAAAACAAAGCATGTTTATTTTAAAAACACAGACTAAGCAACAATGACAAACCAGCACGAGAGTAATGAAGAAGGCGTAGTCAGGGACAGGCACAGGTCGGACACAGGAGAAAGCAGTCAGCGAAGGCAACCAAGTTTAAAGGGTAAGGCGAAAGAAATGTAGATATAACAGAGCAGAGTTCTGAAACCAGAGAGTATACACACACTGATATAGGGGATTAGCAAAAGGAGTAGTCAAGAACCAAAAGAGTCAGAACCAGAATAACCATCAAGAAAATAGAACGCTCAGAATTGCTATTGAATAGGCAAAGCTTCGCAAAGAGCATATAAACACCTGGGGCTTAATATACAACCAGATTTAAGTCAGCTGACTAAAACTCAGGTGATCGCGAACGAATTAGCACGTCTGCGCGTGAGCACATGGAGCTGACACCATCAAGCAATGTCCTCTGGGAAGTGGAGTTCGGGAGAGCGGGAGGAGCAGGAAAGCCCGGAAGCGTGACACATCTACAGTCACTGAGCTTTACAGAACAGCCCATTCTTCTGGCATTCAGCCCAATTCTTTTGGCCACATAATATAAGTATGTAATCATTAATAAATAAATTAAACATCCAGCCTAATTTCTGGCTGGTAGGGGAAGTGAATGGCATGCCTTTACCAATGTTTACATAATGTCGCTGTCCGAAGAAAACTACTCATTCTCTCTAGTTTTGTTGAATGTTACTTTTAGGTATTATTTGAACACAGCATAGAAAATTTCGTGATGAATGGACCAACGGAAATGGCCCAAAACTGCTTGGAAAAAAACTGGCTTCATTGACTTTAGAATTGAATGAGGTTTTAACCTTCTCCTGTAAAAATGGCATTTTGGAGATACTTACATTTATGGCATTTAGCTGACGCTCTTATCCAGAGCGACTTACAAGGTTTAGGCCAATGTAGTGTTAGGAGTCTTGCCCAAGGACTCTTATTGGTGTAGGACAGCATAGTCACCCAGACCAGGATTCAAACTCCAGGCTCCCACATGAGGCGGTGGCTTCCCAACCACAGATACTTGGTTTTCATTCACCGATGATATACATAAGATCAGTTTACACCTACGCGTCCGATATTTCGAGACACTTGTAGTATTAATAGGGGGCTCCCAGGTTTTAAGAGTAATGTTAATAGTTTGAAGCGCTCCAGTTACCACAGTGGTAACGTAATTAGGCCGAATGGTTTCTGATGAGTGTCGTCTGGATCTCCGCTCTCGCCGCTAATGTCTGCGGGGCCGCTTTGTTTTGTCAGTTTCATTAAAGTGTCCCGGGTTATAAATCGCCTCTCTGAGAACAAGACAGTGGGTAGGGTTACAAACACGGCTGCCATCTCCGCAGCGACTCAGAGGTGAACAGAAGAGACAGCAGTCAGAAAAATGTCAGCAGAGAGTGGGCATCTTATGTGCATCATTAAACGTAATGAGACATGAGATGAGTGATGGGCAAAACAGGGAAGAGAAGTGATGAAAGAAAGGAGGGAAAGGGAACAGATCACGCATGCGATGTCGAAGAGATCCGGCGCGACATGGAGAGATGAAACGGAGGGACAGAAAGATGAAAGAAGAAGACAGGGAGTGCAATGAAAGTGTGGGGGAAGGCAGGAGACAGTGTCTGGTTGCAATAGCTTTAGTGCGGGGAATGATTGCCGTAATGTTTGCTCACCGCAAAGCAATTTTGGATCGGCGTGCACTGGCAAGACTAAACGAGGGAGATATGCCTGGGCTTCTATAACACCGTGGAATGGTGTAAATGAACTGAGCTTCACAGGGTGCGTTCAATTATAGAGGTATGCGGGGAGTTCACAACACTGAAATCACTACACCTCCAGCCATTATCAAAACACAAAAAAACGAGAGAGAAGGAGAGCTGTTGGAGCTGTATTATACAGTACATCCTACAGTTTAGTTAACACCAGCCTTTTAAGAGTATGGTAGGAATTACCAGGATTGTCTGGTACAGTAGAGACTGAAAGTTTGTGAACCTTGTTGTAGTGTTAGGGAAAGTTAGTATCTAGGGGCCGATACTGATTCTCACGTTGGACCACATGGGGGCACCAATCACTGGGGTCTTATAAACTGTGGGCTCAGCCGGAAATGGCGGCTGGAGCAACGGCGGGCGTCGAAGACTGTGTTTGGGACTCTCTCTCTTCTTCCTATGATGGACATCCCTCCATTAACGGATACAAACCTGAATGCTCTGATGAAAGGAGCTTGAGCTGGCTGGCCACGGGCTCATGGACTGAGCTCCCCCTCCTCCCCACAAGGTGATTTGGGGACCCGCACAGGTGAGTTGGTCTCTACTTGGGTCCAACCAGTTAGGCACACAACTCTGCGTAGTGTTCATTTGCCATGACAAGTGCAACACGTAGGGGCAGTGTTTCTTCGTCACAGTCAGGGGCAAGATCCTATTTAAAACCCTAGACAGTTTTGTGTAGGTATGAGGCAAATGTGTCAAATCCACCTAGTTCCACTACCTCACAGGACTGTTTGCACCGCACTTTAACTCAACCTGTATACTTGAACATCCAGCTGTGTTTTTATTTAGTTCTTATTTATCTATACTGAACATCTGTACAAATCAATTTGGCAGTTACTGAACATTAAGCTGCTATTTTCCCACCTGCACTGTACACTTTATATATCCATACTGTTTAAACCACATACTTACTGATACTGCGCTTACTCCTTGCACATGTCCTGTACACATACTGTACTGTACTGTACTGTTACACACATTGTTTTTGTCTATTTGTCTCTGCACTACACTATACATATATATATATATGTATATATTTTTCAACTGCACTGGAGAAGGAGGCTGACCGTGTTTCGTTATACTGTACAACCCTGTATTGGTATAATGACAATAAAGTTTAATTGAATTGAATTGAATTGAATTTACTTAATACCATTGGTCCCTGGGCTTGTGACACATAGTTTCTATATTTCTGCATAAAAATTACCAAAAATGTTTCACAGATATTTAATATAGTATCATTTTCATCTATAAATGCTGTAACTGACCAAGCATTATATTTATATTTCAGTTTTTATCACTCCAAAATTCTAAATTGTTCACAAACTTTTAAGCACCGCTCTTCATAGCTTTGCATGGTGATATTAAAGTACATGGCAAGTTAAGTGAAAACCACTAGGTACATAGCCACATTCCAACATGAATTAGGAGGTGAAAACACAAATAAAACCAGGAACCAGTGATTTATAATTTCCTCTAAAGGGAAACACTGTAAAGACAAGCTGTGTAATGTCTGGAAGCCAAATTAAGAGTTAGAACCTTGTGAAAATGTCCTTTATGAGGGAGGATGGGTCGAAGCTTGCTACTTGTCAACAGTTCAAATGAACATTATATAATATATTTACAAAGCTAAATCATAAAATAATCATGATGTGTCATCAAAGATTAAGGAAACATACTAAGTTGCTAAGTTTGTAACATGCTAAGTTTGTAACACACTCAGTTGGGTGAAGGCTTCCGGGGAGGGAGATGCAACAGGGGGTTAGCTGCTTTCCCCGACCTCCATAAAGAAATCCGGGTGAGACACAGCCGTTCGGAGTACTGGACCATTTATTGGGCAGAGGAGCACCCACACCTCGTGGTTACAATCCCAGACAACACTGCAGCAGAACATACAGGTTACAAAACCCCCCGTAACCATTCTGCGTGCCGTACTTATATAATCGTTAGCTTTGTACTCGCTCTCTCGCTCACGACATACAGCGCGCATGCGCTCAATGCCGGCACTTAAAGTGACCCTTACAAGTTCCATACCAGAGCAGAGCGTCTGTTTGTGTTTTGGCCCATTGTCTATTTCCTATTTAGCTATTCTGGGTTGCCACAAGTGAAACAAACTGGCAGACGTCGACAGCATGCTGCAGTCATGGAAGCAAGCAAACCAACTGGATTAACAGAGCTAAGGTTAGACTCTACCCAACCTAAAACACCTTGGCGTTCTTCTAAAAAGCCAGAGACTTTGGCGATGCATTTGAAAGACGGAGACAGCTTAAAGCCCAGGTGGATTGCCATTGGCCCTCAGCTTCATTTATACTCCGTAATCCATGTGCTAGTAGGTTACCAGGGCAGTAAGTATATGAGTTGCCAGTCATATAGTATATGATGGTCGTTCATTTAGTTTCAGTGCCCTCAGCCTGGCAA
>JAMWET010005042.1:0-145000 GCA_024036415.1 Prochilodus magdalenae | reverse complement strand
AAGACCACAGCTTGACCTTGTGGCTGGCCTGTACTAACGCTATGCTTTATACTGTTATACTTTAACTTTCCTCAACACACTGATATGTGCCAGATATTATATGTAATGGTCAGATATGTACCTTCTAAAGACTGCTGAAATAATAAAGTACTACCAAAGTTCTTTGAAGACTAATAGAAGGATTTGTGGAGTGGGGTGGACAGGAAAGGACACTATAAGGGGATTTATTACCTGAGAGAGAGAGAGAGAGAGAGAGAGAGGACCCTAATGTACAGTCACTAGTAGTTAACTGCTGAATTATTTAATTGAAAATACAAAAAAGAAGTTTATATTAGCCTTGAGAGATCATATCAAATTCGATACACAGCATATCAAAACGCTTCTGAAATGCACTCCCAATGCTTCTGGAATCAGTCAAACTCTCAGAGCATGAATATGGGCTTCTAGCGTGCAGCTGTGCTGTTTGCCATGCAAAGCCAGTAAAGACTACAGGATTTAAAGGTTTAACCTAAACCTAATGACACACATGTGTAGCAAATATCACCATGTTTCAGCTGTCTTATAAACTGTATGCTGTGAGAAGACTGAACAGATTTGGATGGAAGTAGTAGAACTCCAGCTGATCACTGAAGCTGAACATTCTAACATAATGTTCAAATCCCACTGGTGGGACTGTACTACCCAGGGACCAACCACAGCAAATCCTACCTGTGGGACTGCACTGGTGGAGGTAGCTTAATGCTGGACACGAGAGCACTCCATCTTGTCTATTCCCTGGCAAAAAGCTCTTCAGTGCTCATGCAAATTCAAAGACACTCAAACACAAGAATAAACTCGTCATGTATAGAAAGTTTGGAGGAACTAGGGCAGTACTGGTCCTTAGCAAATAGCATAGCTGTGGGTGATTTCATTTTATGCTGATGGAAATCTGACTGAATCTGAAGTATTTCAGATTCAGTCAGATTTCCATCAGCATTGCTATTGCATTTTAATTAATTTGATTAATCTTCCAGATACCTGGCACCTTCATCTCTTATATGGATCACTCTACTGAACCAGAGTGTAATGATTAACAAACTTAACACTTGCTAAGCTAAAAGCAAAGCCAGGTTTATTGGAAAGATTAGCAGTCGAGCTCAAGAGCAAAATCAGGAGGAACATAACAGAACGGGCAAGGACAGAGTCGAAAACCAATAACACAAGCTAAACCAAACTAGACAATCGAATTAGTTTAAAGGGGAAACCAGAAGCAAACAACAAAGTACAACACAGAGTGGAAATCAAGTAAGCTATTGAAACACTCAGTCTGTAAAAGTGTGGCAGTATTTTACAAAGGGCTGAGTGAGACAGAAGGGTCTGATGTTAGAACTCGGGAGATGATGCTCAGGAAAACAGTTCATGGTGGGACTGAGATGGACATGAGACGATAATGTCATGAGGTAGTGTATTCTGGGAAAAGGGAGTTCGGGAGATCGGAGGTGGATGGAGAACTCCATCCAAAGGTTGAAAACTCATTTTGGACTTTCACCTGAATTTAGACTGAAATCTTTCTGCTCTGAGAGACCCTCTATTATTATATCATTAAGTTCATTGTACTCGACAAATCACCAGGCCAATAAAACCTGTTCCAGTCCCGTGTTTTGGTACGTACTGCTTTAGTTGTGACAATTTCTGTGATTTTTTAGAAAACCACAAAAATGCACGTCCACCTGTTGTACACTCATAAAATCATAGTTTGATCCATCAAAACACAAAATGTTTAGTTCATTAAATTTACTGCAGAATTACACTGTTGTTTTGGTAGTGACAATTCTTAAGGTTACACACTAATTTTCAGACTATGAAACCTAACTGCTTACCATGAAGCCTTGAGGTACAGGGATACACTCCCTGCTTGAAAAATGCAGGGGGTGAGTAAAATAAGGCTTAGACTATGGACTAAAACTCTTTGTGCTTCAATAACGATATAAAAATGTGGGTTGGCATTTTTTTGGAAAAGGCATTTTGTTTTTATTTATTATTAAAACCCCTAAACCTTATTTAAAATAATATCCTATAACCACACTCATCTTTAAAAATGTAGCTGCACCCAAAAGAAATCAGCCGACAGGAATGAAACTTGGTGGGTAGGTTTGACACTGGGAGACGTGCAAATGATTCAAGTTTCAATTTATCAGCCGCACATGTGATGTTAGCAAGGACGGGCTTTATCGCTGTATCTGAGTAACCCAACAGCCAAGACTGCAAACATTCAGCAAGCAGTGATGCCCTTCATTAGTCATCCAACACTACTGGCAGATGGCAGCCAGATGCACGACTTCATGCTCGCAGACCCTTACAGCAACTGCCCTTAACACTACGTTAATGACACCAAAGGCTTCAGTGGTGTCGGGCTGGACTGTCATGATGTGACTCAGAATGGCAGCAGGCCATTTGCAGTGATGAGTCCCACTTTTGTCTTTGTGGAGACACCAAACGAATCTGTGTGTGCGGAGGCACCGTGGTTAGCACCAAGATAAATGGTTGTCCAGAAAACCTGTTGTTACTCCACCCCTCCCACAAAATCTGCAGGAACTGTGTGAGAAAATTCAAGATGCATGGGATGGACTATCACAGGACACCATTAGGAACATCTACAACTCCATGCTGAGACCTATGGAATGTTATGTTAGCATTATGGCCCAGCGGCATACTGAGGGACACTACTTCTGTATGTGTAGCTCAATACATATTGCCCATATCAGTCTAAAATTATCATAATTTATAGTTTCTGCTAACCTTTACCTTCCTTCCCAATAGCCCTGCAACCGACACTTCTTAATGGAGGCTACAAATGTTTTTTTTTTTTTTTTATGCTCTGGATTTGCATGGTTTTAACTAATTTGGTAGAATGATCTATATAAGTGATATGGAAAAGGCAAGAAGCTTTAACAAAAGACATGTGAGATATGTGTTTGCTGTTATATTCAAAATATCTCCAACACCCCAGATCAGGGGGATCTCCTTCCCTGGTGGAGATCTGTAATAAAATCATAAAAAAACTTGTACAATCCCAGACCTAAGCAGGCCATTGAGAACCGCGTTAGTGTGCCATAATCAATATCCACTGGGTGCTCACAGCAGCTTCCTCCTACTTTATAGAAAACAAAGACATTCTGCTTATCGCCCTTAATGAATAGGGAAACGACTTTAGAGTGAGGCAGATGGAACGTCGTCTCTCTGAAAGGCCAGGAGAAAATATCCATAAACATGTTTTTGATTTGATTGACCTTTTTAGAGTGTGGTAATGGGATCTGTCACTGTGTGATGAATGCGCCGGGCCACGTTAGCCACCGTTAGCGGCTCTAGCTGAAGCCCCCGCTGGTCAATGCCATCGATTTGGAGTGGGTGCTGACTCTGACACCAAAATCTTATTATGCAGGATAAGGAGGGGGTGGTCTGCGAGGAAGACACACGAAAGTACCTAGCAAAACAAAAAGGACAGCGGCTACAATGCCAAAGCCGTTAAGGTACAAAAAAAAAAAGTTGATTATGGAGGTCTTTTGGTTTCACCCCCTTTCACATTAACTAAGATGGGAACTGTGATTAGGTTTCAGCTACAAGTGATTAAAAGGTTTGATTTCACAGTATTGTGCGTTGTGTTATTATGAAACCAGTGTTGGATGCAGTGCACAAACCATGTACTTGAGTTAAACTAGAGATGCTCAATGTAAAATATTCCACCAGTAAAAGTAAACGTTCCTCTCTTTAGACATTCACTTCATTAAAAGTGTACCTTCAAATGCATTTAAGTATGGAGAGTAACAGGAGCATGGTTTATTATGGCTCTAATGTCCTATTATCATTTCATTAGCTCAGTGTAGGTGAAGAGACTCTAGTGTCTCTCAGTCCACCAGTCTTTACTAGAAGCTCATTCATTAGTCTGACACTGACGTCTATTCAAATAATCATAAGCACAAACACTGAAGGAGAATGTTCCATTAGAGAATGTTCCAGAAGGTTCCATTAGCTAGAACCAAGCTCTGTCAAACAGCTCAAACCATGCTTGAAAGGAAGTGATTGCTGATTGGTGGACTCGCTTTACACATCTTTCGTTTGGACAGATTACACTTACTGAGTTACTGTACACCAACACACTAATTACTGTACACTAACGCATTACACTTACTGAGTTACTGTACACCAACACACTACTTACAGCACACTAACGCATTACACTTACTGAGTTGCTGTACACCAACACACTACTTACAGTACACTAACACATTACACTTACTGAGTTACTGTACACCAACACGCTACTTACAGTACACTAACGCATTACACTTACTGAGTTGCTGTACACCAACACACTACTTACAGCACACCAACGCATTACACTTACTGAGTTACTGTACACCAACACACTACTTACAGCACACCAACGCATTACACTTACTGAGTTGCTGTACACCAACACACTACTTACAGCACACCAACGCATTACACTTACTGAGTTGCTGTACACCAACACACTACTTACAGCACACCAACGCATTACACTTACTGAGTTACTGTACACCAACACACTACTTACAGTACACTAACACATTACACTTACTGAGTTACTGTACACCAACACACTACTTACAGTACACTAACACATTACACTTACTGAGTTACTGTACACCGACACACTACTTACAGTACACTAACACATTACACTTACTGAGTTGCTGTTGAACAAAACTTGAGCAGATCTGATTTGTACATTACCTCTACAGCAGTACAGAATCAAAAACGATAGAAATACCAAAATACTGAAAACTAAAATATCTTCAAATAGCATCACAATGCTGGTTGACCAGAATGCCACAATCCAAAATGCAACATGTTTTCACAATTATTTTTTTTAAAATTCTAGTTATCCTTTTTTAGTTTAAAACATTCCAAAATTATTGAGAGAAAGTGAAGAAATAACTGATGCCATGTCTCACTTTGCCGAGATATCTACAGAAGTCGCCAGGGAACCAGTGAAAGAAAGAGTAAACCCAGTGATGGCAGAAGGTAATGCCAAGCATATATAACAACTCCCCCAACCTGCATTCAGGAAAAATCCACGTTCAGCAAGCAAAAAGTAAAGAACTGTGATAATAGAAGCAAAACACAACTTAGCACTGGTGCTGCTTTAAATGATGAGTAAACTGATGAAGTTTTTGGCTTGCTCAATAAGAGAAGCTCTAGTTAGCCTAGAACGGCACTACTACACCCTTCTTTTGTTTTCTGCTGGCTCATTCATCTAAATTTTTAGGGTTAAAGGTCACCTAGATGAGTATCTGAGATGGCATATGATTGGGTAAAGCTGCAATAGGTAACCTCCATAAAAGCTGCCGCCAGTGTAGTAGTACATATGAGAAAAGCAGGCTACCCAGTCCCCTGATGCCCTTTGAGTAATTCATCATGCGGGAATCAACACAACCAGAGTCAGGAGGCAATGAAGGGCCTACGGCTGTATCTGAAATGTCCTAATGCTGCCAACTTATAGAGTATTCTGAGGCAGCAAGCACTCAGTCATGTCCGAGTCTAATGTCTGTATAAAACGCTGCCTCCTGCCGAGGTTCCTCCCTTTTCCTCCACTGATTTCCTCCAATCCTTTGCTGCCTTAAGCCTACCACTGCTCAAACAAAGAACTGCTCATCTCTCCTTTTCCAAACTACCGCAGCAAAGACCAGCAAACGGCAGACAAATGAGGAAAAAACAATCAAATAAGAAGGAATTAGCCAACAAGGGTAAATATTAGATTAGCTTTTCAGAGGTGGAGGGAGCTTTGGGACCTGTAAGTCTGTGTCGAGTTAGTCATATAGATATATTTATGTGTATATTAGATATATATATATGTGTATGTGTGTGTATCTGTGTCTTTTATTTATGCTGCTAACATGGGGGCAAAAGATGCTAAAATATAGCTTATATTAGGATTTTGATTGACAGCTAGGTGTAAGGTAAAGGAGAGAAAAAAGAAGAAGATGATGATGAAAAGATCAAATGTTCTGTTCCAGATGACTCCGCTACTTCAGACTGAACTCGCAGAAGCTGATCTCAATGCATAGCCTGAAGCTTCAAAAAATCCAGGCACACCACGAGCTCTGGACTTTTCAATAAGACCTTTGACCAGTCAACAGCTTGGAACAATGGAACAACACAATGGCAAAAGCCAATTTGAGAGCTTACTCTAAGAGAGGAACAAATCCTGATAGTGGAGATCGCTATTACCTTCAGTCTGCAAGAGTGTCTCAGAAACCATTACAAACTACCAGCAACTTTATTTTGGATCTCCAGCTACCCGACAAGCTTGAACCAGCAATACTACGCTGGGCACAGTTTCAATACAGTACAGTTCAATTCAATTCAGTATAGAGAAGTCAGAAAAAGGAACATTCACGGCAGTCTCTGGAAAACTGTACCATCGATTTGTCTCTTTCACAGGCCCTGCATTCGAAAGAGTTCTCAGATAAGAACTAGGGGTCTGTGAGAGTAAAGTGAGCATGCGGCTGGGGCTATGCACACAGTGAAAAAGTGCTGTTGAACACCTTTTTTTTTATACGTGCCAAACTAATCTGTCTAGTATATAATCAGTGCTCTGTAGAACCGAAACACGTTTATTATTTAACACATCAAAGCCGACCGGAGTCCTGACATCAGAGTCCAGAAGGGTATCAAGCCTGAAAATATGTAATTATTATAGACAAAGCCAAGAAAGCAGCTGTCACACCTCAGCTGGATGGCAGGGAAACTGGGTTTGATGAAGCTGAAGCTACAAATAGCTGAAGAGAGTGCTGTCAGAACATCGGGAACTGACCACACTATCAACACTGCGGGACGCTGTATTAAAGAGACATCTGTCTTTTCCCTGAACCCTGAAAAAATTACGGGAAAATAAGGTAACATGGTTCCTTAAGTCTGATTATTGCATAGGCCCCGGAGATTATTAAACAGGATATCATTAGATATACAAAGCTATGCATAAATGCCAGATTGCTTTTAAAGGAGCAGTAAGCTAATGGCGTATTATGGTTGGTTTACAGCTTCTCTAGCAAGACGACCAGATAGCACTCTCAGCTTGTACTGCAAACCTGGATCGGCCATGCAGATTTCTCCTGTACAACATACAGCGGTGTCAGCCCTTCCCCTATCAAGAGGCCAACCAGTTGCTAGTCCAGCCTCTGGTCATTTCAAAGCTTGACTACTGCCACTCTCCTGCTCCTGGCTGGTCTTTCTCTACAGGTCATCAGGCCCTTGCAACTGATTCAGAATGCAGCAGCTCGGCTCATCTTCAGTCTTCCCAGGTTCACTGGGGAAGTTCACATGTTCACAGGTCCCTGGCTTCCTGTATCAGATTTAAACTCTCATGCTGGCCTACAAAGCCAAGAATGGACCAGCTTCTCCCTACCTTATGGCAATGGTTGCAGGTAGATCTGTACCTTGAGCCCTTCAAGCTTCAAGTACAACTTGACTTGATCCGTTATCCCGGAAGACACATGGAAGACAAACGTCCAGACTCTTCTCTGTCCTGGCTCCCAGATGCTGGAATGAACCCTTCTCTTTCTAAAGCACTTAACCCACTAAATACTAATAGATGTATATATTGAAATGCTTTGTTTTGGAACTGAGCATTACCTTTCTTCTCTCTAGGTATGCTGGGTTGGGGTTGCTAGGTAGTGCACTTCTGCTTTGTACATAACTTTGTATTCTTCTTCCTACGTATTCGCACTGGCCCTTGTTCGGGCAGTGTCTAAGCTCAGGGCGAGTTTAAGACTCTAAACTTCCTGTACTAGCCAGGAAATGTTACCCACTGGAACACTAAGCACGATTGTAAGTCACTTGGATAAGAGTGTCTGCTAAAGGCCATAAATGTAAATGTAAGTTGGTTAACACAGTCAGAGAACTGAAAGTGGTCTGTTGAAAAGGCTTCAGTGTTTATCCTTTAAAGTGTTTTTTTTTTTTCCATTATACTGTGTTCCCTTTAGTGTCTTATGGAGCCTTTGGTGCATGTAAATGGTGCGCAAAATTATAAAAGCCAAAGAACATGCCAGAGACACCACTTCCTCGTATCTGCCTGAAAGGCCTTGTTTGAATTCCAGCCCTTTTCTCTGTTACAAGACGATGTCATCTCATTGTTCTTATTGTCTGCCTACAGGCAAACTTGGCACACCCTTACACAGCATACAGAGAGCTAAAACAGTAAGAACTTATCACTCTCATATCTTCCGTTTCAGTCTAGATTGCAAAGGAGGATCTACCAACTAGACTTGGAGTGATACAGCAGAACCAGAGTGGGTAAGTAGGCCAATCAGAACATACTGGGTTCACTGGAGCTCTATCAGTGCGTTTCAGGGTGAGGGTAAATACAGTAGAGAAAAAAAAAAATGGTTGGTGAAATTTGAAGCATGTCAATCTATCCCAGAAGACCCCACGAAATAAAATTAGCAATGATTAAAAAATGAGCATAGAAGGTACCTTTTATGTTTACATTAATATACTGGCAGTTATAGTAGGCTGTACTGTGCACAGGTCAGAGACCACCTTTTCTTTTCCAGTCAAAATGGCCAATATGTACATAAAAGCCTCCAACACTGAACAGAACATCAGCATTTTCAGTACTGAGTGTGTCCACCCTTGTTAGTTTTTCAAAGAAATCTGAGTAGTTGGTTTAGGACTTTTGCTTCTCACAGTCCCAGTAACTACAAACAAACACATTTAAAGTTGCTCTGTGCAAACATTCTTCTTCTAAAATCTCATTTCTTTTCTCTCTTTTATTTTTGAATAAAAAACCCTGGCAGGCTTCGCAGAACCTACAGCAGTGTAGCCCTGCCCACTCATATTGAAGCTCTAAGGAATGCTTCAGCTCTGACTGCTTTTCGGAACGAGGCTCAATACAGGGCTGACGAATATAACAAAGTTACAGTAACCACAACTGTCTACTGCATCTACAGGACAAAGAGAGGTTGGGAAATGGTCATGGAAAATTAATTGTGGTCATATTTGGTACAAAAAAAACACACCTATGTTATAAATGGACCTCAAAGAGAAAAATTTAATACAAGAGAAATGTACAGCATGGGTTCATTAAGTGCTGTTTACCTGATGTGAACAGTTTTTGTGGTTTTCCAGATCCTGCTTGTTAGGAGTTTTGTTTTTATTCAGGAGCTTTTCAACTTTTAATTATTATTATTATTATTATTATTTCCCGTTTTAAAATAAATGACTATTCCATTAATGGCAAAAATATTTTATTTATTTATTTATTTATTAATAACAGTGCGTACTTGGGTAGTGTGCCTGTCTGAAAGTAGTGAACATATGCTTAGTGGTACATTTTATTGCTGAAGGTAATGTACTGATAGAAACAGAAAACCAGGTTGGTTGATGCCCAATATGTCACCAAAACCTCTAAAGGAGACATTTGTTTTTCTTCAGAAACCTTAACACATTTACACTTACATTTAGTGGCATGTTAAAAAGTTGTTCCACATTGACATGTGCCTCTTACATCAAACCCAAACAGCATGGTAGAGTGGTCTTCCTGGCCCGAGGAGGAGACGAGAACACTTTTAAGAGGAACGCTGAAGCTTTTAAACACTTATACACAGACAGATGTCTAGAAGAGGCTACACCCCTCAAAATGGAAAGTGCTCAAACAGCTATCTATGGCAGAGGAACATGTTTGCTTGTGTAGCATGTCCGATAAGAAAAATAAAGGAAAATAAAATAAATGGAACGGAAGACTCTTATCAGTAGGCTTCGGGCAGGTGAGGGAAGCCTGAGGTTGTCACATATATAAAATTAGAGATGGAAACATGTCAAAATGTCCCAAAACTTAAATCACATCATCGGGTAAAGCTTTTATCACTAAATATCAGTCTGATGTAAATGAACTGTTGGGCAGCAACGTTTTCATGTTGTCTCTGGCAAGTTACAGACAAGGGCACTGTAATATATATACATATATATGAGATATATAAGAGATAGAGGAAGTGGGAGGATGAAAGTTTTATTGAAAACTATTATACCCATAGAATCCAGAATGTTAACACAGCAAAGAAAGAATGGAATACTCAAAGAAAAGAAAGGTCTAAAGGGCATGAAGGAAAAACCCCACAAACACAGAGGCTAAGAAACCACACAACCAGGAGTACGTACAAACAAGAAACACTGGAGTTCTGAAATTAAATGCACTGTGTGTGTTGAGGGTTAAGCGGCGGCTTCAGGGGAACACAGGTCAGCAGTGTCATGCTGACGAACTAAAGCGATCGATCTCAGGGCTGTCACATAAGTCCAAACTAAACCAGAGACGATGGGTTTAGTGTGAGAAATCTCTCCACACTGTCCTGAGACTGTACGGTATTTCACCTCAGCTCAAAGGCCAGGCGCATTTTCAGTTTCAGATCTACAGCAAGTCATTAAACATGTGAACTTCTGAAGGGGGCACAGCACATGGCATTAATACACAGTTTACAGTTTTATCACTTTCAGCAGAATATGTGTATTATATATACAGCTCTGGAAAAAATTAAAGCACCACCTCAAAATACTCAAACATGTCTCCCAAACTCCAGATCAGATATTGTATTAGATCTGTTTATTTAGAGAATCACTAAGGACCTCCAGAAGCCTGTTTTTAAAACCATGCTCGCTGTGCGTTTCACCCCAGCCACCGCTCGTCAGTCTTTCTATAGGTCACTGGAGGTCATCTTATGGTGGTTAAGGGACATTGGAATGAGGTGGTACTCATCACGGTCAGTAGAGAGTGGGTTTGGCCCTCTGCCAGTCTGTAGCTGTGTTGTCCTGTGTGTTTGCTGCTTGACCTTGTTCTTATGAACCAGACGCTCACTGTATCTGCCAGTAAAGCTAGAACCCAACCTTCTGTTCCTCACTAAGAACCTGCTGTACATGTGAAGATGCTGATTTAAGAACTGTAGTGTTCTCTTATTAATTACCAGTGGCGTGGCTAAAATAAGACTCTGTCTATGGTTTTTGGTCTGAAACGTTTTGTGTTGCATTAATGGCATAAACATCTTTTTACTTCATTCATTAATAGTTATTAATGAATTTATTATTAACAGATTATTAACATTATTAACAGATTTAAATAGAAAATTTAATGCTACTATATTTATCATTGGGACAGAGAATGCAGGCGCTTCAGTCACAGAGACTTCTCAACCAGCTTCTACAGTGACAGTAACTAAAGTGATGTTGGCATACAGATCTATAGGACAGACATCACTACATGGAAATTGTGTCAGCAAGAACCTTCTATCATCTACACAGAGAGTTTATAACAGCAGGGTTACGGTGCATGAACCCCTCATCCCAAGGACCAATGCAGAGAGTTCAGAAAGCACTGCTCCATAGAGACGTGGAATAAAGTGATATGGTCAGATTCACCATACTCGCCATGTTCTCTCCAAGACTAAGTGAAAGAGAGCATGTGGGGGGCGCACTAAGAGTACGACACAGGTTAAACGTATGCCAGTAGTAATATATCAGAGTTCATATATATTACAGCTGAGTAAGATTCAGATGTGGATGTCAAATGAAGTCATTTCAGTTTGTGTTTAGTTTCTGAACGAGGTTTTTATTTCATAGTCGGGTCACTGAGCGTAGCACAACAGCTCTGGTCTGTGTATGTGTGAGATGAGTGTAGGGAGTTTGCTGTGTTGTTCTTCTGAGTCGTGTCTCATTACTTTGAGACAACAGAGGTGGCAAGGTAGCGAGCAGAGAGCTTTTAATCAGCTTCTGACTAGAGCACACACACGCACAGGCACACACATACAGACACACACACATGCATACACACATGCACACACACTCACGCACACACTCACACAGACACATGCACACATACACTCACAGACACATGCACACACACACTCACACAGACACATGCACACATACACTCACACAGACACATGCACACACACACTCACACAGACACATGCACACACTCACACACACTCACACATGCACACACTCACACACACTCACACAGGTACATGCACACACACTCACACAGACACTTGCACACACAGACACTCACACAGACACATGCACACACACACACTCACACCGACACATGCACAAACATACACTCACACAGACACATGCACACACACACTCACACAGACACATGCACACACACACACACTCACACAGGCACATGCACACACACACTCACACAGACACATGCACACACACAGACACACACAGACACATGCACACACACTCACTCACACAGACACATGCACACACACACCCTCAGACACATGCACACACATACACTCACACAGACACATGCGCACACACACACACACACACACACACACCCTCAGACACATGCACACACATACACTCACACAGACACATGCACACACACACACACACACACACACACACCCTCAGACACATGCACACACATACACTCACACAGACACATGCGCACACACACACTCACACAGACACATGCACACACACACTCACACAGACACATGCACACACACACACACACACACACACACACACACACACACACACACACACAGGAACATGCACACACACTCACACAGACACATGCACACACTCACACACACTCACACAGACACATGCACACACACACACACAAACACACACACACACACACACACACTCACACAGACACATGCACACACACACTCACACAGACACATGCACACACACACACACTCACACAGACACATGCACACACACACTCACACAGACACATGCACACACACAGACACACACAGACACATGCACACACACTCACTCACACAGACACATGCACACACACACACTCACACAGACACATGCGCACACACACACTCACACAGACACATGCACACACACACTCACACAGACACATGCACACACACACACAGTACAGCAGGCATTATATCTGTGGCCATGTGAAGATAGAGAAAAGGACAAAGAGACATAGAGATCAATACAAAAAACTTATAAGGCCAGAGAAAGAGAGACAGACGAAGTAAGAAGAAGGGGGACAGAGTGCATACCTGAGACAGAAACAGATGGATATAGAAAGAGAGAAGGAATCAAACAGGACAGGTAAACAGAGGGTGACAGACAGACTAAGACAAAGTGATAGACAAGGTGAGAAGACACAGAGAAGGAGTGAGTAAGCACAAGGGTTCGTCAGAGAGAAACGAAGAGGAAGAGGAAGGCCTGAGAGACCTATCTTGTGGCTGCTGTGCTCCACCTGGTAATATTTGTGACTGCTGTCAGTGGAGGAGGTTCCGGCTCTGACAATGGTGCTGCCCTTTCCCAAATTCCCAAATCCGTGTTCACTCTATCAGCTAGCTAGTTTACTAGAGACTACTGCTGAATGTTTGACACATGACAAGCTGTGAGTGTACAAGCTAAACTTCACATTGAGGTGCCTGGTTATCGTCATGAATACACAAACGCACAAACTTGCATTAATCAGGCTCATGTTAAACGTGAGCTACGACTTTAAAAGCTCGAGGATAAAAGGGGCCAGCACAGTTTAGTTTAAGGCCCCAGGAAGGCTAGGGCTGGGACTGTCGGGAGATTCCGATAGGGAAGGAGAGTGAGAGAGAGAGAGAGAGCGAGAGAGAGAGAGACAGAGAGAACATATGCCTCAAATGACCGCCGCGCCTTCCTTCTGGTGTGTGATTGAAAGGCTTTTAAGCTAACAGGCCTGAAAACTCTCTCACTCCAAGGGTCCTCCATCTCAGCAAACAAAAAAAAGGCCTTCAGAAAGGCAGCTTGGGTGAAGTCTCCATCACAAGCTGTGTATGACTCCAATAATAGCAACCAGTGCTGGAACGGAAAGGGTAGAACAACCTTCCAGGAATCTGACTGATTTATGACTAATTCCTCTCCTTCTAGCCTCAGCTTTTGCCACCCGTTGGATTTGCTCCATTTGGAAAGACAGGCAGCAACATAGGGGGCCAAGGACACTTGTCATTGGCCTGAATAACTGCTCATTCACAAGGTATTCATGTTTAAAAGCCTGGCAGCGAGAGAACGGCCCGGCTACTTTTAAAGTCATAAGTGGCTTTCAGCTTTCAGTACCGCTAAACCGTAGCAGAGGATGGTCACTTGTTTGCTTTATGTATGAAATGAATGCAGTTAAAAAAGGGCTTCACTTCCACATGAATAAAACACGTCACATGACTGCCTCTAGTATTTTAGTTGGTGTACTTTTGGTAATAGTTACCTCAATGTGAAATATTTTGTTCCTGTGATGTGTACATATCTGAATCGACTGAATGCAGCATGGCACTTAACCTTTAGAAGTCACTGCTGATGAAAGCGTAATGGGATAATTTGACATCAATAATTTCTCACTCATAGCTCACTAAAATATGCCAGTAAATTCTGTTTCTGTTTGTATGTAGAACAGCTATTTTATTATTATTTGTATATGATATATGATGAGCATTTCTTCTATTTCGGCCACATGTTTTTTTTTTTCATATATTTACATCAAAAGAAATGTAAAACTTTGCAGATTCAGGTTCAGACCTGAAAGCGAGTAACAGCTGGATGATTTATTATGGCTATAATGTCCTATAATCATTTCAGGAAGGTGAAGAGACTCTCAGTCCACCAGTCTTCAATAGAAGGCCATTAATGAATCTGACACTGACGTCTATCCAAATCATAATAAGCACAGATCACTGAAGGTGAACAGTTTCCATTAGCTAGAACCAAGTTCTGTCCAACAAGTTGGAACAAGCTCAAACAAAGGGATCGCTGTACTGTGATTGGTGCACCCACTATGTTTTTATGCTCACATAAGCCAAAAATGAAGAACAGGTTTGGCTATAATGTAGAGGAGTAGACGGTAAGATATTAGGCTTTAACATGTAGTGGAGTTCAAGTAAAAAGACCCCCAGGATGAAAACACACCTACCCACCCATTATAGCTTCTATCATTCTAAAATATGGAGACAGAGTAGTTTAGCACCTTGGCTGGAATATCAACACACAGGCCTACCAATGGCACAGCAGCTAGCCTCGGTCAGTGCAGCTAAAACAGTAGACAGTGGTTAATAGATTTTTCATCATTAGCTTGCCAGATAAAAAAAACATCACATAGCTAACTCTACCTCTCCACACCACCATGCAGAGTGACCTGTGACCTGTGCAGCAGAAATCGGGACTGCTGCTAACCATTGTAAAGTGTGGGTGCTGAGTGATCACGTAAAGAAGTCCTCATCTGCGCTACTTACTGGAGCCCACGTACAAAAAACTGACAGCAAGAATCCATAAAAAAATACACAGAAAGAAACAACCAAAAGTCGTTTTACAATGTTCAGCTTTCAGTATCTCCACGCTTTACCTTTACCGCTACTTCAGTTTATTTTGTAAAGAAATCTGCAGGGCTATCCCTGTCCGATCAAAACTTATGTCGCAGGAGTTGGTTGCATTTCCTGCTTCTCAAACTTCAACTAAACACATTCAGCCAAGTTAAGGTGAGCAGTCCATTGTGGGGCCTAACTGAGTTCTCACAACTGTATGATATATACTCTTGCTACTCTATCCACTATTAAAAGGCTCCATTAACAATTAAAAATAAAACACTCAATATTAAATGAAAGCTCTGGAGAGGCTGCGTTCGATGCAAAAGAGAAAGGGTTTCAAGCTCTAGTCTTCTCACGGACTGGGCAATAGCAGTCTTGCATTACAAAGCAGTCATCGTAATAGTTTTGCTGGGTCAAAATAAACCCAATCTTCCTTATTAAAAAAGAGCAATATCTATCTCCAATTAGTTTCATTTACTTAAACTCTTTTTTCTTAAAACAACCTCTCTAGGCCTCTAGTCAGCCTAGTCTACCTCCATCCAGCTTAGATATCTCTCATCTGCAGAGTTCACCATTTTTTAATATGGTATATATATATATATATATATATATATATATATATATATATATATATATATATATATATATATATATATATATATATATATATATATATATACTGTTCATATATGTGAGCATACTATTAATATAGTATATAATATATAATAACCACTTCACTACATTTAAAATATATAGTTTTTAAATGTATTTCACTGCATTATTAAACTTGTTACACATAATAAAGCTGCTGAAATGAGCAGAAGAAAACATGCAGTAATTAAATTCCTAAAAAAACATTACTGTAGTGATAATTCTATGAAACGAATATTAGCCAGTTAATCAGATTTAAAGTAAGATCTCTACAGCCACCTCTACAGACACTTTAGGGCCTTCTTTAACACCACCTCTTAATTACCAATTTAGAAATCTCTATTTTAATTGCAACACCATTACAGTAAGAACACCAGCAGCATTTTTGTTTGCAAATGGTCTGCTTTTACTGTACTTAATAAGAACTTCCTAAAAGAACACATCCTCTGAAATCCATAGCACTGAGTTGTAGTGAAAGGATGGACAGAAACACCTGTGGATTATTTGACATCTGTTATGAAAGCGGAGCTTAGTTTTTCTCCTGCATGGTTGGTCATCCCATAGTTTCCACAGTGTAATGTTTAGTAGTAATTATTGGAATTTCAGTTTTAAAAACCACATTTTGTGTTTTGTGTATATACACTTACATATATATATATATATATATATATATATATATATATATATATATATATATATATATATATATATATATACAGGGGTTGGACAATGAAACTGAAACACCTGGTTTTAGACCACAATCATTTATTAGTATGGTGTAGGGCCTCCTTTTGCGGCCAATACAGCGTCAGTTCGTCTTGGGAATGACATATACTGCGTCCTGCACAGTGGTCAGAGGGATTTTAAGCCATTCTTCTTGCAGGATAGTGGCCAGGTCACTACGTGATGCAGGTGGAGGTTCGTCCTTCTTGGTGGTATGCTGACATTACCCTGGATACCGTGGCTCTTGATACATCACAAAGACTTGCTGTCTTGGTCACAGATGCGCCAGCAAGACGTGCACCAACAATCTGTCCTCTTTTGAACTCTGGTATGTCACCCATAATGTTGTGTGCATTGCAGTATTTTGAGCAGAACTGTGCTCTTACCTGCTAACTGAACCTTCACACTCTGCTCTTACTGGTGCAATGTGCAGTTAATGAAGACTGGCCACCAGGCTGGTCCAATTTAGCCATGAGACCTCCCACACTAAAATTTCATTGTCCAACCCCTGTAGATACACAAAATCACTTGACTTCATGAATGATTGCTGATCACTGTCTTCATATATTTTACTGCCATAGTTGAACTATGTCATTTTTTTGAAAACCACTGTTTTTCGCTTCTCATTTAGCTCTCCAGTTTGCCTGGGAAACGCCTCCTGAAACATGAACAGTTGTACCTAATGGCTGTTTTAACTGGAAAACGCATCAATGAAGGACACAGCACTGTATGTAATTAATTGTGTAATCATATAGTGTGCAAACAATACAGCGCAATTACGGACAGAAGTCGACCTCTAAAAGTTAAACACATGCTCCTAAATGATTCAGTGATTCACTTGTTTAACATGATTAATGGCTATGAGCTGATGAGCAATACAGAGGAGTTTGCTCTCGGGTAATGGGCAGCGCGCTTTGTTAGTCAGAGTGGGTGGCTGTACGCTGGCACGAAACAGATGGCATCAGACCATGCATGACTGTCTGCCTCTGACGCCAGCTGGCACGCAGGCATCGCTCTGGCATAGACTGACACCTCTGTGAGAAAGTTTCCCCCTCTGAATGTGTCTTGGCGCACTTTGCCAAGGACAAGCAACGACACCAGCGCAGGTCCTTGAGTACATCAGCAGCCACCCATGCCACTGAACGGTAGGTCTCTCAGAGGGAAAGGAGTTTGACAGGCGTTGTGTGGACTACGGCAATCTTCTAGACTCACCTGCTTGGAACCAAGTGCTCAAGAAACTCATGTCAAATCAAACTTTGTTAACCTCCCTATTTTCCCACCCTATTGTAAGCCGAATCCCCAGAGCGTTCCTACGCTAATTACCTTAAGTCACCCTGAAGAACAACTAACAAGCTAATTAATTAATAATCCGAGATCATTAAGCAAATTAACTACCGATTCATCACGCTAATTAACGAGTCAAGGCACGGCTTTAACACCATTTCAACAAAAGCTTTCAGAGCTGATAACGGACACTTAAGAATCCAATCGTAATTAAGCCTCTGAAGCTGATTTCTCTCCTGTAGATTCATTCAGCATGACTCATGACAGTGTCCTCAAGAGAAGAGCAGCTCACAAACCACAAAACCATCAAGCTTCAAAAGGACCAAGTGCTGCAGCTGTTATAGATTCAGCAGTGGGACTGCTTGCTGCGGCTAATTAATGATATTACCATTCCATAAACATAATAATACCAGTTATACAGATACAAGGGTCTGTATCAATACATACATGGATCCATTTGTCAGTTTTACAATAATTAACCAAACTATATATATATAGATATAAATATAGATATAGATATGTATGTATGTATATGTTTGTGTGTGTGTGTGTGTGTGTGTGTATTCAGCAGATTATGCAAATTTATGCAGAAACCTTTTGAAACATTAATAAACCACATGAAATATGAAAATCAGAAATACTGTAGCTTCACTGGGAATTCTAGATGAAAACAAATACAGAAAACCAAGCCTACTTTTGTTGGAGCACATTGGCTGGAAGGCATTGCTCATCCAAATTTCTGTGGAACAGGACATTAAAAAGCATTTCCCCAGAATTACACATTCACCAAATCCTACAGTAAACAGGAGTGAAATGTTAACTGTTTGTTTTTCGCCCTGAGCATCGTCTTTCCTGTTTTGCTAGACTGCTTTTATGATGGCATCTTTGCATCGTATGTATACATTTTATTGAAAACATCAAATAAATAAAACACATTCATGAGCTCCATATTCACGTCCATATTTCCACTGCATACTGATGCGCTCGAGACGAGTAACAGTGAGTAAATTGTTTTGATTGCAAGCTACCAACACTTTCTACCTGACTAAGATGTGAACTTTGGTATGAGCACACACCCAGATCATGTGGAGGGTCAGGCCAATTGTAAGTTGTTTTAAAATATTTCATTGCCATAGTTTAACTTCTTTCACAAAATAAGGCTGCTGAAATGAGCTTGAGTTTTGAAAAAAATATATGTACAGTAATGTAATTCATAAGAAAATGACTACTGTAGCCTAAATTCTATACCAAAAATATTTGTCAGTATTTGTCAGTTTATCAGAACTTCATCAAACTAAAATTTGAATGGTTCATTAAACCTTAAGTGGTGAAGCAGTTGGCTTAAATAGTGTATAAATGGTGTAAAGAATGTAACTAATGAAGATAAAGAAAATTAGAAAAAAATTCTGTCAAAAAAGAGGCCAAAGGCAGTTTCATGGTATTTTGCACAACGTTAAAATGATAAAAATGTAAAATCCAATTTTTAAAATGAGCAAATCTCAAAGACACCCAAACATCTACTCATCATCACTACGTCATACTGTAGGGTTTAGGTATGTAGTCTACTCTCCACCACTAGGTCATACCGTAGGGTTTAGGTATGTAGTCTACTCTCCACCACTAGGTCATACCGTAGGGTTTAGGTATGTAGTCTACTCTCCATCACTAGGTCATACTGTAGGGATTAGGTATGTAGTCTACTCTCCATCACTAGGTCATACTGTAGGGTTTAGGTATGTAGTCTACTCTCCATCACTAGGTCATACTGTAGGGTTTATGTATGTAGTCTATTCTCCCTCACTAGGTCATACTGTAGGGTTTAGGTATGTAGTCTACTCTCCATCACTAGGTCATACTGTAGGGATTAGGTATGTAGTCTACTCTCCATCACTAGGTCATACTGTAGGGTTTAGGTATGTAGTCTACTCTCCATCACTAGGTCATACCGTAGGGTTTAGGTATGTAGTCTACTCTCCATCACTAGGTCATACCGTAGGGTTTAGGTATGTAGTCTACTCTCCATCACTAGGTCATACTGTAGGGTTTATGTATCTAGTCTACTCTCCATCACTAGGTCATACTGTACGGTTTATGTATGTAGTCTACTCTCCATCACTAGGTCATACCGTAGGGTTTAGGTATGTAGTCTACTCTCCATCACTAGGTCATACCGTAGGGTTTAGGTATGTAGTCTACTCTCCATCACTAGGTCATACTGTAGGGTTTAGGTATGTAGTCTACTCTCCACCACTAGGTCATACCGTAGGGTTTAGGTATGTAGTCTACTCTCCATCACTAGGTCATACTGTAGGGTTTAGGTATGTAGTCTACTCTCCACCACTAGGTCATACCGTAGGGTTTAGGTATGTAGTCTACTCTCCATCACTAGGTCATACTGTAGGGTTTAGGTATGTAGTCTACTCTCCACCACTAGGTCATACCGTAGGGTTTAGGTATGTAGTCTACTCTCCATCACTAGGTCATACTGTAGGGTTTAGGTATGTAGTCTACTCTCCATCACTAGGTCATACCGTAGGGTTTAGGTATGTAGTCTACTCTCCATCACTAGGTCATACTGTAGGGTTTAGGTATGTAGTCTACTCTCCATCACTAGGTCATACTGTAGGGTTTAGGTATGTAGTCTACTCTCCATCACTAGGTCATACTGTAGGGTTTAGTTATGTAGTCTACTCTCCATCACTAGGTCATACTGTAGGGTTTAGGTATGTAGTCTACTCTCCATCACTAGGTCATACTGTAGGGTTTAGGTATGTAGTCTACTCTCCATCACTAGGTCCTACTGTAGGGTTTAGGTATGTAGTCTACTCTCCATCACTAGGTCATACCGTAGGGTTTAGGTATGTAGTCTACTCTCCATCACTAGGTCATACCGTAGGGTGTAGGTATGTAATCTACTCTCCACCACTAGGTCATAATTTAGGGTCTAGGTATATAATTACTTACCATCACTAGGTCATGGCTTAAGGCAAAGGTGCCTTCCATTAGAACATTCATTGTTTTCTTAAATCTCATGAGACAGTGATCGTGAAAGCTCACCATATGTATTCTGCCGTTTTATTTTCTGGAGCAAAGCTTGTGTGTACATTTCAATACCAAGGGTGAGGGAAACACACAAATGCAGTGTCCAGCAAAGAGCTGTTAGTCAAGCTATGACTTTGTGTATCTTCTGTGCTGCTGTATTTTCCAGGGTAAATGTTACCATGAGACAAACACATAGATCCATTTGAGAACAGCAAGGTCAAGTAAACTACAGGTCCTGATTCAGACAAAGCTGCCCATTATAGCACTATCCAGCTCCAGCTCTGCACTTACCCATGGCACGTCATCTTGTCTGTAAGATCTCCAGGTTCGACTGGAGTCGCTGTACTGCAGTTGGTAGCTGCTCACCAGAAATGCAGAGAAAGAGGGAGGAAAAGAGGGAAAGATGCCACTGTCAGTGAAAAAGGGGATCTATTTTCGCATTTTTGTGGCTCACCCTCTATCTATCTTTTCATCCAATCTCTAACCCATCTCTAGAGGACAGTGGACAGACCTCAGAGCCGTGTAATATTACAATGCAGTGGTTTCAAAAAATCAACACAATGACCTCTAGTGTGGGTGACCCAATAGCTGCTTCTACATTTGTTTGCATTATGCTGTACAGTTCCAGTAGATGTGAGGGTTCAGCCTGTGTTGTCTCTCCTTTCTTTGATCACTGCACGTAAATGTAATTTACATGAAAACAAGAAACTTGAGTCGCTGGGTTAACTCAGCATCATAATTAATCAATTACACTTGATTAAAAATAATTGTTAATTAAAATTTACCTTGCCAATTTATTATGAGTTGGCACATTGTAAATTGTCCTACGGCTCTTTCTTACAGTAAGAAACAGAGCATGATATAGTTGACAAATACATAGTTGGACCCAGAAGGAGTCGTGCTATACTTTTGACACTGTGAGACATGCAAATGATTCAGGTTTTACGCTCGGCCATGCATGTGATGCAACAAGAACCTTATCAATATACCTGACAGACCCAACAGCCACGACTGTGGACATTTGTCAAGCAGTGATGCCCTCCATAAGTTGTCCTGTTGGTGCCAGAACACGACATAAGACTACATGCACGTAGACTGTTGCGACAACTGGTCTTAACACCATGGTAACGCCACCAAAAATTGCAATGTCGACTGTCATGGAGTGACTCAGAATCTTCGGGTTGGTTGTGGAGACAACCAACACATTTGCGTGTGGAGGCATTGTGGTCAGCACCAAGATGAACGGTTTGTTATCATATGTCACACATCCAGAAGGTCTGGTGTCACACAGTGGTTGGTGTAGCTCAGCGGATAACACCCCTGCCTGCCAGGGAGCCACCACCACATGTGGGAGACTGGGTTCAAGTCCTGGTCTGGGAAACTGTGCAGTGCTACACCAATAAGAGTCCTTGGGCAAGACTCCCAACACTACATTGGCCTCCTTGTAATATGATTAACCTTGTAAGTCGCTCTGGATAAGAGCGTCAGCTAAATGCCATAAATGTAAATGGTGTCAACCCACCTACACCTCTACCGCACCATCTGTAGGAACTGTGTGAGGATACACCTCTAAAACTCCATGAGACGTCTGGCATGTTGTGTTAGCAAACATGGCGACCCAACACCATACTAAGAGACACTACTTCTGTATGTGTAGCTCAATAAATGTTGCCCATATTGGACTAAGTGTGTCATCATTTATTGTTCCTGGTAACCTTATCTTCTTTCTCGGTAGCACTCCATTCTTACCTCTATTCTTTTGACAATATGTGTATTTAGCTTACTACTATACCTCCCTCTAAAATAGATCACAGCATAGTCTTTGTAAATATTTCATATCCAAATACTCTCGTTTGTTTAAACAGCTTTCCTTCTTTTTATGGTACTGCAGTTTAAACTAATTAGACAGAATGGCCCATCAACAATACTGACAGCCCTATCCTCTAATATACAATCTCTCAGCCGCTGCTAGTGTAAACCTGCTAGTAGAAACCACGGCAGATCTTCCCACCAAAGCACACCCTCTTCACCACTCTGTTTGTTTGCCTGGAATAACGCCTGGAAGAAAATTAAATAAAAATATCCGCATCCGTTAAGGAGTTCCGCTGGGAAGCTAGCCATTGCCAGTGAGAATAACGCCTTACCATGTAGGTGCCACATAAGTCTAAGCTGCTACACAGGATGGGGTCCAGAGAGGTCGAATTGAGCAGGACAAGAAAATGTCTGTCTGATGAAAAGATTGTCAAGGTGAGGACGGTGAAGGACAGAGGTCAGCTTCAGGTCAGGGATCCACTGGTACTGCCTCGGGGCAGGTTGGAGCGGAGATCTGGCGATGCATCTTTTATTAGCGACATTCTATCGTTCAGTCACTGTCAGCTGTAAAGCTTTTTGCCGGAGGACAGGTGCAGAGGTCTGGTCTCACATACCAAGTGTAATTGGATTGCACAACCAAGGTCATTAGCCAAGCCATGTCCAATCTCCAAAGCTGTACAAACAGGAAAGAATACGGAAGGATTTATGAGGAAATACATCAAGCTGCCAGTTCGTTAGGTGCACATTGTACTGACAGTGGCCTATTTGCCCACAATTTATTCACAATTTGTCAGTCACCCTCTTCCAACCCATCAGCGGAGAGACCACCACGGGACCACAACCACGAGCAGATACTATATGAGTGGAGGAGTACTCCTAACATACCAGTGGTGTGTTCATATGCACAGCTAGACCCAAATAAGGGCTTGGGTCCATGCTAATTTGCCCCTGGACTGTGTAATTGCCCTCATGGTTAGGATGTATAATAACAGTGTTTTGGATAGTCATTCTTCAAGCTCTGTTTCAGCAATAGAATAGAACTGGTTGATGAGCTCTCATTCTAAGAGCTTTCTTGTTTTTGGGTGCCCTTTCTTGTGCAGTACTGGCAACCCCGTGGAGTTGTGCCCTCAGTAATCCGGAGCTCTGGAAGTCCTGTAAGTAGACACCAGTAGACTCTATAAAAATAAATTACATGGCATGAACTGGTTATTTTGATCACCATCCAAGCCTAATGTCAGGAGTAATGGATGCCTGTGACCTGCTGAGAAAGTTTTGGTTCCGGTATTTAAGCCAGGCTCCATAGAGCTCTTAAATAGAGTTATTTTAAGTTTCTAGTATTTGGTAGTGTTGTAGCTATACTGTATTGTTATTGTCACCAATACTGGCACATAAACACCAGGTTGTTTTTGGCGATGGGTTGATGGATATCTATGATGAACACACGTGCATGTCTGCAAGTCTGCAGAGAGAGAAGACAAGCTGAAATGCTCATGGTCCAATCTGAGCCCCACTTTGAAGTCCTTTGAATGACTGAGCACAGGGTCTCTTCTAGTAAGCACTCATCTGTTGCTCTGTACCAATTTATAGTCTGAGTTAATGTCAGTCTAGATTGTCTAGCTATTAGCATTGTTTTTCCTTTTAGCTAGCAAAGCAGTCCACCATCCAGGCTGATGTGTCTAAAAGCAATAACTGGGGTGCACCTCCATCGATCTCAGCTCTTTACTGAAATTAGCTACTGACACCATAAACAATGTTGGCGCTTGGAAAAGCTAAACTCAGGTAGAGTCTAAATCTGAGTGCACATGAGACTATTCATCCATCCATCCATCCATCCATCCATCCATCCATCCATCCATTCATCATTTAAACTGCTTATCCTTTTGGATTGGGGGTACCAGTACCAGGGATTGAGTCTATCCCAGTGCTCACTGAGAAGTGTATAAGTGTATCCCCCTGGACAGGTCACCAGTCCTTCACAGGGTGCACACACACACACACAGTCATACCTGCATGTGTTTGGACTGTGGGAGGAACTCAGAGCACTCGCAATAGACAAGAGGCGAACATGCAAAAACCCACACAAAAACGACTTTGGCTAACTAGCCAGGGACTCGAACCCGGACACGTCTCTCTGTAAGGGAGCAGCGCTACCCACTGTGTCACCTTGCTAACCAGCGCGTTTTTTGTTGAGCCATAGAAATTGTGAGCTTACATGTACCGACCACGGGCTTATCTATACGTTGTTTAGCTCTGCTGTCAACTGTTTTGCATTATAAAGATATTTTACTACAGTTATTAAAGTAGACTATTATTACTAATTATATATATAAAACATGAATGCTAAATCTGTATAGTGAATAAGCCAAAGCAGATTTTCTTAGGGATTTAACATACATAACCCAACAAGTTAGTTAAAGTAGTTCAGTCAAGTTGAGAATGTTTTCTTTACGACACAGAACACAGACATTACAAAAAACACAAAATGCAAATATCAGGACTTATAGCTTAGTTAAGATTAACAGAATTCTGCCAATATTTAGGGATCAGGAATTAATATTGGAAAAGAAGAAGTGGTATTGGTGTATTGCACTGGTATCTGCCCCCAAACTGTATATGCGATGGTTTGTCACTGGATGTTGTGCTGGTGTGAGTGCATCAGATACAGCAGCATTGCTGGTGTTTTTTACATATAATGTATGTGAACTGGCCAGTTAATTGGAAACACCTACAGCCCTGTGCTGAGACCATCCTTTGATTTACCGCCTTTCAAAACAGCCATTAAGTGCAAGTCATTTATCTTTCAGTGTCAGGAGAAAAATGGGTATTTAACAAAAGCACATAAACCACATTTAGCATTTCTCCTTATTACACCTTCCATTCTTTTTGGGAGACGCACATTTGGAGGAATGGAACATTGTTCCATTTCTTCAAAGATCCTGCGTTTTCTACCTTTAGTGATCTAATTAATCTCAAATACATCCATTGAAGATGAGGGCTCTGTGGGTAAAAGTCATTGTTCTGAGAACACCAGCAGCTTCGTTATTTGATATGTGTATCTCCTTTACTTAGTAAGGTCCCTTTGACTGTTGCACATCCATTCAGACCCTAGTATTGAGGTGTCCTCTCACAGTGGATGGATGGTCAGTGGATTTTTTTCAGACCTGAAGCAAAAGAGGAGCTTGATCTTCTCCCATCTCTCAAAGACGAAAGCTAGGTCCCCCAGGTCCAGCACAAAAGTATTAGGAGTCAGTATAAATAGTATACTGCACCACATACACCCACCTTGGAGGTGTATAGCTATCTTAACCCAGACAAGATCCATGCTAGTCACCCTTTAGGCCTAAAACAGTGGTCAGCTTCTGGCCAAATGACCCAGCCCTCCATCTATATTCAGCAGTGACACCATAGTGGTCCCTTTCCAGTTATAGACAGGGTAGAGGCAGAGTGACCATTTTTTTGCCAACAGCTGAGCTAAATTCAGTAACTGTATACCTAAAGTGGCCATGGGGTGCAAGTAGTTCCAAGTGTGTCAAATAACCCATCAAAGCACCTGGCTGCTATTTGCCTTTGTACTTATCTCTGTATCTTTGAAGCTTAACTCTCAGAAAGCATGCAAAGAGAAACTGAAATGTGCTAGCATTTGGTGTCTGTGCACGTCCAGCTGTGGCAGGCAGTGACTGGGAACGAGCAGCCTGCGCCTGTCTCACATCGCTGTAGACCTTTGCTGCTCCTTACTCAGTGCCTTAGAGAGAGCAGCAAACGCCTGGGGGAGATGGAGGGGTCGAGCTAACGTAGCGTAGCCAAGCTGATAACTGAGTGTCTGAGGGGAGTTGGGGAACGGATGGAAGACTTCATTCCAGAAAGTTACAAGTCCATCATAATTAAAGCAAGGTGATGCTTGGAGAATACTGATGATGGCTATGACTTTGCACGAGTGCATGAGGTCAGATCTCGCTCGCTTCTCGCTGGGAGAATATACAGGAGCTCTGCTCATGAAGTAATTATGCTGTTTCTGCACTTAAGGGTCTAATGGGCTGGGGACCTTTCTCAAGTGTTTCTACAAATGATGAAGATCACCTTTTTTCGTACCATTGCATTAATCAAACTGCTAGCTGCCTTCCTGGAACGAAAAGAGCAAGAAAGAAAGAGAAAGAAAGAGAAAGAGAAAAAAAACAGCAACAGATTTCATTAAGCACTACTCTCTTTAAGGACAGTGCCTGACAATGCTAATGCCAGCACCATGCTAACTCTGGGAAGTATACTTCCATTAGCTTAATTGTGTAGAACCACTTTGTTCCTGTTGGGTGTAATTGCTATTTGTCCAACACACGTATCAACTGACATTTCTGTTGCAGGCATAGAGGGATAAAGTCTACTTCCTCTATTGTCTTATTCGTTCAGTTAATCACAGTTAATTGAGCCTGCCTATCGAACTTCCATTAGCCTGCTCAGCATTTAAGCAAAGTTAAAAAGGTCTTAGATATTCATATATTCATTTTTAGAACATGATGGAAGGCGACAGCACTATGTTCTGTTAAAAGGGAGCTGGGCCTTTCTGTATATATTAAAGGAACAGCAGGAAAACCCAGAAAACCCAGACTTTCTTAAAGCTGCACTTTGTAACTTTAGGAATTCTCTTGTGGAAAAAATGAAATGCACAAAATGGGGGGAAGAACATTTTGTACTGTGGGTTGTGCTGGGTGGTCGCCTTCTGCAAGGGTCCACTCTATTCAGGCTCACTCTATTCAAGTATGTTTTATATTGGCTGGGTTTATAAGAGGAGACATATAGTAGCACTGGAAATGATCTGAGAAAGAGCTAGTTAGCTAGTCAGCTAATGTTAGTTATATACTGATAGAAAGAGGATAGCATACCCAGTCTCGTTCGCCCACTAGACTGTAGTCTCAGAAAAAGATAATGCAATGGGTGTAAAGGTAAAGAGGAGTCTCAAGGAACCACCCACTGTGTGCAGACTTAGCTGCCTTTTACCCAAAGCACTCAAAATGCTAGCGAGAGCCAGTCAGTGTATATGGGTTTGTTTACCAGCATAGTGAACAGGGAGATTTAATTTACCATAGAGCTGAAGTTAGTTCAGCAGCACGTGTAGAGGCTTCACATGCCTTCATTGCTAAGCGAAGGATACATAGCTTAGCTTTAAACAGTATCCTATGACAGCTTATTAATGTGCTCCACTTCCAAATGCATGTCTTTAGTAGCCTTCCCGTAGAGTTCCTCTAGTGGTGTAGATGCTGGTGACCAACTTTTGTCAGCGATTAAAGCAATGCAAGTTAAAGCTTCCGGTAGAACTGGGAGTCCGTCCCAAAAACATTACTCCAAAGCCTTGAACTTGATTCCAAGTAGTGACTTTTAAATTTGGTTTAGAAAGCGCACTCCTGCAGACATTGCACATGAGGTTAAGGACGCCGCAGGGTATCCCGGTTATCATTTTCCCATTATAAGTGCTGCTCATTAGCACCCGCTGTGTGCAGACTCAGCTGCCTTTTACCCAAAACACTCGAAATGCTTGCGAGAGCCAATCAGTGGATATGGGCTTGTTTACAGCTGTCTGATCAACATGGTGAACAGGAAGATTTAACTTGCCATTGAGCTGCACTTATTCATGTAATTGAGTTCAGGAGCACATGTAGAGGCTGCACATAGCAGGAGTCTGTCCTAGGTCCACACATTTAAACCAAGCACCCTTGAGATCTCTTGCCCTAAAGATCTATAGCTGTTGAAGGGTGGATTTTAAGGAGGCCTTAGGGGTCCGTTTGGAACTAGGCTTCCAATGTTCACAGAGATTACAATGGATGTGGTTGGTGAATCCATAGTATAAACTAAAGCCAAGCATCTCTTCTGTTGTATACGGAACAAATGTGTCACATTATGACCCACTGATAATGCATATTCATGTACTTGTGTATTTATTTTTATTCAACTTGCTTTTATATATATATATATATATATGTGTATATATATATATATATATATGTATACATTTATATTTACGGTATTTAGCTGACACTCTTACCCAGAGTGACTTACAAGGTTAATCATATTACAGTAAGGCCAATGTAGCATTAGGAGTCTTGCCCAAGGACTCTTATGGGTGTAGCACAGCATAGTCACCTAGACCGGGATTTGAACCCCAGTCTTCCACATGTGGTGGTGACTCCCTGGTGGGTAGCAGTGTTATCCGCTGAGCTACACCAACCAGCCACACACACACACGTATATATATATATATATATATATAGATATATATATATATATATATATATATATATATATATATATATATATATATATATATATATATATATACATTGTGTGTGTGTATATATATATATATACAATTTGACTGATATGAGCAATATTTATTGAGCTACACATACAGAAGTAGTGTCTCTCAGTATGGCGCTGGACCACCATGTTTGCTAATGCAACATTCCAGACGTTTTGGCATGGAGCTGTAGAGGTTCCTAATGGTGTCCTGTGATGATCCAATTTATGTAGCTTGAATATTCTCACACAGTTCCTGCAGATGTGCGGTAGGGGTGGAGGTGGAGTGACACCAGGCGATCTGGACCTGTGATAACAAACAATCTTTGTGCTGACCACGGTGCCTCCACACACTCATTCATTGTCGTCTCATTTCACTTCTTCATTTACGGTATATGGGAGACACTTTAAACAGAACAGTATACAGTTTGATCATGTTACATAGCTAGGCACAGGTAGTGCTGGGAGTCTTGCTCATCAACTGAAGGAGGGTCTAACTGCAGAACCACAGTACCGCTCTTTTCAGACAAGCATTCTCAGCTCCGGATATTACGCCACACAGTGGCCAAGTAGATTACTAGCAGTAAAACCTAGGGTTTAATTACATAGGGGGGCAAGGAGACAATGTACTGAGTAATATTTCTAGCACCTCTTAAATGCTTCCCGAATGGCTAATCTTTCATTGTGCACTATATGAGTTCTGAAATTTGGACATCTACATAAAACAAACGCGGTATATACCCTGTTGGGAAATAACGATCAAATGACTCTTGATCAGAAAAGTTCAGGTCTGAATGTATGGAAGCTAATGTTGCAGTAATGTGGCTCTGCAGATAGATACTACTGAGAGACTCTAATTGGTATGGTGTGGAGGGCTTGCTCAGGCAGGGTATAAACCTCAGACCGCAGCGTGGAGGGTAGAGGTGTTCTCCGTTACCCTATATCAACCACTAACGTTAAAGGGGCATTTAGTTCCCATATAAAAGTGTATGCCTGAGAGGTGTGGAAAGAAGATATTGAATGGAATGGACAAAGCGACGATGAAAGATTTATCACGAGTGTACTGTCCATCTGTTTCTCTGCATACTTTGTTATCCCCCCAACCCATCACCTCAGGACTCCCATAGGACCACCACAGAGCAGGTATTATGTGGGTGGTGGATCATTCTCAGCACTGCAGTGACACTGGCATAATGGTGGGTAACTGTGTGTTGTGCTGGTGTGAGTGGATCAGAGGACAGTACTGCTGGACACCTCATTGTCCCTGCTGGAATGAGAATCTTCCACCAACCAAAGCTATCCAGCCGACAGCGTCCAATGACCACTGATGGAGGTCTAGAGGATGACCAACACAAACTGTTCGGCAGCAGACGAGCTGTCATCTCTAACTTTACATCTATGAGATGGACCAGCAAGGTAGGAGTGTCTAATAGAGTGGACAGTGAGTGGACCCAATGTTTAAACCCCCCAGCATCACTGCTGTGTCTGATCCACTCACACCAGCACCACACACACTAACACACCACCACCATGTGAGTGTCATTGCAGTGATGAGAATGATCCACCACCCACATAGTAGCTGCATCGTGGTGGTCCAGGCCCTCTTGGAGAAAAGGAGGTGGCTGACGGCTGAGGATATTCCTGTGCATCTGTTTATGGAGTTTTCGTCTTTGTTAAATGAGTTTTCCTTCATATTTCTCGTATTTTTCTTGATGCACAAAGAGACGCTGTGCTGCATTCTGTCAGGCCTTTTTAGGAGGTTCGCTTAAGTGACCTTTGCACAGTACAGACAATACCATCAATGCTGCTTACGTGGCCACTAATACACATGGCCATTTACTCAGCCAGCCTGACTGGAGGTCACCAGACAGAGACATTCATTCGCTCTCAGATTACCTGACTTTAAAGTGATACCTTCTGCAGACAGGCAGTATTTGTGGGGGCTGAAGCGCGCTCCCCTCAAAAAACAAGCTTTTGTGTTAAGAGAGTCTGAACAAGGACACATTTCTCTCCACTCATTGTTTTCATGGCTTATTGGCACATACTGCTGCACTGGTATTCAGACAGAAGAAGCAAATGGGCCTTGTGTAACAGCTGACAACACGCGCCGTGTCACCCACGCTAACTGCTGAAATAATAGAGGTGGAGTTAAACATGTACCATCTTTTCTGTTGAGTTTCGCAAAGTGTGCTGAGTGGCTGTCAGAAGATCTTGATGAACTCTGAAAGGAGCCTGAGGGGAGTGATGCCACCAGTGGATCTTCGCAGTAATCTAGAGAGAGAGAAAGAGAAAGATAAAAATAGAGGACAGACATTACTACATGTTGTAGACATAATGGTGTTTGCAGCTGCTGCTTAGTAGCTTCCTCTGCAGACCGTCCTTTAAGTCCTTTGCACACAAATTCAACACATTCTGCCCATGAGAGCGTATTTTTAGAGGCGGCCCAAAGACTGGAGAGGAGTATAACTGCAAAGCCACAGTACTGTAATTTTCCGACTGCCACTTCCAGCTCTGGATATGATGCCGCACAGTGGTCGAGAGACTAACCAGCATTTAAACACTTGGGTTCTATGACAGTGAGGGCAAAGACGCATGCAGTCTAGCGCTGCTGTCCAAAGAAAAGCATGTACCTCCATTTTTGTTGATTTCTACGTTTGAGCACAAAGGTTATATAATGAATGGACCAACAGTAATGTTCCAAAACTGCTCTGGAAAAAGTCTGGTTCCACTGACTTACATTAAAATGAAATGAGTTCTTTGCCCTCTCCTGTAAAGTTGCTATTTTGGAGTTTGCATGTTCTCCCTGGGTCCACATGGGCTTCCTGCGGATGCTCTAGTCTCCTCCCACAGTCCAAAGACATGCAAGTTAAGTGAATAGGAAATGTCAAATTGTCCCCCTGTAAGGTTTGGGCCAAGTTAGAATGTGAGCAGATAAGGCTAAACAGGTGTATTGTAAAAGCACAATCGAAAGCCGTCGTCCAGAACATGCAAAAGGCCAGCAACAAGGCAAACATAACCAAAAGGCAAAGCCAAAAAACAAAAATCACAATCAGGGAAATAACATGGTTCAGTAAGTACTGAAAATCAAGGTGTCGGAGAGATGCATGACCCACAGGTGGGAGTGTAAATGTGTATGTCCATACGTCTGCTCTGCGAAGGACCTGTCAAGTTGCTATTTTGGAGATACTGTTTTTTCTTTGGACACTGAGAATATACTGTTTCTAGCAGCCTTTACATGCTATTGACTATATGGAGTTCCAAATGGCTAATTATTCCTTTCATAGTGCTCTGAGTTATGAAATTATGAGTTTATGAAATTTGGATATCTACTCAAAACGAGTGCATTATATACCCTGTTGGGAATTGAACATTTGTACAGTATGCAGTATTAGTGCAAATGAATGACAGAACTGTGCAACAGCAGTTCATTATTGACTCGAGTATGCTTAGTAAGTATACATGTATCATACACAATGTGTAAATAATGCAGTATAATAATAATGATTCTGGTTTTTATATAGAAGTGATATTTTAAATCTCCCGGGTATGTGCCCGAAGTGCAGTCCGCAGATAAGTAGTCTGGATGTTCTGGTGGTATGTCCATTTTCAGAGATATCAGATTTCTTTACAGTGGTGGTGATGGGAACCAGAGGTCTACAGCACAAATAGAGTCAGTTTATTTACTACCCAGAAGCCCCTGCAGGAGGTTTTTTATTTCATGTAATCCTAATAAGGGTGAAACTCCCACAGTAGTTTTCTTTGGGGGCTGGTTTACTCTGTAACCCTCCATCTTGAATAGATAAAAATTAAAAAATCTTTCAGGCCAAAACTTTATTGCTCTGAGTATGAAATGTATTGAGGCTTTATGAAATTTGGATAACTCTACTCAAAGGCGAGTGCATTATCAGCATCAGCAGACTGTAATCTGAATTGAATTACTTTGTACTCCAGTATATTCCGCTTTAGTATTAATTTGCAAATTTTATTATGACTGAACTGTGCAACAGCAGTTCATTATTGACTCGAGTATGCTTAGTAAGTATACATGTTTCATACTTGGACAATGTGTAAATAAGGCAGTATAATAATCTCAGGCTGTATTCTGGTTTTTATATAGAAGTGATATTTTCAGAATCTTCTCAGGCTGTATTCGGGTTCAGAAAGCCTCGGGCTGTATTCGGGTGCAGTCTCGGGCTGCAGATAAGTAAAGTCTCGGGCTGTGGGTTCAGGTGGTGTATGTTCCTCTCGGCTGTATTTTCAGAGGCTATCAGATTTCTTTACAGTGGTGGTGATGGGAACCAGAGGTCTACAGCACAAATAGAGTCAGTTTATTTACTACCGGGTTCAGAAAGCCTCCTGCAGGAGAAAGCTTCAGGCTTTTCGGGTTCATTTCTATGTAATCGGGATAAGGGTGAAACTCCCACAAGAAGCTCTCAGGCTTATTCTTTCAGGGGGCTGGGGGTTTAAGGCTCTGGGTTCAACCCTCTCAGGCTGAATTCGATTCAAAAGCTCTAAAAAATCTTTCAGGTTCCAAAAGGCTTTCAGGCTGTATTCGCAAAACTCTCAGCTGTATTCGGGTTCAATGTCTTGGACATCAGGCTTAGTATTCATAACCATTTCATATGATAACTTTCTGTAAGGGAACTTTCAGAGGCTCTCTGATTCCCTCTCAGGCTGTCCGGGTCCTAAAGCTCTCAGCATCAGGTTCAGACTGTAATCTCAGGCTGTATTAATTACTTCAGGCTGTTTTTATCTCCACTCCAGGCTGTATTAAAAGGTTCTCATGTATTCAGAAATATTCAGGCTGCTTTAGCTCTCACTGTATGATTTGAAGACATAGGAAAATTTGTATTCGGGTAGATTTTATTCGCTGTGATTCTAAAAGCTGTGAATTTATTGGCTCTCGGGCTGTATTCTTCAGAAAGCTTGTGTTTTATTCAGGACTTTGGGTGATAACGGGCCGGATTGGGTTAGTTTAAAAAGACTTTGTGTGAGCTCGGATCATTTTCATACTTGGACATTGATGACACAGGCCGGATTCAGAAAGCTCTCAGACTGTATTCGGGTTCAGAAAGCTCTCAGGCTGTATTCGGGTTCAGAAAGCTCTGAGGCTGTATTCGGGTTCAGAAGGTTCTCAGGCTGTATTCGGGTTCAGAAAGCTCTCGGGCTGTATTCGGGTTCAGAAGGCTCTCGGGCTGTATTCGGGTTCAGAAAGCTCTCGGGCTGTATTCGGGTTCAGAAGGCTCTCGGGCTGTATTCGGGTTCAGAAAGCTCTCGGGCTGTATTCGGGTTCAGAAGGCTCTCGGGCTGTATTCGGGTTCAGAAGGATCTAAGGCTGTAATCGGGTTCAGAAGGTTCTCAGGCTGTATTCGGGTTCAGAAAGCTCTCAGGCTGTATTCGGGTTCAGAAGGTTCTCAGGCTGTATTCGGGTTCAGAAAGCTCTCAGGCTGTATTCGGGTTCAGAAAGCTCTCAGGCTGTATTCGGGTTCAGAAAGCTCTCAGGCTGTATTCGGGTTCAGAAGACTCTCAGGCTGTATTCGGGTTCAGAAAGCTCTCAGGCTGTATTCGGGTTCAGAAAGCTCTCAGGCTGTACTCTCAGGCTGTATTCGGGTTCAGAAGACTCTCAGGCTGTATTCGGGTTCAGAAGGCTCTCAGGCTGTATTCGGGTTCAGAAGGCTCTCAGGCTGTATTCGGGTTCAGAAGGCTCTCAGGCTGTATTCGGGTTCAGAAGGCTCTCAGGCTGTATTCGGGTTCAGAAAGCTCTCAGGCTGTATTCGGGTTCAGAAAGCTCTCAGGCTGTATTCGGGTTCAGAAAGCTCTCAGGCTGTATTCGGGTTCAGAAGGCTCTCAGGCTGTATTCGGGTTCAGAAAGCTCTCAGGGTGTATTCGGGTTCATCAAAGTTCACGCCTAAAGTTTACGCCCAATTGAAGAATCTCATCAGCATCAGCAAATCAACCCTTCCAAAAAGAGCTGTATTATATTATTTATTAATTCTGTGTGCAAGTATTGCAATCTATTGCACACAACTTTTTTTTTGTATTTAAATGAACACTGTTTAGAAATCAGGATCAAAGTCAGTGTAGCAGTACTACCCAGCTCTAATTGGACACATGACTGATTACACAATCTGTAAGATTTGATGGCAAATTCTGTGTGAACTTTCTAGATGTTGAGACCAAGTTTTAATGAGCGGTAGTGTATCCCAGCCGTGTTTAGTGCTTTATTGATTCCAGTAGTGTGGTGCAGTGGGTAGCACCATCGCCTCACAGCAAGAAGGGCCTGGGTTCGATTCCTGGCCGGGGGTCTTTTCTACGTGGAGTTTGCTTGGGCTTCCTGCGGATGCTCTAGTTTCCTCTCAGACGACATAAAGTTAGGTGGATAGGAATGGATGTCCCCCTCTCCCTGTGCCAAGCCAGAGCCCCCCTAGGTGTGAGTGTAAATGTGTATGTCTGCTCTGCGATGGACTGGCAGTTAGTCTGTCCAGGGTGTTTCCTGCCGTCTGCCCAGTAAGCTCCTGGGATAGGCTCCAGCATCCCCATGACCCAGCAGGATGAAGTGGTTTAGAAGACAAGTGAATGAGAGTGATTTCAGTGGTCAGGGTATCTAGATGAATACACCGGCCTCACAAAAGGATAAAATAATATTTACCAAGCAAACTCAGCCAGTGACTTCTATGGCATTCACTTTACCCATGTTACTGTTGCTAAATCCTCCGTTTTTGATCTGCAGTGCAATTACATTCCTGTAGAACGTTTTAGTGCTAAAGCACTTTTATTAATGCCACAATCTCTTCATCACAGTACTCACATCTTCTGTTTTCTCCTGAGGTTGCTGACAGCTCCACTATCTCATTGTGCTTTTTAAACCTTTTAAACGCTGCACTTAAAAGCATACTGCAATTAGTAGGCAAGCCTGTGCGCATATTGCTACAGATTTAGCAAATTAAACATTCATTCCAAAAGCTTTGCACGCTCATATTACAGCCACATCACGGGCACATTTGACACCGCACCTTCTCACATAGCTATTTTTTGTCAGGGGTAAGCATATGCATTGCTCCATTCATACCCTATATACCCTTGTGAAAGAAAAGACATGCCAGAGGTGCATATTCCTTTATACTTTATAATAGTATATTACTTTAATAGTGCTAAATGTATTATTTTGGAGCTCACTAATGAATGTTTAGTTGTGGTTTTGAATGTTAAATGCATTTTTGAGCAACTTAACTTGCACACTGAGAATGACACATGTGGGCTCCTACCGTAGCATGCTGTTGGCAGCAGTGGAAAGATAAAGGCATGCACCAACAACATGAAAGATTGGGGAGACCTACACCAACCATGGAGAGACCTGGCGGATATTCAGTGAGCAGTGATGCCTTCTATAACTCCTTCTGTTAGCACCAACACCACTGGCAGATGCAGCATGATGCAGGAGTACATGCATACAGACTGTAACAACTGCCACTAACACCACACCACCGTCAGCAAAGACTGCAATGGTGTTGTGTCAGACTGTCATGGAGTGACTCAGAAGGTCATCTTGAGTGTCGAGTCCCGCTTTTGCCTTGGTAGAGACGACCAAGGAATCACCATGGACAGTATAGATCTGCTGTGCTGCTTGTTAGCTGCTCACTAAAGATCTGCAAGCAATAATGTGAAAGGTTTCTTGATTACGGATCATCTATTGATGTAAATGAATACATTTATGAATAGATTTATGAATGAATAAATTTCTAATTTATTCCATGTTTAAGGCACCTCAGTGTAACTGCAGTATCATTCAAATAAGAAGCTGGCAATTAGATAATATGTATTTAAGAGGTGTGGCAGAGTATTCATTTTACTGAGCTCAGGAAATGTGCAGGCAATTTGGATCCAGTCCACCAATTTAGCTTATCTTCTCCCCCTAGTAGAGCCGGTGCCTGGATCTGAAGTGTCCACATAACTTGTCATGGTCATCCTGGTCAGTTTTGCTTTACCTTTATTTGTCTGCAGGGTCGGGATTGCAGCAGCGTTGATGAGATGAACTATATTTACCGCACAGTGGGAGTTGCAGCTTGGTCTACTTCTGTATGTGTAGCTCAATAAATATTTCTCATATCAGTCTACTATTATCATCATTCGTTGTTTCTCTATTTCCTTATTTCTAGTATCATTTGTATTTGCTATGTCTCTCTTGGGTGATACTGTATGTGGGGACTGTGGTTGAGTAGTCCTCAGAGACATCCTGTCCCCTTGACTGTGTGGGCCTAAAACACCTGTATTTTAATTACAAAAGATGGAGGCAGTCACCCATCAACTAGGGGGGTTTGGGTTGTTCAGACAATGGGACAGCAAAAAGGTGTGGGGTGATTGGTTAACTATATAAGTCCATGGTACTGTAAACCTGGTCAGACTTGCTTTTCTTCTGTATTGCAATATATATATATATATATAAAAAAAAAAAGAGAAGTGAAAAAGAAAAACACTTTTGTGTTTTTTTGTATATATATATATATATATATATATGGTGGAGGGCCCAACACTTTGCACTTTGCGTTGGTTTTTGGACACTCATATTTGCCCATAAATGAACTTCTTTTGTAAACTTTTCCTTTCACACTTCTGAATTGATTTTTTTAGCTCTGTATGTTGAATACAGATCATTTGTAGTACAGCTAAAGATGGCCTTCTGAGTATGTCCTTGACTGCATATGTATTCAGATCCTCAGAGTGAGTTCATTCACACTTCATGCTTCTATAGAAATCCAGGTTCAAGGCCTCAGTGCTTGCATGAAAGAGTGAGAAAGTGTTTGTGTTTTTTTGTGGACTTTTATCCAATAAATGCACATTCAATTACCCTTTCACAATTTCCCTATGCTGCGATATCATAAGGATGACAGCGCTGCCGACTTTTACGAAGGCAATCAGCGCTGTTACAGAAGAGGGGGCTTTGGGCTAGGGATAAAAAAATGGGGAAGAAAGAATAACAGAGATGGAGAGCAGTGAATAATAAAAATACCACAGTGCCAAATGGTGCCATGCTGTACAGATTGTGGCACTATAAAACGATATGATTTTCAGTGTGATTTCTTTATTGGTGTATTTATTTACTTGCTTGTTTTTGATCGGTCTATTGAGCACTGCACTCTTTACACAATTCACACCACTATACTGTTATTTCTGTGTACAGTTGCTGACGGAACAACAGTTTGTATGTCAAAATGGCAGCTTTACAGGAGAAGACTAAATTCATGTCTATATAAGTTCATTGTGGCCCAATGCTGGAAAAATTTTCATCTGGGTTTAGCAAATGGTGTCAAAAACGGAATACTTTATTATAGACAACACATGGTTTATGTCATGCTACATAACACAGACATACCCATGTCATAACCATGTCATAAAACATGTCATAAGCAGTCATGAGCTGTCATTACAGGCTTTGCTCAATAATGTAACATACTGTCGCGTTACCATTATCTGCAGTTCATAGTATTCCACTAACATCATGTAGTCACACTGCCATCAACTGCCATCAATGGTAGTCAAGTTGCACAGCAGCGCTGTGGTGGTTATATTATAGTCATAACCAAATGAGCAAATGTAGCGAACGATTTTATTTTTCTGATTCTAATGTTTTTTTAAAGCATGTAAACCAACACTTTTTAATCTTTTATATTAGTGTGATATAAAAGCTTGCGTCATTGAATAGTTTTATCCAAAACTGTATTATAGCACACTAAATAGTATTCAGAAAATAGTCAGTGTTTTTTTACACGCAAATATTTACACCACACGCATTTACACCACACGCTGCATCCGCAAAGCAACCAGCATCGTGGATGACCACACACACCCCTCACACACACTCTTCACCCTCCTACCATCTGGAAAAAGGTACAGAAGCATCCGGGCCCTCACATCCAGACTAGGCAACGGCTTCTTTCCCCAAGCCATCAGACTCCTTAACACCCAGAGTCTGGTCTGAATAACTGCACACATTCAGTGACTGGACTGAACACAAACACACACACACACACACACACACACACACACACACACACACACACACACATAACCTCATCTTTTAAATCTGTCCACACATAAAACTTAAAGTATAAAATGTTTACATGTATACCAAATATGGACATAACTGCTGCTAAAAACAATGTTCATCTTTAAGAAAAAAAAAAAATGGACACAACCTCACTTTACTGCACCCACTACCAGTGGGCTATCTGCACTGTCCCCTCCCTGTATTTATTGTTTGCTGTTTCGTGTATTGTAAATTGTCTTGTGTATTTATTGTTCTATGTAGCACCTTGGTCCTGGAGGAACGTTGTTTCGTTTCACTGTGTACTGTACACCACTGTATATGGTTGAAATGACAATAAAAAACTACCTGACACAGTGTAAACAGCAGCTCGTGTGATCAAACGAGCCATAAAAGTAAAAATCAATGAAGTCAAAAAAAAAACCAACAAAAAATGTTTGCCTATCCTTCCTTTAACTTGCAAATACAATGCAAATACACATGCAAAGAACGAACTAAAACTTTCGGAATGGGAATGTAATCAGATACAGGCATCTATACGGCTAGTCTTCTATTTAACTGAGTATATACAGGAATACTCACATTGTTCACTTTCAGATGACCTTGTTCTCGTAGTCTTTTCTGACTGAGGTGTATATTTCTCTATGTTCTATTAGCAGGTTATCAGGCTGCATGTAAGCAAGGCTAGTGAAGGCTGTGTTCAACAGTCTGGCAGCTCCAGTGGCTGAGTATAGATCTGCTGTGCTGCTCGTTAGCTGCTCACTAAAGATCTGCAAGCAATAATGTGAAGGGTTTCTTGATTACGGATCATCTATTGATGTAAATGAATACATTTATGAATGAATACCTTTCTAATTCATTCCATGTTTAAGGCACCTCAGTGTAACTGCAGTACCATTCAAATAAGAAGCTGGCAAATAGATAATATGTATTTAAGAGGTGTGGCAGAGTATTCATTTTACTGAGCTCTGGAAATGTGCAGGCAATTTGGATCCAGTCCACCAATTTAGCTTATCTTCTCCCCCTAGTAGAGCCGGTGCCTGGATCTGAAGTGTCCACATAACTTGTCATGGTCATCCTGGTCAGGTTTGCTTCACCTTTATTTATCTGCGGGGTCGGGATTGCAGCAGCGTTGATGAGATGAGCTATATTTACCGCACAGTCGGAGTTGCAGCTTGCCTGCGAGAATGACAGCAGTCTTTTAAATGATGATGGGTAATATGAATAATGGGAACTGTTAAAATTGCATGGGCTGTCATGACATCTTATATGACATCTGCAATGACATGTTTATGACATGGTTATGTCAGCGTAGTGTAGCAGAGTTCAAGTGGTACCATACTATGTTATTAAGGTTTTCAGTTTTGTCCATGGTAGTACTGACCAGAATGGGAAACAACTGTGCTTATGGTTCTAGTTCTAGAACATTTTCCACCCACTGGAGAGACAGCTGGAATTAAAACTGTGATTAAAGGGATTAGTTGTCTGTAATGACTGTAAGCTCCTCTTATTGGCCTTAGCAGGCTGTGCATTTAAACCGATTGAGCCATCGCACCCAGGGCTAGTTGTACTGACATGACATGGTGGAGTGTGTTTATCTGGACTTACACATTTACATAAACGTATACAGTTACACTGAAACACGAGTGGAATAAATCAAAGCTAATCACTTTTCTCTCTCAGGTGCGCAAATATGAGCTAAGTCCTCAGTCTGTGGAGGCTGAGATAGAGGCTAAGGGGTTCTTAACTACCCTTCATTACACTTTATAAAGTTACGAGGTTTACACATGGAGTGAGGTTCATTTGGACATGAATGAAAGAATCAGAACATTAATTATACTGTAGATTTCCAGTCCAGTGAAAAACATGTATCTTGATTTATGCAGATTTTTACTTTTAGGCATCTTTTGAACGCAGCATCTGCTCTTTACACTGTGTGGAAAAATCATACGTTGGACAAACCGATTGTGACGTGCGCTGAACTAAAAGCAAGGCACAGTTTATTAAATAGGTTGTACTGTGACACAACAACACCAAGAACAGGAAATACAATCAAGGGCAAAACTGAATCGTAATCAATAAACAGGCAAGGGTCAAACCAAACAGACAATCAGACCAGGCAGAGGTATCAAAGGGAATAAACAAGGAGCGTAAACCAGAGGATCAAAACAGAGTCAAAACCAGAGTAACAAAGTCAGACAAAGAGAGAACGCTCAGTATGCAAACGAATGGCAATACTTCGCAATGAGCCAGCGCGAGAGGGAAGTATTTAAGCAAACGGATAAATTAACAACAGGTGGTCCAATCAGTATTCTGGAGATCTAGGGCGAGGCAACGGGGTGTGATTGGGTAAGGGTGAACACGTGACATCGGGTGGTGGATCATGGGAAATGGAGTCCAGGAGATCGGAGGTGAGAGGAGAACCAGCAGGCATGACAAAATGGCCCAAAACAGTTTGGAACAGTCAGGCTTCATTGACTTACATTAAAATGAAATGAGGTTTTTGTCCTTTACTGTAAAGTTGTAATTTTGGAGATTTTAGTTTTCCTTTGGGCAGTGACGATATATCAGTTTTATTGATGATGATATCTTACACTCTGAACGTGATTTGTCAGACATTGAAAGCATTACGTTACTCGCCTTCAACTGACATGAAGTTACTCGACCAATTAGACCTACTTTTGTTTCTGGCATAGGCTACACAACAACCAAGATGACTGACCGGCCGACTGGTATCCCAGCAACTAGAGCTATTTTATAAATGTCAGAAGGAGTGTTTGTTTTTCGGGTTCATCACCTGTGGAGCTGCATATCCAAAATCAGATCAAACAAAGAAGCTCATAAATTTTTATCCTCTGAATGAGGAGGTGAAACCCTCTGTGACACTCATTTCGCCAAAATAGAAAGCAGCCTGCTTCAGTAAGGTGGTTGCTGTATTGAACTGTAGTGATGAAAAGGAGGTGGAGCTATATGGTCGGTCTACATCACCATCCTTAGCTATGGTCATGAGCTTTGGGTATTACACGAAGGAATGAGATTGTGGATACTAGTGTTGGAAATAAGCTTCCTTCTCAGGGTGGCAGGCCACACTCTACTTGATAGGGCATGGGGCTCAGTCATCCGGGAGAAGCTCAGAGTAGATCCGCTTGTCCTCCACATTGAAAGAAACCAGTTGAGGCAGTTCGGGCATCTAAATAGGATGCTCCCTGGCTGCCTTCCATTGGAGGTTTACCAGGCATGACTGACAGGAAAAAGAGGTCCTCCCCGGGCCAGTTGGAGGGGTCATATCCTCAAACTGGCCAGGGAACGACTTGGGATTCCCCAGAGTGTGCTGGAGGAAGCTACAGGGAACAGGGACATCTGGACTTCTTTTGCTTTTCCTACTGCAACCTCAAACGAGCTGGAGTAGGTGTTATAGGAAGATGGATGGATGGATGGATAGATGGCTGGATGGATGGATGGATGGATAGCAAAATGGAAAAAACAAGAGTGAGAAAATAAAGAAGGGTGAACAGAAGACATGCATTAGAAAATGAAAGTGTCCAAAGTTTGGGATCAATTTAAACTGATAAAAACTCTATACAGTATGTCTATTGTAAAACCGAAATAGACTCCCACAATAGCTCCACATCAGTGATTCAGCATCTCAACAGAAAGCTGTCAGCCTACACATTCAGTCCACAGACCCAACACAAGATAAAGTTGGCATTTAATGCAAATGATTACCAGTTCTGATAAAGGCTAGTAAAATCCTAATTATGACTGTATGTAATGGCAAGTTAAGGGTAAACCAATATGCTAATGATTGTCCCTAAAGTGGCAATGCTTCAGGTTTGTGTTTGTTATTACTGTAACACCCACATACGAACATGGACCCCTTACACGCACAACCACACACATACCTAGTGCTAAAAGTAGCACCTTGGGCCTAAAATGCAGCCATCCAGTTACAGCAGGTACATTCAGATTAGCCTGACTACAGTGAGTAGGGTCAGCAGGTGGAGCCTTTCAACATATGCATTAACTCAGAATGCAAAACACCAGTTAAAAGCACCAAATGGGTTTCGACTGATGTTACTGTGTGCCATTAAGCAATTTAAATGTAGATTTTTTATTATTTTCTTTGTTGTGTATATATTTTGTTGCTCTGTGAAGCAGCAAGTCATTTTTTTTCTTATTGATTAATCAATTAAATAATTGTTTGAATCCTCAATGACTAAAAATATTTGCAGTCCTAAGTAGAACCTCCAGTTCTGCACTGATGGCCAGTGGAACAAGCCAGTTCCAGATTCCCAAAGCCAAATGTTCTCATACTGGACAAAAGTTTAGACACAGCTGTTTAATAAATGTTTTTTTTTTTAAATAATACACATGATGATATACCACATAGACTTTCATGTATTTTCAAGTATTATATATATATATATATTTGCCATTTTAGCACCTTTAATAAGTACACTCATCATCAAAACAATAGTTGGACAAATAGCTGCACCCAGAAGGAATCAACCAAAGACCAAAGACTGCAATGGTGCTGTGCCAGACTGTCATAGAATGACTTATAATGGCAGCATGTCATCTTCAGTGTTGAGTCCTACTTTTGTCTGGTCTTCTCCACACTGAGAGAGACTACTTCTGTATGTGTAGCTCAATAAATATATATTAGTCTAAATTTATCACCATTTATAGTTCCTGGTAACCTTTATTTTCCTTCCCCATAGCACTGCAATCCCAAACTTCCTTCTTCTGGGTGCAGCTATATCATTTTGGAGGGTTTTATGGTAGACTGCACAATTCCAAGAGTGCTATTTCATAGTTTGATGTGTTCACTTTTTTGTAGTTGGTGTGGTGCAGAGGATAACACCACTATCCACTAGGAAGCTACCACCCCATGTGAAAGACTGGGGTTCGATTCTCCCCAGATTCCACACTGTGCTACAGTAATAGGAGTCCTTGGGCAAGACTACTAACACTACATCGGCCTACCTGTAATATGATCAACCTTATAAGTCGCTCTGGATAAGAGCATCAGCTAAATGCCGTAAATGTAAAGTAAAGCATTAAGCAAAAAAAAAAAAAAAGAGTAGTCGTGTCTAAACTTTAGACTGTAGCAATGCAGGAGATTTGTCATGAACGCCTATAACCCTATGTAACAGTAAGTCCTGTATGTACCGCACCATTTTTGACTGTAGGATCAGCACGATAGATTTTGTGGTGTGAATTGCAGAACAACAGAGAACATTTAAAAGAAAAAAGGTGCGGGAAGCCACAAACACTAATGGCTTCAGACATCAAAGAGACATGAACCACCATGGCATCACATATCAAAGCAACCGCATTTGATAAGAGGCTACTTATATCAGGAGGTCCATCATTCATTGCAAAGCATATCTGACGTGGACTATCAACTGTGTGTGTATGATTTAGAACTAAACTGATATCACATATATGTGACAGTGTCCCGCGATCACGTAGATGTGCTGAACGGGGGGGCACAGACCCTGTGAAGAAATGAATGCACTAGTTTTCCCCATAGGACAAAACGTGTGATCCAGTACCTCATTCCAAGCACAGTTTCCTCCTTATACACTCATCCTCAAATGAATAATTGCAAACAGAGGGAAGTGTGGGATTGCAGTGATATGGGGAAGGAAGATAAAGGTTCCCAGGAACATAAAATGATGTTACATTTAGACTGATATGGACAATATTTACTGAGCTACACAGACAGAAGTAGGGTCTCTCAGTATGGAGTCGGGCCGCTATGTTTGCTAAGCAACATGTCAGACGTGTCAGGATGGAGTTGTAGAGGTTCCTAATGATGTTCTGTGATAATCCGTCCCATGCAGCTTAAATATCCTCACACAGTTTCTGCAGATTTTGTTGAAGGGGTGGAGGTGGAGTGACACGAAGCCTTCTGGACGTGTGACAACAACCTGTTCATCTTGGTGCTGACCACAGTGCCGCCACACATGAATTTGATGGTTGTCTCCACCAAGACAAAGAGAAGACAATACATGATGACCTGCAGTCACACTATGACAGTCTCGCAGGACACCACTACAGTGTTTGGTGATGCTGACGTGGTGTTAAGAGCAGTCCTGCGTCGTGCAGCTGTCTGCTAATGGAATAAACAGAATGACTCTTGGATGGCGCCTCTGCTCACTGAATGTTCGTTATTATGGCTGTTGGATTCCTTCTGAGCTCACCTATTCGTGTAACTATTTTTTTGACAGTGAGTGTAACTGTCCAATGACAAAACAGATATCTCCTAAATGGCAACTTTGTGGCAAAAACCTTATTTAATTTCAGTGTCATTGGAACCAGACTTTATTCCAAGCAGTTTCGGCCCATTTTTATTGGTCAGTTTAACACAAAATTTTTACACCATGTTAACGGCAGCAGCTGTGTTAAAATAATGGAGAAAAATTAAAATCAACCAAAATGGAAATACAGGTTTGTCTTTGGCAGCAACAATCTTCTTCTGTACTAACAACTGTCTCAGTGAGTGTTCAGTTGAAGATGTATGCTGGTGTCACTAAGCAAGACTAGAGTGCTTTCTGTGTCTCTCAGAATAGACTACCCATATCTGTTCAAATGACGCCACACTATACATACAAATGCATCCAGATGGTCCTTCTAATTAGGGAATTCTGTTCATTTAAGGGCCACTCATTGCTGAGACAGGCATTCAGTTGCACATACAGCTTGTATAATCTCCATAAAACAGCAAAAAAGCTAATAGAATGGGGCCCTCAAGAATACCAGCTGCACATGAGACTGAGATCATCATGCACTGGCTAGATGGGTAAAGAGCTCACCAGCATTGGGCTGTGAAGAAGTGGAACTGCATTCTCTGGAGTGATGGAGCTCCTTTCAGGACCTTAGGGATGAGTTGGAGTGATCCAGAACTGATCACTCAACATCAGTACTCAACCTCACTAATGCTCTTGGGGCTGAATCCAATCAGATGCTGAAATAAATGCTCCAACATCTGGGCTAAAGAATTCCCAGATGAGCAGAGGTTGTTACCGTCTCAAACCGGGGAGAATCTCCTTATTAATAGTTTTAAGGTTCAGAAGAAGTGCTGGAGAAGCAGGTGCCCATGCTTTCTATATATCACAAGGACTCTCAGGATAGCTTTATTCAGAGACAGAAACGGAAGCGGAATGTTATTGGGATTTCATTAGGATCAGATAATGTCATAGGTCTCAAGGGTGAATATAATGATCTTTCATCATTAATAAATGAATGGTTATATCATAATTGAAACCAGTAACATTACAATTAGGGCGGGGACCAACAGTTCATTGGTAATGATCAATTATGGCCATTAAACCAACAGATTCTTTCTTTCTTGCTCCAGGGAGATAGACTGAGGATTGGAGTTGTTTATTTCAAGGCGATCACAGTTGAGTCTCAACTCTTGTCCGAAAACAGTACCTGGACAGTTTTTAAAGGGTCCTGGCTCTTCCCCAAATCAGTTCCAGCTATTTGTAGGCTCTAGCAGCAGCTCCCCCTCCTGCTGTTATAATGTAGTTTGGTGTGTTTATTTGCTGATGCTTGTTTGTTTGTTTATTTTGCTCCCATGCATTTTTTTAATATTTATGATGGAGGAAGATGGAGATTGAAGAAATAGATTCATCAAGAGGCAACAACATCAAAGTATATTTTCCTTTTACCCAGTGTAGCTCTAAGATTCAGGAAATGGGGTAACAACCCATTCTGCTAAACTGCTAGTTCTCTAACTCACAGAGGAACTCAGCAGCATTGCTGCATACTTTTCCCGTTTTTGTGTGCTAAATTCAAACTGTAAGCGAAAAGGTTTTTGTCCCACTTTGTGGATCTAAAAGTTAGGCTTGAGGGGTTATCAGGAGTGTGTGAGTTGGTACAAAGTTAAACTCCAGGCAACCATAACTGGCAAGGGCAAGACAAGGCCAAGAATCAGAGATGCAAGCAATAGTCAAAACCAGAATAGTCAAATCTCCAGCCAACCAACATACGCATATACACTAAACATGAGCAGACTAAAAGAGAAAGCGGCGATCATACACAGAGACAGACAGAACACCGGAAGGAACACTTAAAATGCAACGAGGGAACACTGGCAATACTTCACATGGTAATCGATGGTAATGAGTAGAGAAGGAGCCTGACTGTGTTTCATTATACTGTAGAACCCTGTATTGGTATAATGTCAATAAAGTTGAATAAAGTTGAATTGAATTGAACCAGTATTCTGGGAATGAGGAATCGGAGGGCAGTTTATGACTAGTGAGTGGCGGACATGTGGTTCTGACATCATGGAAGAGTGAATCACGTGTAGTGTAGATTGTAGACTTGACGGAGATGGTACACAATACACATGGGAATCTTAATTAGCAAAAATGCATCTCAGTTCTTTCCAGTGTTTATTTATTGGCGTCATTTGAGCACAGCAGCTGTCCTCAAAGTGTCTCGGTGAATGAATCGATTGAAATGGTCCAAAATTACTCCCACTGTACTGGCTAGCATTAAAAGTGAATAACATTTTTGAATTCCTCCGTGCAGTTATTATTTTGCAGATACTTGTTTTGCTGGAAAGCCAGATATTTTTCTGGTTTTAATAACAATAAGGAAAAATACTTATTTATTAATAAAGTTGTCTGTTAGACAAAAGACTTCGAGACCGATGTGTGCACAACAGGCAATCACAGCAAGCAACAGTACACAGCGAAAACAATGGGAGAAGCTAAATCAGAGTCAGGGACAGGCGGAGGTCAGAACCAGGTAGAACAAGCAGCGAGGGCGAACAAGTTTAAAGGGGAAAACCAAAGTGAGAAAGCAGAGGTACAAACCGTAGAGTCAGGACACGAGCAAAAGGGATAAGGTGAAAGAGTAGTAAAGGAACGAAGGGAGTCGGAAACCAGAGTAAGACCACACAAGGAAAGAGCGCTCAGGATTGCTAACCTAGGTTTGGCAAAGCTACGCAAAGTGTGAGTGTTTGTGAGTGGCTTAAATACAGGAAGTAATTAGATACAGCTGAGGTTAAAACTCGAGCAATCTAGAGCGAATCACAGAGTCCGACCGGGGGCGCATAGACATGACGTCATCGAGCGTGGCCCTCTGGGAAGTGGAGTCCTGAAGAGCGGAGAAGCCGCGGAGACGCGGAGGCGTGACATTGTCCTTATTTATCATTTTTATCCCAGCTGTACCAGCAAACACAGTTACATAATGTTTGTTATGGTGGCAACAATGTTGAGATGTAATTCCTCCAAAAGCTGTGGCATTATTTGACAATGTAGTGGCAATGTTGTCTCCCCCTCCTAGAAGCCTTTATAAGTGCCATTTCTTTCATAGTGTTTATGCAGGGAACTTTTGCTAAGTTGCCAACAGGTAATCATAACACCATATGGCAACATAACTTAATAATGAAGTTGTGACAACCTTGTTGAGAGTAAACAGCGCAATCTTTTCAGAACATTATAGCAAACGAGTAACAGAGTAAACAGCGTTGTGTATGTGCTGTGCAGTCATGATGCATTTTATCAATATTTAAACACATGTGGCACAAATATGACCTTATTTGACCAATTATGAAAACAAAAACAGTACACAGTGTATAATACACTCATTATCATAAGAGTAGTTGCACCCGGAGGGAAGGGTTGGATTGCAGGGCCATTGGGAAGGTGGATAAAGGTTGGAAGATAAAAGACTGATATGGGCAATATTTATTAAGCTACACATATAGAAGTAGTGTCTCTCAGTATGGCGTCAGGCCGCCGTGCTTTCTAATGCAACATGGCAGATGTTTTGACCTGGAGTGTAGAGGTTTCTAATAGTGTCCTGTGATGATCCATCCCATGCAGCTTGAATATGCACACATATACACAGTTCCTGCATCCTCTATATGAGTCCTGTTAGTGCCAGCTCCATTGGCGGACGGCTGCACAATAAAAGACTACACGCACACAGCCTATTTTGATGACTGGACTTAACACAACATAAAGGTCAACAAAGACTGCAGTGGTATCGTGCCAGACTGTCATGGAGTGGCAGCGAGTCATCTTCAGTGACGGGAAGACTAACGAATCCGTGTGTGGAGGCACCACGGTCAGCGCCAAGATGAACGATGTTGTCGCACGTCCAGAAGACCTTGCGGAATCTGCAGGAACTGTGGGAGGATATTCAAGTTGCATGGGATGGATTATTAGAAACCTCTACAGCTCCATGCCGAGACGTCCAGCATGATGCATTAGCAAACATGGCGGCTCGACACCATACTAAGAGACTTCTGTATGTGTAGCTCAATAAATATTACCCATATCAGTCTAAATGTATCATCATGTATAGTCCCTGGTAAGCTTTATCTATCGTCCCCATAGCACGGCCGTCCCACACTTCCTTCTGGGTGCAGTTGCTCTTTTGATGATGAGTGTATAGAATATCAGTGAGCAGTTTAAAATACTGTATAAATGCTTCTATGGCAGCTTTAAGTGCTAGAATTACAGATGTCATGTTTTGTGGAGAGAGAGAGTTGGCATAAGGCTTTGAAAGTGCAGTTCCTTTCCAGATGACACAGAAGTGTTTGGCAAGAAATTGGAGAAACGTAGATTTCTGCCCGGTATTTGCAGAGAATAATACAGCGTGAATGCCAGATATGTCGGTCAGAAAGGAAATATGCTGAAGCCGTGGCAGGTGAATTAGTGCTGCTTCAGCTTCTCTCCAGGGGGCCCATCATTCATCCCGACTTCTGAAGTGACCAGTAATGTAATTCAAAATATGGCAGCGACCACCCACCTAATTCCTCTGAAATATTGAGGCGGACAGGAAGAACGCTTGCCGCCATTGAATCTTCCATGGGCAATATGCTGTGTTTAAAATTCCATGCGCTGGTGCGATGCAACCGAGATCCTTTAATGCGTCGTGCTGTCTATCCACGGCGTTTCGTCTCAGTATTCAGAGATGAGCTCCTCTAATGAAGCCGGCTTGTGCAGACCATACACATTAGTCCTGGGACTCCAAATATGCTCATAATGCAAGAAAAACAACAGAATGAACAGCAGGTTAGGGAGCCATTAGCCATGCCCAGGGAGCAATTTGATGTTCTCTCCTGTTTCAGTGGAGTAAGCACTTTACAGCACTTTCTATGGTACAGAGTAAATATATATCCCTACTTAGACCGCCTTTACCTTTCACACATACTTCAGTGCTGAGCTGCCCACTGCCCACACCTTTCAACCCCCCACCAGCTCTCTCACTAGCTCTCCACCTTTCTTTCTCCTTTTTTCCTTCTCAGCTTTTTCCCCAACTCTCTCTCTCTCCCTCCCACTCTCTCATTTTCCCTCTTTCCCGTCCCCCTCTTTCTGATCATCATATCTCTCTCTATCAGCCCTTTTTATGTCTCTCCTCTATTTCCCTCTCCTTCAGCTCTTTCCCCAACTCTTTGCTTTTCCCCTCCTCACTCTGTCTATGTCTTTGTCCCTGTGTCCTCTCATGTCTTCCCTCTCCTTTCTTTGTCTTAACTCTTTTCTCTTTCTCCCTTTCCCCTTCCCTCTCTCTGTCATCGTCATCTCTCTCTCGTGACATATTTTCCATACCCTCTCTCTTTCTCATAATCATTCTTTTGTTTCTCGTCCTTTAATAATTCTCTCTCTCTCTCCATCACATCTCTCTATCTTTGTTTCTCTTTATCTCCCGCTTGCCCTTTCCCCCCTCTCTCTCATTTTATTGCTCTCTATCTCTCTTACTGTCTCTTCCCCTTTTTTTCTTCCTTCTCTCACTATCCTCTCTCTCTATCTCTTTTACTGTCTCTTCCCCTTTTTCTCTTCCTTCTCTCACTATCATCTCTCTCTATTTCTCTTACTGTCTCTTAACCTTTTTCTCTTCCGTCTCTCACTATCATCTCTTTCTATCTCTCTTTCTGTCTCTTCCCCTTTTTCTCTTCCCTCTCTCTCACTATCATCTCTCTCTATCTTTTTCTGTCTCTTCCCCTTTTTCTCTTCCCTCTCTCACTATCATCTCTCTCTATCTCTCTTTCTGTCTCTTCCCCTTTTTCTCTTCCCTCTCTCTCACTATCATCTCTCTCTATCTCTCTTTCTGTCTCTTCCCCTTTTTCTCTTCCCTCTCTCACTATCATCTCTCTCTATCTCTCTTACTGTCTCTTCCCCTTTTTCTCTTCCCTCTCTCACTATCATCTCTCTCTATCTCTCTTACTGTCTCTTCCCCTTTTTCTCTTCCCTCTCTTTTTCTCATCTCTCTCTATCTCTCTTTCTGTCTCTTCCCCTTTTTCTCTTCCCTCTCTCTCACTATCATCTCTCTCTATCTCTCTTTCTGTCTTTCCCCCTCTTCCCCTTCCCCCCTTACCATCATATCTCTCTATATCTCTTTCATTATCTTTATCATCCTCATATCCAACTCCTTTCCTCTATTTATCTTTGTCTCCCTGTTTCCCTTTCTTTCTCTCCCTCTCTGTTCTCTCTCCCAATATATCTCTTACACACATGCCCATGTGCACACATACACTTACACAAATATGATTCCAAGTATATAGTGTTTTACATAATGTCATTTTTACATTACGTTTTTTTCAGGATGTAAGTTCTATGTATTTGCACAGAAAACCACAGATATGACAATAAATACAAATAATATTAATAAATAACAACAGCTGTTTCGATGAATATCAGATGCACCATCTGTACTACCATGCAATAGATAGGTTTGGCCAAAACAGATGTGCCACTGGTGAAGTTCAGAATCAAACCTACATAAGAACTGACCTTACTCAAGAATTTGTTATTAGTTATTTTTACCTGGTTGATGTTTTTTTTCTGTTTGCCAGTAATATATTCATAATTATAGATAAATTATGGCAATATAGCTTATTTAAATTTACACTAATCTTCAGCAAAATGGCCACACCCAGAAAGAAAATGTGGGATTGCAGTGCTATGGGGACGGAAGATAAATCTTACCAGGCTCAATAAATGATGATACATCTAGACTGATGTGGATCCTTTTCATTGAGCTACACATACAGAAGTAGTGTCTCTCAGTATGACGCTGGGCCACCATGTTTGCCAACGCAATGTGCCAGAAGTCTTGGCATGGAGTTATAGAGGTTCCTAATGGTGCCCTATTATAATCCATCCTATGTATCTTGAATATTCTCACACAGTTCCTGCAGAGTTTGCGGTTGGGGTGAAGGTGGAGTGACACCAGACCTCCTGGATCTCAGTGCCTCCACACACAGATTCATTGATCATCAATGGCAAGAGAAAGGCAGGGGTTGCCACTGAGGGGCAGTTGCCGTAACAGTCTGCATGCATCTAGTCCTGCATCATGCAGCTGTCTGCCAATGTTGCTGGCTCTAACAGGATGACTCATGAAGGGCATCGTTGCTTAATGAACGTCTGTAATCGTGATTGTTGGGTTAGTCCGGTAAAGTGATAAGACTTGCTTGCATCACCTGTGTGGCTGAGCGTGAAACTGGAATCATACACAGCTACCCACCCAGTACAGTTCAGAGCTTTGTAGCTCCCATGGTGGATCTAAAATGCTAATTTTGTTAATGTTCATTATGTTATTTTTGGCGTCTATAAGACACATGCATTTTCTCATACTATACATCTGTATTGACCCTCTCTCTGAAACACTCTACCACACCGTATCAGAACTTGTCGGTCTTTAGGCCCAGTCTAATGATGAGCACAGTGTGCTCTAATTGGTCAGCTGCCAGAGTGACATCCTGCAACAAATTCCTCAACTGTACTGCCATGTCTATTCTTACAACAGCGTTGGTTCTGCAGTACCAGTTTAACCTAGAGCCCGATTGTGAAAGTCAGGTAGAACCTGTTCCAACTTCACTGGAGGAGCTAGACTGGAGCAGGGCATGTTATAGTGGTCAGGTTTTACTGGTTTAACTCTGTGTGTGTTGGGTCAGGGTGAATAAAGCTTGCCAGTAGGCAGGCATTAACGTTTGAGTTATGAGATGACATCATCTTAGAACAGAGAAACGGGCTGGAATTCTAACAAGGTGTTTCAGGCAGCTGAGAAAGAGGTGTCTGGGGGAGAGAGTTTCTCTTTCTGCCATGTACTTTGAGCCTTTTAACTTTGAAATCTGTTTACAAAAAGCTCCATAAGAAGATAAGAGGTCCCCTTTTTTAGAAGTAGAAAAACTAACACACACGTACACACACACACATACACACACACACACACACACACACACACACATGCACACACGTACACGAACACACACACACACACACATACACACGTACACACACACACACATGCACACACGTACACGAACACACACACACACACACATACACACGTACACACACACACACACACACACACACACACACACACACACACACACACACACACACACACAAACACACACACACATACACACGTACACACACACACACACACACACACACACACACACACACACACACACACATACACACATACACACACATATACACACACGTACACACACACACACACACACGTACACACACATACACACACACGTACATGCACACACACACACGCACACACACACACACACACACACACACACACACACACACACACACACACACACACACACACACAAATCCCTCCTTTCTGCCCATTAATGACAAAGCTGAATGTTCAGTCCCATTACTGTGACCAAAAGGGAGCCATAATGCCAGTCAGCAGTGTTTCCCCTTTTTGTTGGTCTAAGCAGCTGCTGGTCCACCCGGCCCGTCTCTGAGGAAGCCCGGGCGCTCCTCCTTTGGGTTTCATCTAGCGTGCTCATTTTGAAACTCAAACAGTTTCTTTATTAAAGACAAAAAGACGAACAAGAAGAGACTTTAAACTGCTAACTGTAAAGTGCATAGATAGCAAGAACATCACATGACTTTCTGGAGATAAATTAAAGGGGAATTCCAAAGGCTTTTTAGAAGCTCTGCATAATTGAGCGGTAAGGAAAGGGATTCAGAGAGACTGGATGTGAAATGTTCTGTTCTAGAGAAACTTACCAAGTCAGAGTTGTTCACAGTGGTGGTAATAGGACCTAGAAGTCTAAAGTATTTTATGCCTGTAAGGAATAAACTTAATCAAACTTCAGATCTTTGGAGATGACTGCCCAAATTATTATATTCAACTGATCATGTTGAATTTGTGTCTCTAGAAATCACCAGCCTATCTGCATGGGTTGCTGTGGTAAAGATGTGGTAAGCGTCAGTAGTTATTTAGCTATGTAGCTTAGCAATGTTGTCACTTTGGATTGGACAACACTGTTGTTTCTTGGTATTGTGAACAATGCAAACTGGATATATGCAATAATCAATTTAGGCTGGCAGCTAGTGAACCCAGGCCTAAAAATGCTCAATGAATGAACTGTGTTATAGAATACATATGTCTGATGCAAAAATCAGATCTTTTACAATGCTGTAGAGATGCTACAGGGGTTGGGACAAATATGAAAGGTATAAACACCTGGTTTTTAGACCATAATATGCCTATTGAAAACAATCTGGATATATCAATAATCAGATTTAGGCTGGCAGCGTGAACCAGGCCTAAAAGCTCAATACGTGCACCAACAATTTGTCCTCTTTTGAACTCTGGTATGTCACCCATAATGTTGTGTGCATTGCAGTATTTTGAGCAGAACTGTGCTCTTACCTGCTAACTGAACCTTCACACTCTGCTCTTACTGGTGCAATGTGCAATGAATGAAGATTGGCCACCAGGCTGGTCCAATTTAGCCATGAGACCTCCCACACTAAAATGACAGGTGTTTCAGTTTCATTGTCCAACCCCTGTAGATGCACAGTGTTTGTAAGGCAAAATAGATTTTCACTATTTTGCCATCATTAATATTTATAAAGTGTCAATTAGGTTCACTGGTCAGTATTTTTTGGTGGCCATATTTGTTGTTATAGACATTTTAACACCTGATTTCTATCAAAGCCCCTTCAAAGAAAAGGAATCAGTAACTTTCACATTATAATCAGAGGAATTCCTTTAATAGGTGTGGACCAAATGAGTTAGAACATTATTTGATGTCTTTGTAAAGCAGAATCTGATCTTGTAAAAGCTTTGTTTATCTCGTGACGGTTCTTAATATCACACGTTTTCAGTGCAGTTTGGTTTAATTGATCACTGTTTGTGTGCGGAAATGAATAAACCAGAAACCTTTTCACTGTAATCACTGAAGATAAGTGTTGTCAGCTCTCGGAAATTTTCTCACAGGATATTTGAGTAAACAAAGCTGATTTCCCAGCGGAGCGTCTGGCCTTGAGAGATGCTACGGCACATATAAAGCCTGGGCTGGATTTAATTATCAGAAGCACAGATTAGAGATGAATTTACTCAAAGTGCTGAACCCCGCCAAGATCGTACAGTACGAAGTACACGATAGCGCACTATTCACAAAGAACAGGAAGCGTCCTTGAGTTATTACCAGACTGCGAATGAGTCTCAAAATCCATTTCAACTTCACTCGGCACAACACGAAATCTAGACCTGTTTAGACTTCTAAGCAGAGCTAACAGATTCCATCACAGCACCATTCAGCCTCTTAATGCGTCCTATATGCTCTCTAGAAATACAAGAGAACGGTTCTGCAGCCCTCCTGAGTTGTAGCTCTCACAAGATGGTAAGCTAAAGTACTGTCACATGTCAGGAATCACGTCTCATATCCTTTTCTTATTTAAGAGTCAGTAATTGATAGTTTAGTCTCAGCAAAAAGAAGCAGAAAACATATACATATACATATATACAGAAAACATATACATACACAGGGGTTGGACAATTAAACTGAAACACCTGTCAGTTTAGTGTGGGAGGTTTCATGGCTAAATTGGACCAGCCTGGTGGCCAATCTTCATTAATTGCACATTGCACCAGTAAGAGCAGAGTGTGAAGGTTCAGTTAGCAGGTAAGAGCACAGTTCTGCTCAAAATACTGCAATGCACACAGCATTATGGGTGACATACCAGAGTTCAAAAGAGGACAGACTGTTGGTGCACGTCTTGCTGGCGCATCTGTGACCAAGACAGCAAGTCTTTGTGATGTATCAAGAGCCACGGTATCCAGGGTAATGTCAGCATACCACCAAGAAGGACAAACCTCCACCAGCATCACGTAGTGACCTGGCCACTATCCTGCAAGAAGAATGGCTTAAAATCCCTCTGACCACTGTGCAGGACGCAGTATATGTCATTCCCAAGACCAACTGATGCTGTATTGGCCGCAAAAGGAGGCCCTACACCATACTAATAAATGATTGTGGTCTAAAACCAGGTGTTTCAGTTTCATTGTCCAACCCCTGTACATATATACAGAAAACATATACAAACTCCCAGAAGCCTCAGTAACTAAATACACCTACAAGTCCTACATTACTCATGCACAACAATGCTTAGACGAACCATGAACTTTACATTCAACTATGAGTGCACCAATTTAGTGGATATAGATTCCATAAAGCTGAAATTAGCTTCCAAATCTCATGACCTATTCCACCTTAAATAATGTAGCAGTGACAATCAGACACAATCAGTGTAATTGCTGTAATATTTAAGGTGGAACTGAAATTTCCATACAGATTCTACAGGTGTGTTCACACTGCAGGTAAACCGGATTTGTTTCTCTAATCAGATCTACTGAGATGATCCCCAGACTGTTACTTGCATAAGATAAGCAAAGTGATCAGAACAGATTTGTGTGTCTGGACAAACATACCTATCTGCATGGGTGCTGGGGGTAGCGATGAAAGCACCAGTACATACATAGCTATGCTGGTGATGCAGATTTCAAACACGGATGCAAGACTGATGAAAATGCATCTTCTCATCCTATAAAGAATGGCACATTGGTCTCTTCTATAGTGTGTGCGAGTACAAGTTCTCTGGCATAAGCCTGAAGCTTTGGTGCCTCGCTTTCTTCCCAGCACTTCCGTCGCACAGGATTAGAAGATGTTGTTGTTTGCCACATCGCAAGTGATGCAGAGGACACTATGAAATCCAATTTGATCGGTCCAGAGGTTTCAGTCTGAGAGGCATCTGTACAAATCAGTATCAATAGCATTTCAAACCACTTCCAAATTGCCTAAATTTGATGTTCAAAAATCATTTCATGTGGTTTAGTCCCTTCCAGACTCTCAAAATAAGATAAAATTTGGATGTGCCAAATACTGAATTTGGCCTAGCAGTCTGAACAAGGCCTAAGGGTCAATGACACTTGACACATTGACCTCTACAGCTTCCCAAAGAAAGCCAGCAACTCAGGAGTCTTTAATAAGTGTTTAGTCATTCACAAACTCCACAGAACTCATGAAGCTTCAAAGCTTTTTCTGAGGAGGCCGTTTTAGGTTATCTCTAACTGAATTCCCTCTTTGAGTTATATATGCGGCCCATATGGTGGAATACTAACCCATACCTTATACGACTCCTCCTCAACGCTTTCTTTAAAGCACAAATGGACCTTCACATTTAATTCTAAGCCTTAAATTTACATTTCAACAAACTATCCTCCCACCAGCAGACACGCACACGGCACACTCACGTTTTCCCGACATTAAATTACTGCTAAAACCTCAGCCGTGAACGACACAGTGGTCCCTCAGTCGAGAGCATGCCTAGTGACGAGGACATAATTATATTTTTCTAACGTCAAGCAACCCAGGCAGCGCAGAGTGCCTTCAGCATTTGAAGTGCTTGGATGACGGATATTAAGTGGAGGCAGGCTGCTGTAAAGGTGAATCTAAGCGCTGGTCTCTCAGCATCCGGACTCGCCCCTCAGGAGAGGTGCTGCAAAAGGGCCCTCCATTCTGACCCGCCCGCACGGTCATTATTCAAAAGGTCAGCTGCTATTGCCCTGCTTCTTCTTACCAACTATGGCCTATCAAACAAGACCTGCAGCACAGGGGCTGCATTAAAAAAAAAAAAACAAGAAAGAGTGGGAGGAAAAAGTGAGGAGAGGGAGAAAGGAATGAGGGGAGGGGAGGCAAATAGGAGAAGAGAAGTTCAGAGGCTCATTGCTGATGGTAGGATAAAAATGTAGAGAAAGGACTGAACAAAAGGAAAATAAATTTAATATATACCAATACAAATTTATTCATACTGAGGATTACTGATATATTAATATGATGGTCAGTTATTAATTTCAGTGTTACTGAGCTCTGCTAAAGTCTGAGTAGACTGATAAATCAGTGTGATGGTCAGTTATTAATCTCAGTGTTGCTGAGCTCTGCTAAAGCCTGAGTAGACTGATAAATCAGTGTGCTGGTCAGTTATTAATCTCAGTGTTACTGAGCTCTGCTAAAGCCTGAGTAGACTGATAAATCAGTGAGATGGTCAGTTATTAATCTCAGTGTTGCTGAGCTCTGCTAAAGTCTGAGTAGACTGATAAATCAGTGTGATGATCAGTTATTAATCTCAGTGTTACTGAGCTCTGCTAAAGCCTGAGTAGACTGAGTAGACTGATGATAAATCATGTTACTGAGCAGTTGTGATGGATAAATCAGTTGGTCAGTTATTAATCTCAGTGTTGCTGAGCTCTGCTAAAGCCTGAGTAGACTGATAAACCAGTGTGATGGTCAGTTATTAATCTCAGTGTTACTGAGCTCTGCTAAAGTCTGAGTAGACTGATAAATCAGTGTGATGATCCGTTATTAATCTCAGTGTTACTGAGCTCTGCTAAAGTCTGAGTAGACTGATAAACCAGTGTGATGGTCAGTTATTAATCTCAGTGTTACTGAGCTCTGCTAAAGTCTGAGTAGACTGATAAATCAGTGTGCTGGTCAGTTATTAATCTCAGTGTTGCTGAGCTCTGCTAAAGCCTGAGTAGACTGATAAATCAGTGTGCTGGTCAGTTATTAATCTCAGTGTTGCTGAGCTCTGCTAAAGCCTGAGTAGACTGATAAATCAGTGTGATGGTCAGTTATTAATCTCAGTGTTACTGAGCTCTGCTAAAGTCTGAGTAGACTGATAAATCAGTGTGATGGTCGGTTATTAATCTCAGTGTTACTGAGCTCTACTAAAGTCTGAGTAGACTAATATATCAGTGTGATGATCAGTTATTAATCTCAGTGTTACTGAGCTCTACTAAAGTCTGAGTAGACTGATAAATCAGTGTGCTGGTCGGTTATTAATCTCAGTGTTGCTGAGCTCTGCTAAAGTCTGAGTAGACTGATAAACCAGTGTGATGATCAGTTATTAATCTCAGTGTTGCTGAGCTCTGCTAAAGTCTGAGTAGACTGATAAACCAGTGTGATGGTCGGTTATTAATCTCAGTGTTACTGAGCTCTACTAAAGTCTGAGTAGACTAATATATCAGTGTGATGATCGGTTATTAATCTCAGTGTTACTGAGCTCTGCTAAAGTCTGAGTAGACTGATAAATCAGTGTGATGATCAGTTATTAATCTCAGTGTTACTGAGCTCTGCTAAAGTCTGAGTAGACTGATAAATCAGTGTGAGTCTGGCAGACAGCATTGCAGTCTTTGGCACATTGATGTGGTGTTAAGGACAGTCGTTGTAACGGTCTGCATGCATGTAGTTCTGCGGCGAGCAGCCAGCTGCCAATGGTGCTGACACAATTGTGGCTATTGGGTCAGTCATGTACAGCAGTAAGGCCCAGGTAAGGTGCTTACGTCACATGCACGGCCGAGCATGAAACTTGAATCATTTGCATGTCTCACAATGTCAAACCGACCCACCAAGTTTCATTCCTGTAGGCTGATTCCTTCTGGGTGCAACTCTTTGTGCAGCTGTTCTTTTTAAGATGCGTGTATTTACAGAACAACTACATGATGAAAACTGGCAACTAGCAACAGTGAGGTAAAGTGGAAATTCAACAGCAGAGCTTTTCCTATGTGCATTATCAGATTCTATCCCTAATGTTTTCTACATGTATTCAGAATGTTAAATAGCATAGCAAAAAAGAGAACCCTTTTAAAAGACGTAGAGTGAAGTGGCAACAATCAGATAGGACAAAGATAAAAAGCCTAGACATGTGCAGTCCCCGCACCCCACTCCTCACACAATCCTGTCTAATTAATGTACATCACGGCTGTTGTTTTAGTCAGACAGCTCTGCGCCATTTATAGCTCCTGGGATCGTTCGCTCATCTGACGGGCCACTTTGATTGCTCTGATTAGTGACAGAGATTAATGGGCGATTACTGGGTTTCTGCAGTGTTTCCACCCATCCAGTCATGGATCGACAGTAGGGCTGTGTAAACAGAAGCTTTTCTGTAACAGGATAACTAAATACGCAAAGCCTATCGGAGATGAAGTTGGCCTATTCAGTTTAGTCTTAATGGTAATGCACTGCTGGGTCTAATTCACAAGTACCAGCGCAACACACACTAACACACCGCGACCATGTCCATGTTTCACTGCAGGGCTGGAAATGAGCCACCGCCCAAAAAATACCTGCTCTACGGCTAACAAAACAGGCAGCGGGCTACAGATGGGCTACAGTCTGTATTTCTGCCACGGTTTGATACAACTAAGCCCAAAGTTAGCTAACTATGCAGGAAATTTGCAAAGTAATGTTGTGATGATGTTGTGTAGTTACATAAAGTATAAAGTACTTAACTTAAACTTAATACATGCAGACTAAATATATTTGGTTGAAGAGTAAATACTGAGAGAAGCAGCAGTCGAAAATCTTTTTTTTTTTATTTGCCCAACACACTGTGCACTGAAAAGCCAGTCATGTGAAACATGTCGCCAAATAAGGAAGGACTAACCATTCTACCAACGTATCATCGCTGTCCAGTAAAAAACATGTATCTTCACAATGTAAATTTTCATAGAGGGCAAACACCTAATGTCATTCAGCGTAAGGCAACAGAACCAGACTTTTTACCAGCAATTTCAGGCCACTTCTGTCGGTCCGTTTATCATGAAATCTCTAAAACAATTTACAGGGGTTGGACAATGAAACTGAAACACCTGGTTTTAGACCACAATCATTTATTAGTATGGTGTAGGGCCTCCTTTTGCGGCCAATACAGCATCATTTGGGCAGCCGTGGTTTTATGTTTTTTGGATACAATCCGGGTTAGCACCCGAACATCCCTTTCAGACAGCTTCCTCTTGCGTCCACAGTTTATCCTGTTGGATGTGGTTCGTCCTTCTTGGTGGTATGCTGACATTACCCTGGATACCGTGGCTCTTGATACATCACAAAGACTTGCTGTCTTGGTCACAGATGCGCCAGCAAGACGTGCACCAACAATCTGTCCTCTTTTGAACTCTGGTATGTCACCCATAATGTTGTGTGCATTGCAGTATTTTGAGCAGAACTGTGCTCTTACCTGCTAACTGAACCTTCACACTCTGCTCTTACTGGTGCAATGTGCAATGAATGAAGATTGGCCACCAGGCTGGTCCAATTTAGCCATGAGACCTCCCACACTAAAATGACAGGTGTTTCAGTTTCATTGTCCAACCCCTGTAAATGGCAGCTGTTCAAATGATACACGTAAAACTTGACAAAGAATGAAGATACACTAGACTGCAAAAAGTATTTGCTTATCTGCCTTCATACGCATGTGAACTTGAGTGACATCCCATTCTTAATCCATAGGGTTTTATAATGATGTCGGCCCACCCTCTGCAGCTATACCAGCCTAAACTCTTCTGGGAAGAATTTCCACAAGGTTAAGGAATGTGCTTATGGGAATTTTTGACCATTCTTCCAGAAGTGCATTTGTGAGATCAGACACCGATGTTGGACAAAAAGGTCTGGCTCGCAGTCTCTGCTCTAATTCATCCCAAAGGTGTTCTATCAGGTTGAGGAGGTCAGGACTCTGTGCAAGCAAGGTCAAGTTCTTTAACAACAAACTCACTCATCCATGCCTATATGGACCTTGCTTTGTGCACTGGTGCGCAGTCATGTGATTCGCACTCCAGAGAACATGTCTCCACTGCTCTGGAGACCAGTGGTGGCGTGCTCTACACCACTGCATTTGACACTTTGTATTGCATTTGGTGATGTAAGGCTTGGGTGCATCTGCTTGGCCATGAGTAAACCAGGAACTGTGTGCATTGTGAGACTTGGACTGCCCCTGAATGTTGAGAATGTTGAAGTGTAATCCAATCTGTAACCTATTACAGTGACCCTAAATGGGTCACCAATCATCACTAATTTGCATAAATTACAGAGCTTGAAGTAGACCTCGTCATCAGTATCCCTAAGTTTACAGCACATCAGCCTGCAATAGGGATACCCCAAAGAAAACCCAGCTTAGAGCCCTAGCTAGAACCGGCCCTGGTAGCAATGCCTACTGCTTAAACATGCACGCAGATGAAATACTGGAGCAACACTGTACAGTAAAGTGGACTGCTTACCTATCACACTCCCCGGTACTCTGTGGGTGTGTCAATAAAATACAAGCAAGTTTAGATGCTCAGTGTAAACAGGAATGCGGTGTTCTGGGCTAGTTCTATCCTGCGATGAAAATCAGTGAGGTCAGAATACACACGTACTGGGCTGCGATTTTTTACAAACCTACACATCTGACAATAATATGCATATAAAATTGATATATAGTGCAAACATAACTTTGACTTCCTCGAACACAGCAAACCGAGCACTCTTCTCAGAGTTTATCTCCTCTGCCTCCAGCTCAGTTTGGGATGCAGTCCAAACTTGCAAAGTAATGATCTGCTGATATTGTGTAGCTATATATAAAGTACTCTATACCCATAGCTGTCATTATAATCATTTTCTCCCACTGCTAATGCTCTGCAAGTGTAGAGAAGCTGGAGACCACACAGATCAAGCAAATAGCTGAAAGTCTTATTAAAGCCTCCACTGCCATGATATAGAAATTGTTTAATATGGATGTGTGGGGTTGAAGACCAGATATGGTGCACAGTAGTAGTCCAAATAAAATGTGACAGCTGCCTGGAAAATCCACCAAAATCAGGACAGGACCAAAGTATATCAGATGATCGGGAGTCTGAATGGATGCTGACTTCTTCTACTGGAATGGTGTTGGATAACTAGCAAGCAATAGTAATTCTTAATGATACTTTATTCCATGCAAGACGATCAACCAGCTGTGATATCGCCACTGCTGAGCTCATATTCATTACCACATCAAAGAGAGCGGCAAATGACATTACTGTACATTCCCCACTGTCCCCTATTTCCCTACTCTACCCTTCCCTGTATTTGTAAATCAGCCCTTCCTTATGCTCTCCATCTGCCACTGAGAATATTTAACAAGACGAGTGAAAATGAAATCAGTAACACTTAGAAAATGTTAATTCAGTTAAACGCGTTTACATATACACTCATCACCAAATAATGGTTGCACAAACAGTTGTGACCAGCAATGGGATTAGGAATCACTCAAAGGAATGAAGCTTGGTTTGGCATCGTAAGAAATGAGAATGATTCAAGTGTCACATTCGGCCGCACACCTGGACGGCCTTATTACTGTACCTGACTGATCCTCCAGCCACATTCGCGGACTTTCAGCGAGCAGTGATGGTGCCATGAGTCATCCTGTTAGTGTCAGCACCCTTGGCAGACGGTTAAACAACACAGGACTAGATGCAGGCCATTACGACAACTGCCCTTAACACCATGTCATCGTCATCAAATCCTGCAATGGTGTCACATTTCCAGAGTGTCTGGTGTCCCGTGTCTGGTGTCCGTGTCACGGAATCTACAGGAACTCTGTGAGAATATTAAAGCTGCATGGGATGGATTATCACAGGGAACCTCTACAACTCCATGCCAAGATGTCTGGCATGTTGCGTTAGCCAACATGGTGGCCTCATTGGATACTGAGAGGCACTACTTCTGTATGTGCAGCTCAATAAATATTCCCCATACCAGTCTAAATGTATCATCATTTATTGTTCCTGGTCACCTTTATCTTCCTTCCCAACACCACTGCAGTCTAATACTCCCTTCTGGGTGCAGTTATTCTTTTGATGATGAGTGTACAACCTCAAACAGTAATCCACATTCACACCAGCCAATTTGTCACATTTGCACAAATTTCACGCTGTGTGATCGCATAGGTAACCTCCTTCTCTCCACTGAGAAACAGATGCAAGCCGGAGGGATGCACAGGAGGGGAAAGGATAAAGGGTGCAAAGGAGGGATGGATGAGGAGGGCGGTTGGGGGGGCAGAGGGGCTCGGCACTGATGAGGACCCAGCCTAGTCTCACCAGATGAAGATCAAAGGAGGCAGGCGGGGATTTCAGACAGATTAAAGCGCAGCGAAGGACAAACAAAATCCTCCCGAGTTTTAATGAGGGGAAATTAAGGCCACGGCGGAGCGGCAGATGAATGCAAACAAACAAAGAGACTGCCAAACGCCATGCCAAAAAAAAAAGAAAAGAAAAGAGTGCTTTCTTCCTCTCGACACTGTGTTTACCACCCTCGTGTTAATGCAGAGCACTTCTGGGACGCTTGGTCTCCTGGAGGCCTAAAGAGGAGCATGGCAGGGAGGCTTGGGGTTGGGTGGATCAAAGTAAAGTTGTTTTTTTTCTCTCTCTCTTTCTCTCTTTGGCTGGCATGCTGGAGTTGGGGATACAACAAGAGCTGAACCTCAATGCTCTGTTGGTTTTATAACCACTACTTTATTCCTCAGTGTCTCAGAGCCCAAACTCTATACTGGCTGTAACGGGGAAAATAACTGAGCAATAAGCTGCAATTTAAATTACAGATAACCTTCTCAGCTTTCTTAGTCCTGGGGGTCTCTGTTTCACCACATGGTATTTCTTACTTTCCCAGTTCATTTTAAGCTCAATTAGATGGTGGCAGTGGCGACAGGGTTGCTTTTCTACCGTTATAAATGCTTAGATGACATAATGGTACAATAATGTGCCAGAAAATGATAGAGGGCCGCCCGGTGACTACAGCATGGATTGGTATCCATCTATCCAGTGCCTACCATGCCTAAACCTACCACGGTTTTTCCTTCAGCGTCAGGGGAAACGAACCCATGAATAAAACCTGCTCTAACCCGCCATCTGTGCTCCACCGTTCTGACTGCGGATCTGTGAAACAACTGCACAAAACATTTTTTCACATTCACAGAAGCGTGCACGCAGGCAAACAGCACAGACAAGTACTATTAAGAAAGTGTGACATGTAATTAAGCTGTCACAGCTGTTTATAACCCAAGATGTGCCTTTTGACAGATTGACAAGACAATTAAACCGTATGGCCAAAGTTACATTCTCTACTTCGGAGCGTGAGTGAAAAAGTGTCAACATATATCCAGATGCAAAAGAAAGTGTGAGCTACCACCTCAGGAGCTGCGAATGAGTATGATTTAGTAGGTATAGTTGTTTAAAGACAGAAGGGTATGTGTGTACATCTGCAAAAGTTAGAAACATGGCAGCTATAATGGAATATCATAAGATATGTACATCAGCCTAGAATTTACATAGCGGTCTTTGGTTTTTATAGACCACAGATACAGCTGGAGCACCAGGTCTGGTGTTTGGAGCCAGTCATCAGTCATCATGGTCTGCTAAACCCACTACCTTCTGCCCCAATCCCTCTATCATCAAAAGAATAGATGCTCCTGGAAGGAAGGGTGGGATTACAATGCTACTGGGAAGGAAGATAAAGGTCACCAGGAACAATACATATATGGGCAATATTTATTGAGCAGAACAGAAGAAGTGTCCCTCAGTATGGCTTTGGGGGGCCATCTTGTTGTAGAGGTTCCTAATGGTGTCCTGTGATAATCTATTCCATGCAGCTTGAATATTCTCACACAGCTCCTACAGATTTTGTGGTAGAGGTGGAGGTGGAGGTGGAGGTGGAGCAATACCAGGCCTTCGGGGTATGTGACTGAAACAACAGACCGTAAATGCACACACAGATTCGGTAGAGGTGTCCACCAGGACAAAAGTGAGACTGGTCACTGAAGACGACCTGCTGCCATTCTGGCTTGAAGACATTGCAGCTTGACGTGGATAAGCTGTGTTTTGTGCATAGGCAGTACCAAGCAGGTTCCCTAAATAGATAGACTTCCTGGGGATTTGCAGTTTATCTGTCGCTCCTGTAGACTTGTCTCGTGAAAATGTGGCAACTTTTGACAGATTCACAGCTTTAGTTTCTCTCACCATCATTTGGTTTTTGGATGCCCAGTTTGTGATGTAGTTCTGTGAATTCTGTGGACTTGTTCCCAGAACTGAAAGAAGAAAATCTCTATAATTGATTTTTTTAGAGTTGCAATTATCAAATTTCTTTACTTGAAGAAAGACGACCTATACCAAACTTATTATACACACAATGTCTTCTTCCTTGCCAATTTCCATGGATCTCCATGGGTCTACTCTTATTTTCACCGTAAGAAAACCTCCCAAACTAGAAAAAATGCTCTGCAAGAAACACTGGTTAGAAGAAAAGAAAAAGAAAAGAAAAACTGTAATTTATAAAGAAATATTGATTTAATGAAAAGGGCCCAATAAAAAGGGAACAGTGATTCTTAATATAAAGCCTCCAGCCCCCAGATGAAAGACTGAAATTTCAGACATTGCATCTTGACTTGCTGTCACTTTATTAAATCTGTTTTGGCCATATATAAAAAGTGTGGCTTGTTCGAGGTGGTGGTATGACATTTTCCTCATTTGCTAAATGAATTTAAAAACCAGGGGATCAAGGGACTCAGTGGGTTGGAAGCAGTGGCAGTTTGTCACACCAGTCTTCTTAACCACACAGCCACATTTGTATAATAAAAAAAGCCTAAACATTCTGTTTCGAAATCATAAAAATTATTCCCAGCTTTGGGGGGCATGTGAACTGAAGGTGCTGGAACCTTTGCTCCACTGTACAACCATGCATGTTTGCTCCACCAGAGCAAGAATCCAACTCAGAGCTAGATGACACTGACCTGACCAAAAACCTTGTTCCTCTCAGTCTGCAAACAGAATTATGAAAAGCCTAGCTAGCATAAGCTAACAGAGAAATAGTAGCCTGTAGAGTAGCCTGTTAGCGCTGTTCCATAAACAGCCATTCCAGCTAATATTTATCGCTCAGAGACACAATGCACATAACTAGTGGTCCAGTGAGTTATTCAAAGTAACACATAGCTGACAGCACCATTAGCCTAGCTAGCCTAGCTGAAGATAGCGAAGCCCTGTCTGAGATAGGCCATGAAGCCATAATGGGAGCCAGGGCTCACAGTGTGATAAGTAGCCACTGGACACCAACCTAGCTTTATTATTTACAATGGTGTAGTGTTAGGGGATGGGTCATGATGAGTATGGCTCCAATACACCATTACCCAAAAACCCTGGACACAAGCATGCTGGAAAACAGCTAAACACACCACAACCCAGTACTACTCAGTTCACAGTCTGTTAAGCAGTTATTTCCTAAAACGTATAATGTCTTTATACACACATCTCTAAATTTTCTTTGCCCAGACTTCAACTATGCTATGTGTCTTTCCTAAGTTAGCTTCCCAGAACCTTTATTTACTGAAGACACTGAAGAAACAAGCCTCGGCTCTCACTTCATTAGTGTAAAGGTGCAGAATGTACCTGAGGTGAAGACAGTTCATTGTGAGAACTGATCATCAAGCACTAAACCTGCATAGGGTTCTCACTGCCCGTAGAACAATGACTTTCTTCAATGCCTGAAAAGCCTGCAGGCGCACGGGAAACCTGCCTAGAACCTGTCTAAACTAATGAGAACGTACTGTGCAAGGATGACCAAAAGTTAAGAAAGACATGCTACCTGTTTGCTTTCGGCACGAGCACCGACTTCCAGGCAGTGATTCAACCATAATGAGAAGATCTCAGCTGATGGAGCTTGTTGCCATGCAGACATGTTTGTTTTTCTGAGGCACGGTGTGCGGAAAAACCTTAGAATGCGCACTTGCACAAATGGACCTATTGTAATGATGAGACGGTAGGCGGATGTACACAAGGAATCGTTATGGTGGCATATCTGCAAAACTCAAGGTTATTCCCTCTTAGTAACAGCAGTTCCTCAGCTTGGGTGGTATACAGATCGATGCATCCTCTGATCAAATCAACAAGAGAAAAATAAAGAGTAAGACCTTTGAAAGACAGGGGTCCATGTCCAAAGCTCTACACTACCAGTCAAAAGCTCAGACACACCCGATTAAACGTATATTGGTCGTTATCTTAATGACTCTACACGCTTAATAGTTCCAGCTGATGAGATGTCTGAAACAGTACATATCGTCGCTGTCCAAAGAAAAACAGGTATCTCCAAAATGGCAACTTTACAGGAGAGGCCAAAAACCTCATTCAATTTGAATGAAAGTAAATGGAACCAGACGTCTTTCAAAAGTCCCACTTTGAGGCCCCATACTGTTGGGTCCATAAAACTCATGAAAATTTTTACACAGTCTGTAAAATTATATCCATGTGATCAATTGAGGCATTAAAGTAAAAATTCACCCAAAAATGGAGGATACATGTTTTTCATTGGGGAACAGGCGACGATAAATTGAATATACCACATATAAATCTTTCGACGTCTCACCATATTATAGATTATATCGCCACCTCCTTTTTCATATTGGTCGTGCCACACAACTGCTATAGGCATGCTGGTGGGCATGCAGGTGGGACAGAAGAAGGCCAAACAGTACTATTGGCAGACGGGGGGGGACTTTGCAACGACACAGGATATATGCACAAAAGACTGCAATGGGGTTGTGGTGCCAACAACTGTCAAGGGGAGTGCACCCAGGAATGGCAAATTGGGTCATCCTTAGTCCATTTTTTTGTCTTGGTCGGAGGGGAGGGAGATGAAATGGTTTGTATGGTCATCCGTTTAACAAGGTCCAGAAGGCCTGGTGTCACTCCACCTCCATCCCTACTGCAAACTCAGCAGGAGCTGTATGAGAATATTCAAGCTGCATGGGATGGATTATCCCAGGACACCATTAGGAACCTAACAACTCCATGCTGGGAGATGCTGATACTGCCATACATACATATTGTTGCTCCTGGTAACCTTTATCTTCAGCATTATAGCATTGCAATCCAACACTTCCTTCTGGGTGCAACTATATTTGTGATGATGTGTGTGTTTTTGCCATATGACCCACCTGTAATGTATATCTAGTTGCACAATTTCAATTTAGTGAAATTGGCCCGAAATCGGTTATACCATCCTCTGCTGCAAGTTAAGAAGCTCCTGTAAAGTTCAATTTTGGAGGTTTTTAGGGTGGACTGCATAATCCCAGTGCTATTTTATAGTTTTATGTCCCTTTTTATTCTAAAGTAAAGCATTAAGCAGAACTTTCTATGAGCAGCCGTATCTAAACTTTTGACTGGCAGAGTATATGTACTGGCAAAACTAGAACAGGTAAGGAAACCCGACCATGCTGGTGAACAGGTGATTTGGCTTGCCCTTGAAGTGCATTATGGCTTCATAAACACAAAGCAACAATTCAGAAAGCCGATCGCAGACTGCATTTAGTTATTCCAGCTTTTCTTGGCAGTCGTATGATAAAGCCATTTATCACTTGGTTCTATCACAGCTACAGTCTTAAAATAAAGCTGAGAGAAGGATTCTTTGCAGCACTGCCACGGAAGGACCATTTTGGCTTCCAGAAATGCCCATTTTAATACATACGTCTTCAAAGAACCATTCACATGTATTGCCACCAATTAACACTGACTTCCACCCCATAAATATTTGCATAGTTGAATGATCTGATGTGAAATGCTGCCAGCAGTGGTGAGAATATTCAGATGTCTCAGAGGCTCTACTTTCCATAAAGGTACACTTTGTAGTTCTACAGTGACTGTAGTGGATCATTTCCCCATGCACATCCCCTATTACTTTGTTCTACAAAGGGGCCTGTGTTTTGCAGTCCTGGTCCTAAAGGCACCCTTTCCTGCACATTGTAGTGCTTTCCCAGCTCCCAACGTACCTGAATCACCTTATAAGCTCATTAACAAGTCCTTTCAGACATGTAGTGGGTGTGTTACAGAAGATCCACTGTAATGTGCAGGGTGCCTCCAGGACCAGAGTTGAGGCACACTGACCCAGGCCATTACAGAGCAGGCATTTTGTGGGTGGTGGGTCATTCTCAGCACTGCAGTGACATTGACTGAGACTGATTGGGATGGGACTAAGAATCGTCCACCCACCAGAACCATCCTGTGAGCACTGATGAAGGACTGGAGGCTGACCAACACAAATTGTGCAGCAACAGAGGAACTACTACGTGGTGGACCAACAATGTAGGAGTGTCTAATAGAGTGGGCAGCGAGTGGACACAGACCAGCACAGCATATACTAAAACACCACCACCACCACCACCACCACCACCACATCGGCTTCACTACAATATCCAACTACTACCTGCTTGGTGAAGATCCTGACCACCGAGGAACAGGAGAAAAGTGAACGGTTTTTCAAGAGTTCATCAAAAAGCATTAGGTTCTTTCCCTAGCCATTAACAGGCCCATTTGAAATAGGACTATGCCACTGTTGCTGTCACATTAGGCTGGTACCAGAGCATTCAGAGAGTGTTTAGCTTCACTTAGAATCTGCTTGGAAATTCTTCAGTCTGTGCTACACACCGCTTACATCCTCAGCTAACCACAACGGCATTCACTAGATTCCTGCGAGAAAGCAATGCAAATACATCTGCCTGAAAGTCTACAAAGCGGTGGCTCAGATCAGTAATGCTGACAAAGAATGCATACAGACAACAGAGGCGGATTGTGGAAGGCTCAAGGTGACAACGTTTCTAAGTAACGTCTGAGCGAAGACAAGTCTGCAATCGCTTCAGCTCATAACCGCACAAAAAAGAAGAAGAAAAAAATGCAACCGCAACTTGAACGCGCTACCTTTCCTAAGGAAGAGAGAGCATAAAGGAGCGTTCATCTAGTCGCCATGCTTCAAAGAAGATCAAGCAGTACATGGACCAGAAGTAAAAAGAGAAAAACGCTACATATCAAACGTGGAGGCCTCATGTGAAGACAAAATAACACCCTTTTGATGCGAATTTTATTGCGACGCATTGTGATACGACGATTAAGCCTTTGCCTTTTTATGGCCCGCTGTAGATTTTCTGAATTTGGTCGCTCCTTTAATCAATATCTTTTTAAAACACAAGATATCTTTTTCATAAAGGAAACACATGCACCCTCAAGCCGTTACTGTAGGATGGAAAATGCCTTCACTAAGCTTTACATCAACGTCTGTCAAAGTAAGTCATTTGCTGTTGTACCTGTTCAGCTCAGGTGCTCCACAGCATTGTTTATTGTGTGAGAAGAGATACTGCCATCGCCTGCTGGGATTGCAGCTGGATGCAGGCTGGGATAGAACAAGCTTGGGCAAGTAGTGGTATGACTTACTGTATATTAGGTGTGGGAAAGAAGTTGCTAGAAAACAAAATCAATTATTAATAAGCTCACCAGACAAAATACTAGTCGCCTTGCATGGTTAGCGTGGAAGTAACTTCAGGCTCCTGGAAGACGATGGGGCTGAGGTGCAGTGGTACAGTGCATGTCTCATTAGATGCAAAGCAGATGTTAATGATTGGCTAAAAGGAGCGACTGCATTCGGACGTGGCCAAAGGCCATAATGGGAATGCAGTAGCTGAATCTGCAGGTGTATGGGACGTATGGTCATACGGGTCTACCAGCAGTGTCTAAAATCCCAGTCTACAGTGTATATGTCCACTCACTGTCCACTCTATTAGACACATCTATCTTGATGGTCCACAATGGAGATGTAAAGTCAGAGACGATAGCTTCTCTGCTGCTGCAGTTTGTGTTGGGCATCCTCTAGTCCTTCAACAGTGTTCACAGGACGCCGCCTACAGGACATTGTTGGCTGGATAGATTTGGTTGGTGAATGATTCTCGTTCCAGCAGTGACACTGAGGTGCTCGAACTTGAGGTGCTGACCATTATGTGTATCATAAAGCTACAGACAAACAATAAGTAGGTCAGAACGCGTGTATGGAGCGAAGAATTATGGCAATATTTTATGTTTTACATATAATGCACTGTAAATTACATATTTATATCTACCTCTAAATCCTTAATCCTCCTAATCACTCTCTCTCTCTCTTTCTTTCTCTCTTTCCTTCTTTCTCTCTTTCTCTCCTCTTCTTAGTTAAGCACTAGAATTTCTCCAGAGTGATCACATCAGAACCCCCAGGCACCTGAGCATCAGCGCCACCGTGGGTCTCCTGCCCTGTTTCATCGCCCGGCATGACCATAACCTTTACACTGACCAGCATCTGGCTCTGATCATGAACTCTCTCTATGGGCTCCATCTTGCAGTTACTGCCTCCTGGACTAATCAGACTGGATCTAATCAGACTGGATCTAATAGATGTTCTTCTCCTGGTAGTTCTGTCTTTCTCGTCTCATCAGAGTTCGACCTGCGGAGGTTGGGTTCCGCCCTTGAGCCCGATTCCTCTTGAGGTTTCTTCCTTACTCAAGGGAGTTTTTCCTCGCCACTGTTGCCTCTGGTGTGCTCAAGGGGGGCTTGGACCTTTTCCCCACCCCCCCACCCTCAAATGTCTGTACATTAACTTTGTGTTTTTTCTTATATATAACAAACTGATTTTCTGTGAAGCTGCTTTGAGACAACATTGGTTGTAAAAAGCGCTGTACAAATAAACATTGATTGATTGATTGATTGATATTTAATACAATGTTGATTATTATTTACTTATTCAAAAACCACCTATTACTGCTCTCACTTTCACTATAGAGCTACACTGTCCCTGCTTAAAAAACACAATAAAAACAAACTTACAATATTTGTAATAACTGATTTATGTAATTTCAAATGATGAAGCTCTATACTGCTACAAATATCGTTTTTTGTACAAACATATTACTATTATTCATATACACAATTTAAACCATGTACATTGTGTGAATTCTTCCCATTGTTGCATGATGTCACCATATGTACCTTGGGTACATATCCCAGATGGAATGAACTGACAGGAGTAAAACTTGGTGGGTAGGTTTGACACTGTGAGACGTGCAAATTAATCAAGTTTCACGCTCGGCGGCTCATGTGACAAAAGCAAGGACGACAGACTTATCGCTGTACCTGACTGAACCAAAAGCCTTGACTGAGAACATTCAGTGAGCAGTGACGTCCTCCATGAGTCATCCTGTTAGTGCATCCACAGTGGCAGACAGCTGCACAATGCAGGACGACATGCACACAGACTGTTACGGTTCCTTCCCCTAACAAAACGCCAACATCTACAGCAAGACTGCAATGGTGTCCTGCCTAACTGACATGGACTGGCTCAGAATGGCAGTGGGTCATCAGCGATGAGTCCCACTTTTGTCTTGGTGGAGACCCTGGTCAGCATCAGATGTATGATTTCTTGTACACATATATCCAGAAGGCCTGGTGTCACTCCACCTCCACCACCACCACCCCCGCCGCAACATTTGCAGGAACTGTGTGAGAATATTAAGCTGTATGGGATGGATTATCACAGGACACCATTAGGATCCTCTACAACTCCATGATGAGATCTGTCATGTTGAGTTAGCAAACATGGCGACCATGCTCAGGATGGCGGTGATGCCATAATGAGAGACACTACTTCTCTATGTGTAGATATAGAATAAATATCGCCCATATCTGTCTAAATGTATCATCATTTTTTGTTCCTGGTAATTTTTATCTTCCTTCCCAACAGCACCGCAATCCCACACCTCCTTCTGTGTGCAGCCGTTTCTTTTGATGATGAGTGTAGAAATGTAGCTATTTATCCGTTTCTAAGAATGCAATGGTCAAGAAAATAAGATATGTTGTAAATATACAGCAGTTGATTAAATTGCATGCCATAACCTCCAAATTATGATAATATTCATTCATGTATTTTTCTGGTATATGTTTATGAAGGTATCAACGTACCTTTCTCGGCTGATGGAGTGAAAAGTAAAAGTGCAGATAGTTTCAAGCTGTAATCAGAATATTATCCACAATTTGTCACTATCCGTTGATGTGAGCCGGGAAATTCTAGAAAATTCTCACCTCCAGGTGGTTATTTTCCTAATGAGCATAACTCATTCTCAGTAGGAATCCGGTAGAATATGTGCTGCAGGTTCACTCCTGCATTACACAGCTTGTGGTAGGTAGATATTTCTGTTTCAAAGTAATGAGCTAGTAAACACAGTGCATGCTGGGGAAGCGGACACTTTTCTTTTCCTTATTTAATATCCGTGCAGTGCATATATCCACATATAACGTATACTGATGTTGCACTTATAAATATAAAAAAGGATATGTATTCATAAGCATCAGCCAAAAGAAAAAAAAAATATTCAGACATTAAAACAATCAATCATGGTGAAGGTGAACAAGCTTCCTAAAGTTTTCAGGGACAAAATGATTTCACAAGGAAGGTAAGAGACAAGCCAGGTGCCATTTCAAAAGAGTTGCAGGACAGTCTGAAAGCACCAGGTACACAGAGAACAATAAGTACTGGATCGTTTCTGTTCCCAAACTCCTCTGTCAAACATAAAGCAGAGAATAGAGATGCGTGTCTGCAATTTGCTTTGATGCAGACAAATCAGAACTGCTTTGGAACACTGTGCTCAACAAGGATGAGGAAACAACGACAATAAAAACAGGCAGTAATTCAGCTCCTGATGTTAGGTTGTAGGCATGACCCTAAAAGCCAGAGCTGGATAAAGTACACAAAGTACATAGTTGAGTTAAAGTAGAGATACCCAAGGTAAAATATCCCTCCAGTAAAAGTAGAAGTTCCTCCCTTTAGACCTCCACTGTATCAAAAGTACTGAAGTATTTACCTTCAAATGCACTTAAGTATGGAGAGTAACAGGAGCATGGTTTATTATGGCTTTAATGTCCTATTATCATTTCTGGAACAAGGCTTTTAATTCACTATAGGTGAAGAGACTCTAGTGTCTCTCAGTCCACCAGTCTTTAATAGAAGGTCCTTAGTTAGTCTGACTCTGATGTCGGTTCAAATGATCGTAAGCACAGACACTGAAAGAGAACAGTTACCATTAGCTAGAACCAAGCTCTGCTCAGCAGATCAAAAGTGGCAGCTGTTCCCTAATCTGTGGATTCGCTTCACACTTCTATCCTTTGGACAACACACAAACCTTTATACACACATAACACAAAAGGAAGGACATATTGGGCCATAATGTAGCAGAGCAAGATATCAGAAATTACACTACTTACAGTACACTAACGCATTACACTTACTGAGTTACTGTACACCAACACACTACTTACAGCACACTAACACATTACACTTACTGAGTTACTGTACACCAACACACTACTTACAGTACACTAACACATTACACTTACTGAGTTACTGTACACCAACACACTACTTACAGTACATTAACACATTACACTTACTGAGTTACTGTACACCAACACACTACTTACAGTACACTAACGCATTACACTTACTGAGTTACTGTACACCAACACACTACTTACAGCACACTAACGCATTACACTTACTGAGTTACTGTACACCAACACACTACTTACAGCACACTAACGCATTACACTTACTGAGTTACTGTACACCACCACACTACTTACAGCACACTAACGCATTACACTTACTGGAGTTACTGCTACACCAACACACTACTACAGCACACTAACGCATTACACTTACTGAGTTACTGTACACCAACACACTACTTACAGCACACTAACGCATTACACTTTACTGAGTTACTGTACACCAACACACTACTTACAGCACACTAACGCATTTCACACTTACTGAGTTACTGTACACCAACACACTACTTACAGTGTACACTAACACATTACACTTACTGAGTTACTTTACACCAACACACTTAGACTGCACTAACGCATTACACTTACTTATTTACTGTACACCAACACACTACTTAGACTGCACTAACACATTACACTTACTGAGTTACTGTACACCAAAACACACTACTTACAAGCACACTAACACATTTACACTTACTGAGATACTGTACACCACCACCCTACTTACAGCACACTAACACATTACACTTACTGAGATACTGTACACCAAACACCCTACTTACAGTACACTAACACATTACACTTACTGAGTTACTGTACACCAACACAATACTTACAGCGCACTAACACATTACACTTACTGAGTTACTGTACACCAACACACTACTTACAGCTCACTAACGCATTACATTTCTTGAGTTACTGTACACCAACACACTACTTACAGCACACTAATACATTACACTTACTGAGTTACTGTACACCAACACGCTACTTACAGCACACTAACACATTACACTTACTGAGTTACTGTACAGCAACACACTACTTACAGTACACTAACGCATTTACACTTTACTGATGTCACTGTACACCAACACACTACTTACAGCACACTAACACATTACACTTACTGAGTTACTGCTACACCAACACACTACTTACAGCACACTAACGCATTACACTTACTGGAGTTACTGTACACCAACCACTACTTACAGTACACTAACGCATTACACTTACTGAGTTACTGTACCCCAACACACTACTTACAGCACACTAACGCATTACACTTACTGAGTTACTGTACACCAACACACTACTTACAGCACACTAACGCATTACACTTACTGAGTTACTGTACACCAACACACTACTTACAGCACACTAACGCATTACACTTACTGAGTTACTGTACACCAACACACTACTTACAGCACACTAACACATTACACTTACTGAGTTACTTTACACCAACACACTTAGACTGCACTAACGCATTACACTTACTGAGTTACTGTACACCAACACACTACTTAGACTGCACTAACGCATTACACTTACTGAGTTACTGTACACCAACACACTACTTAGACTGCACTAACACATTACACTTACTGAGTTACTGTACACCAACACACTACTTACAGCACACTAACACATTACACTTACTGAGATACTGTACACCAACACCCTACTTACAGCACACTAACACATTACACTTACTGAGATACTGTACACCAACACCCTACTTACAGTACACTAACACATTACACTTACTGAGTTACTGTACACCAACACACTACTTACAGCGCACTAACACATTACACTTACTGAGTTACTGTACACCAACACACTACTTACAGCGCACTAACGCATTACATTTCTTGAGTTACTGTACACCAACACACTACTTACAGCACACTAATACATTACACTTACTGAGTTACTGTACACCAACACGCTACTTACAGCACACTAACACATTACACTTACTGAGTTACTGTACAGCAACACACTACTTACAGTACACTAACGCATTACACTTACTGAGTCACTGTACACCAACACACTACTTACAGCACACTAACACATTACACTTACTGAGTTACTGTACACCAACACACTACTTACAGCACACTAACGCATTACACTTACTGAGTTACTGTACACCAACACACTACTTACAGCACACTAACACATTACACTTACTGAGTTACTTTACACCAACACACTACTTAGACTGCACTAACGCATTACACTTACTGAGTTACTGTACACCGACACACTACTTAGACTGCACTAACGCATTACACTTACTGAGTTACTGTACACCAACACCCTACTTACAGCACACTAACACATTACACTTACTGAGATACTGTACACCAACACCCTACTTACAGCACACTAACACATTGTACTTAGACAGCTTGTCAAGAATAATTTACCAAAATGTATCCATCATGCCTCGAAAAGATTAATACTGAATTACTGTAGAGACCTTAGAGCTGTAACTGCCAAAACAAGCTTTTTGATAAAAATAATTGTGTTATTAATTTATGATGTCTAATTACTTATGAGCTATGCCTTTTAAACTCATGAATACATATGCTTTTGTTCTTATACATAAGCACAAATGCAAAACTTAACATGACCCAAAAAAATTTAATAATAAAAAAATAAAAACAAGAATGGCTACGTACCTGCATTCCCTTCACTGTCGTTCCTTTATAAAAGCACTTTTGTGTCAAAAATCCCTGAAGAAATCACAATATGACTACCCCTTTACACTGATATACTTTTATTTAACTTTCCATTTGGTGTACAACTTAATATCCTAAATGTAGTCAGCAATCTCTCAAAACTTCATTTATAAAAGATTTGGAGAAGATTCGGAGAACCTACACTAGATTCTGATCATGAGTTCTCTTCAAATTAATCCCAGCTAAAGACTCGAAAAAAAAAGGCTAAGAAATACATACAGCAGAAAATGAAAATTGTGTGGTGCAGTATACACATCATCTTCTTGGATTTGGCTGATACACGACAGACATAATTTCAAGGATAAGGATCAGCGAAGTGCAGGCAGACAGACAATAATACAGTCTGTCACTGCAGATTCTGATTACTGAAGCCTGGAAGACAACAGTATTTTCCCTCACTTCTTATTGAACTTAAAACAGACGTTTGGGAAAATCAGAAATGTGTATTTTGAGGTGTATTATAATGGTCATAAAAGCCATTCGGTACTTTAATAAGCAATAACTAAGGTCATGCATGTTTATTCATGAAATTAATTTAAATGAAGAACCATATTTCACCGAAATACCCAATACAGTGACAAAATTTGAAAGGTGCCATGGACTGCATTTATTCAACATTGTAAAAGGTATGTGACCTTGGGTGGGGTGGGAAATGTCCAGATGTGGTTTGTCATGCCCATTTATACTGTATGATTTGGTCCTAGAATAAAACAAGCATTTTTTTTTTTTTGCTGAGCTCATGAATAACTCATGAGCTCTGCTCTGATTGGCTAGTTTACAGTGAGACACCATGATGATCACACAGAAGCAACATGTTCAAATAAACACCGGAAGGAAAATACATATTATCTGCTTCAGCTGGCAAACACTGGTACAATCACACAGCATTGCTGCTACTTACAGGCTGGTGTTGGGGTCGTTATGCTAATAAAGGTGGAGCTGGACTTCTCCTCAGTCTTTACAGTGTTAAATGCTCACTGAAGCTGCGTGTCCAAAGTGTCTCGTTAAAGGTGTAGGTTCTTAAATTGCCTTTCTGTTCATTAGCTTGTTTACCAAATATTCCCTTCCGCCTTGTATGGTGCCATTCTGTAGACTGTACAAGGAATTTAGGTGGACTGGAACATTTTTACACTTTGGTGAATAGGAAACCAACTTTAATCTTGTTTGAAGATAAACATCAAACAGGATTATCAGGAGTTTAGTTTCTTGGAAAAGGCAGTTGACCCATGCCCTTCAATTTTGGGGGTGCAAATATTACTGTGTCAAGATTGCTTTGGTGACAGATGTAAAACTCTGATACTGGCCTACAAAGCCAAGAATGGACCAGCGCCTCCCTCCTTATGGAATGGTTAAGAGTCAGTCTGTACCTCGAGCCCTTCAAGCTTCAAGTACAGCTCGACTTGACCCGCCATCCCTGAAGACACATGGGAGACCATTATCCAGACTCTTCTCTGTCCTGGCTCCCAGATGGTGGAATGAACTCCCACAGGCTGTCCGAACAGCGGAGTCTCTCGCGGTCGTCAGACGCAGACTAAGGACCCATCTCTTTGTAGCACACTTAAGTGAGTGAGCTGCAGTAGATGTGTAAGTTATGTGTATGTACTTATATTGCACTTGACCTTTTCATCTGTATAGGTATGAGCACTGGGCTGGGGTTGCCAGGTAGTGCACTTTATATATATATATATAGAGTAAAGATTAATTCAATTAAGAAATTATTATTAGCAATAATTAAATTAAATAATATATATATATATATATATATATATAAGTAAAGTATATATATATATATATATATATACACACACATATACTGACCTTACTAAGTCAGTGCAAACACAGGCTTTTAATAATTATTATTTAATTTCATTATTTAATTTAATTATTGCTAATAATAATTTCTTGATTGAATTAAACTGACTCCAGTGGTTTTTGTTCGAGACCACTTTGGGTGGCTGGTACATTGTCTGAACAAGGCTGTCACAACACAGAACAGAAGTTGATAGAAATGGAATCTATGATGGATTCCAGGAGGTTGTAGACAGAGTACTGACGATGTACACTCAACCTCCAAAAGTAATTGCACAAACATCTTGGTGGGTAGGTTTGACATTGTGAGACATGCTAATGATTCAAGTTTGATCATTCAGTGAGCAGTGATGCCCTTCGTGAGTTAAAACGACTGCACACAGCCCATTAAAACGACTGAACATCACGTCAGCATCGCCAAAGACTGCAATGGTGTCAGTGGTCATCATCAGTGACGAGTCCCGCTTTTTGTCTTGGTGGAGACGACCAACAGTGTGGAGGCACCGTGGTCAGCGCACCGATGAACGGTTTGTTGTCATCTGTCACACATTCAGAAGACCTGGTGTCATGCCATATCCACCCCTCCCACACAGGATCTGCAGGAACTGTGTGAGAATATTCAGGGTGCATGGGATGGATTACCACAGGACACCATTAGGAACCATCATGTATTGTTCCTGGTAACCTTTATCTTCCCTCCCAACAGCACTGCAATCCCACACTTCCTTCTGGGTGCAGCTATTCTGTTGACGACAAGTACAGCCCAGATTGCTTTTGCTGTCTCGTCCAAACAATAGGTTGTCATAATGTAACTATGCTAGCGGGGCTTACAGTACCACAGTGGCGCTGTAGTAATTCCTAGAGTGAGGTTTTTTATTTGATAACTAGGAATATCTTATTCTGAGGATGCAAGGTTTAAGGTTTCTGAGCAACTTCAGAAAAACTACAGGTTTTGGCAGCTTTTGATTGAATCATTCATTCATTTATTCTTTGTAACTGGTAACTAATGCAGAGGGAACAAAAGGATGCATAATGCATGCTAGGTGTTGTAGAGAGGTAGCACTAATGAACAAATGCATGAAAATTATATAAAATTCTGTTTACTGTAAAACTGGTAAGGCTGAGACATACAGTGCCATGCTACAGGATCCAGCAGAACACATACCACAATGCACGCTAGTCCCCTACATGTGTAAATGAATGTGTCCATTGTAACTACCGGTTTTCAATAGGTTGTTCGCATATGCTGTTGCATCACTACATTGCAAACTGCAGATGCATAGCAAGAAGTGAGTTTCTACATAAGGGGCATATTCCCAAACTGTTAAAGTGCCTATGGTTTGCATCGTTTGCTGTTGCTCTAATAGCTCAAACCAAAAAATCACAATGAACTTTTATCGAGCACCAAAAGTTATAGGTACTAAAGGCATGAAAATACCCCAAACGTTGGCAAAAATTATTTGCAAACCTTCCTCTTCAGTGGAGACGAGGCTGAAATCAGCTTTTCCAGTTTCAGCTATGTTCTGCAGCAGTTACATTCCGGTGCCTGTTACAACATTTAAGGTGGAGCAGGAAAGCTGAGAAGTAAGAAGACGACTTCAGCTTTTCATGGCAGAAAGGAGCAGAGAAGCTTTTTTGCAGAGTTGCTGATAAAACAGTAGCTACAACCCAAATTACTCACACTCTGAAATACAAATTAAGCATATTCTAATGCGCTATAAATGTGTTATATATTTAAAACTATGTACTTTAAGATTTCAAATATAGTGATGTGTAAAGTTCAATTTATGTACCAATGCAATTCTTATAAGTACAAGGTACCTCAGTAGTACTTCAATACTGTGTGTGTGTGTGTGTGTGTGTGTGTGTGTTAATATATATATATATTAAAGTGTATTAAAATGTTTAAGAAAAAGGTAATATTTTAATATGTCTATATTACATATAATTTAAAGTAGACTTAATTAAATCTCAGTGGTGTCTCAAAATGGTACAGTTAGATACACCTACTAAATTATACAGTATAGTTAACAGTGTATAAATAGCACACTTTCAGTACATTAATCATATTTCAAAGACATACACTAAGTATTCTTCAGTGTACCTTATTTCACCTGGGCTTAAATCAGGGTTAACATGTATAGAAAAGACAGGCCAATGTAACCTAACCAGCCACAGAACTGCACTGCAATGATTTCCATCTGGTTTTGCAATGATCCACACCTTTAGCTGTTCACCAGACCTCTGAGACCTGTTAACCAAAATGTCTAATTTAGGTTTAAGTAACAGAATAATAGGACAGAAGAGCATTTAAGAGCACTATACCTACACTAAAGAGCATTTAAGAGCACTAAATACAGACCCCATGCTCAGGTAAAGGTTATGATGTTTAATATACAACTCTAGAACATGCATAATATACCCTACTTATTGCTGAACGCTTACAGTAGGCATAGGAAGCCAGTAACGTAGCAGCTATACGACTTCATACGGGCCTTAAAGGACATTACAATAGGCAATTAAAGCAAAACATTCCTATTTATTTTTCATTTCCTTTGTTATTATTTTTTAAAACAACTCAATTTCATTATTCTGTCGCTCACGTCATGAGCCGATTTAACTGCCAGAGTGCATTTGGTGCACAGCTTGGGATGTTTCCTCCTGTAAAACATTTCTTGTCTCATTTCCATGGCGGTACATTATCTTGGGCTCAAGGTCTTTGCTGGAGCTTGTCTGAGACAAAGCTGTAATTACAGATGAAGACGGCTCTGGCATCTCAGGAGAGACCCAGGGATAGATAGATCTGCTGTCACAAGAAAAACAAAAAGAACTACGCACCATGGTGGTGCAGCTTAGATAATTAGACACCTTCCCAGGGAATTGGAAACCATCTGAGCTGTCCTGTTGCATATGTGTGCTAAGCTAGAGTAGAGCTAACGTCTAAAAGCTTTCTTTTGAATAGAAGGGATGTTCAGTTGAGTTTACAAGCCAGGTTGGGTTTTTTTCCCACTTTAATTTTAATATGACATCTGAATAAACCTGTCTGAACGCAAAGGTTTGTCTGCAACCCCTCCCCCGCTACACACCAGAGAGCTACCCAGCATAAAACCATATTACCTGATCACCATGCCAATTCATAGCAAACAAGTAGATAATCACACATGATGTGTTCGACACAAACCCGCCCACACAGTCGCCAGCCAACTCAGTAAACAAGACGCAAACATACGGGGAGAGTTGGGATCATTTGGACTGCGCTTTGGAAAGTGTGCTACAGAAGCAGCTGTGAGCTAATAGCCGTGTTTTCCACTGTTCTAAGTGCCTCACGCAGGTGTTAGTGTATATAATAATGGCAATCAAAAGAAAAAAAAAACAGCAACAACAACAACATCTCTGAAGTCCATGTGTGAAGCTTGATTTCAGTTCTGGCTGTAGACCATCATACAGGGCCCCTAGTGGTAGAGATGATATTAGCATCTATAACTGATTGATTATCACATTCTTAATATCAAAGAGCATCACCTGAACATACTGATGATCGCTGTCCACAACAAGTATCTTTAGCATCAGTAGTGTAGTGTAGTGTATTCACACTATGTGATTGGTCCACTCCATGAATTGATAAACTACAGTATTAGCGTATTGGTTCATTTTCACCCTACCAAGGGAATCCACTGTGTTTCAGTCAGTCATCGTTATAGTAAAAACAGACATACTGTGAAAGCTCCAGTGGGTATTGATTCTGATAAATATCAGTGTGATGTGAAGTCTAGTAGGGCTGCCCTCTAGAAGTCGACGAGTTGAATCGCCAGTCGGAGACCCTTTAAGTCGACTGAGAACCTTCAACTTGATTGACAACAACAACCTGTTTTTTTTGTAATACAGACTAAAGCTTACAAAAATGCACAAGAACTTTAAGAATTAAACATTTTTTTCAATTCCCTTATTAGTCCCACAGTGGGGAAATTTAGTCTCCGCATTTAACCCATCCGTGAAGTGAAACACCCACAATAGTGAACGCACACACTAGGGGGCAGTGAGCACACTTACCCAGAGCAGTGGGCAGCCCTATCCACGGCGCCCGGGGAGCAGTTGGGGGTTAGGTGCCTTGCTCAAGGGCACCTCAGTCGTTACTGTCAGTTCAGGGAATCGAAGAGGCAACCCTCCAGTCACAAGGCTGGTTCCCTAACCTCCAGCCCACGACTGCCCCAATAAAAAGACATTTTAATAATTCTTAAAAGGGGAATAATAAATATATATGTAAGTTCTAGCTGGGCTGTGACGCATGCTTGCTAAAAAATTAAATCCACGTGACGACGTGCGCTGGCAGTTCACCGTTGAAGGAAGCTAAAGCTGTGAAGCTGAGAAACACGGGTGGAACGATGTCTCAGAAAAAGTCTGGAGAAGCTTTCGAAGAAGAGAATCCAAACTAATCAGTCAGACATCCAACACTGCTTTAAACGAGTGAGCTGACTATCGTTTTAGAATCAATCTCTGTTTAAGGTGAAAGAAAAACGGATCAAAGATGTTTATAAAAAGACGTTTATAAGGCATCGTTTTTCAAGTCATAGAAGTTATAGAAGGCATAGATAAAGGCATGAATGCTACATGGTTCCAGGAAAGACAGCAACCAATTAACATAGAAACATGTATGAAAACGATTGATTTAGTATTAGGGTATCAATGCGAATCATGACATTCAAAAGTAATCAAGTAGTACTATTCAGTGCATATCCCTGTGTTGAGAAGCCACTATGTAGCCTTGATGTAGCGTCGATTTATAGTTTTGTTCTCTTTCATGTCATGAGAGGTAAGACAGCAGCATCCTTTGATCATCCCAATAGAATAAAAAGCCTTTCACCCTCTGCACAAAAGAGTTTAGCAACCTCTCAATCTCTGTAGCTCCACCAGCCCCTTCTACAACCCTTCCTACCCATTTCAAAAAACGACTCATCCACAATTCATCCGCCACCCGTCTAATAAGGTGTGCCCTGAACTTAACTAACCTGTCGCTCCACAGCCTATATCAGCTCCCCAAGCGTGAAGTACATAGTGAGTTTGACATATTTTATATCAGTGCTTGCCAGCCTTGCCCTGAACAGTTCTGAGTTTTCCCTGCTGGAGTGGAAGTAATCAGAAAAACTGTAGCTGGTATTAAGTCAGAGAAAGAGGACAGGGAAAAATGTCTACTTTAAAATGTACTTCAGCTCAGTAAAGTAAAAGACTGTCTCCTCAGTGATTGTTCAGAAAAGACCACTTTATTTTTAGGGGGGCCTTTTTGAAACAGACACAAAGACGGAGCCTCAAAATGGACATCATCTATTACTCTCATTTTTGCGTTTCAACATTTCAATTGGCATCTTCCTTTGTAGCCGCTTTATCTTTAAACTAGCATTTAATATGTTTTTGTCATTTTATGTAATATACTATACCAGTGTTTCTCCACCCTGGTCCTGGAGGCACCTTGCCATGCACACTATAGTGCTATCCCTGCTCCCAACACATCTGTTTCAACCTATCAGCTCATTAACAAGCCCTTTCAGAGTTGCAGGGGGTGTGTTAAAGCATGGACCCCACTATTATATCCAGCTCAGGGTGCATCCACGAACATGGTTGAGAAACACTGTTCGATACTGTGACAGACTTCACAGGGTAGCTTCCTTTTCTCATGTTTCCATCTCATGTCTCACTACAATAACCATATCCATTAGCCAAGTACATCCTGCAGCCACTGGGAAAAACACCCTGACTGCTAGCATAACCACTGCTGTAGAGGCTAAACAATGCACGTGTGGTATCTGGCTTCCTAGCAGGAAGTTAGTTGTCTGGCATCCTTCTGCACTCGTCAGCTCACAGGGGGAAGACAAAACAGGCTCTTCATAAGTAGGTCTGTGTTTTTCAAAAGTTCCCTCAATCTTCAAGATACAGTAGAGAGGTGCGTGAGGGGCCGCCGTTCATGTATTTCATTCCAGTCAAAACGGCCCCCAGCTAAATCCTATAGGGGATACCGAGTACAATATTAAACGTATTTGCATAAAACTAAACTGGAATGCTATATGAAACATCTGCAAAGCTAATATAAGATAGAAAAATGATTAAACATGGCATTAAAATCCTAATCAGGTGTATCTTCAAAAGAAAAGCTGTACCCAGAAGGAAGCATCAGATTGCAATGCTATAGGGAAGGAAGATACCAATTTTAAGATTACTAGATACATTTATCTGACTGATATGGCCAATGTTTACTAAGCTACACATACAGAAGTAGTGTCTCTCAGTATGACATCAGACCGCCATGTTTGTCTTTGGTGATGCAGATGTGGTGTTAAGGGCAGTCATCATAAAGGTGTGTTTGCATGTAGTCCTGCGTCATGCAGCTGTCTGCCAATGGTGCTGGCACTAACAGGAACACTCCAGGAGGGCATCCCTGCTTGCTGAATGTCCACTGTGGGTCAGCCAGGTACAGTGATAAGACCCGTCTCTGCTCTCACAATGTCAAACCAACCCACAATGTGTCAGTTGGTCCCTTCTGGGTGCAACTAATTTTTTGATAATGGGTGTATCTGAGAACTGTGTGGGTGTGGCTAATGACTGATAGCTCAGTGTCCAACATGCCAAGCCTGCTTCAGCCCTCATACAGAACAAGCCAATTGGACGTGCAGACAGATAATCAAGCTTACTTCAGATCTGAAAGCATCCATAGGTGTTTCTCTCCATCTCTCCATGGTAAGAAGACTACAAGGGTGTGTTAAGAAGTCAGTGTAGAGAAAGAGAAACCCAAGAGTCCAGACCTCAACATCACTGGATGGAGTCACTGGGTGGATTTCTTGGAGAAGTAGAAAATCGAACCAACTAAACTTTTAGAATAGAGTTAAATTACAGATATTAATAAAAGATATAGCTAATGGTCATTTGGACAGGAAATGAAATTGATGGCAAGTGGTCTCTGACTTTGACTCAGCAGAAATGGGGTCCAAACTCTTAAGATTTACACACCGCTGCATTGTAGAGGGCACGCTCACCTGAATCCTGCACTGGTTACATTTTGGCAAGCCACCCTGAGAGCAGCGCACACCCCAATTGGTGAATAGCAAAGCAAAAGCTACACCACAGATGAGTAAAGCTCTCATCAGCGAATCAAGTCATGTTAACATTACCCTTATCTCTTCAGTGATGATGCACAGCGGTGACCAGGTCAGTCTGACCACTACTAGTTATTCTCCCTGATGGAGTCAGACCTATCTCTTTAAGCACAGGCCTGCCGTCCTCACAGAAAAAACGCATCACAGGAAAGACGAGAGAGGGATCTACAGCCTTCAGGCAACATAAGCGAACTGTTAGAGGCTTAATATGCTACAACACAGTAGGATTCACAATCAGGAAGAAGCATTATATGACTTTTATTAGAAGCCAGCCTACAAAATAGCGCACAGACACTATTAAAGCAAGCTTGATTCTGTTGGACGCTGTAAATCAATACTACTGATTTATTGAAAAGAGCTGGCTCAAAGAAAGGTTCGTTCACAAGCTGGACATCGCTGAGAGCTGGGGCTGAGGCACAGTGATGCAAGATCTCATCATTTTTCCTCCGCTTTTGCCATAACCATTCACTTCGGCACAGTCAACCCGAGAGCTTATTAACAAATCTATTATTTTAATGTGTTCCTTTTTGTGCATGATACCCTTTCAGTAACCTTTCTGCTCATTCGTTATTCAGAGTCCTCCTAAAGGAAAGCATGAACACGGGTGCCTGGCACTTGTTTTAAAAGGTTAGATTGAAAAGTGCCGCTGATTACGAGGGCCGTTACTGATTAGTCCAGGTCTGAGTAGGTTCTGGGAAATAATAATAATTATAACTTTAAATATGCAATGAAATAATGGAAATTATCCAGTAACAGCCAGCGTAGAGCTATTGTCCCCATCAGCCAGACTCACAACCAAGTTCTGCACATCATGTTGTTTATAGATTCTGTACCGTTTAATCTGTAGCTCTGTCACAAAGTGACCCTTCCTGTCATAGCCCTTTGTAGCACGTCTAGAGTGGGACTGAATTGGGAGATATATGATGCAGACCAGCCCACCCCAATGAAACCCTCCAAATTGTGAGCCTGTATGAGTCAGTGATGAGCCATTTTTCCAAAATGGCAATGCAAATGATTCGATTCACACTCCGCCATTCATGTGAGGCAAGCAAGGATGCGTCTTATTGCTGTACCTGACTGACCCAACAGTCACAGTTGCAGACATTCAGTGAACAGTGATGCCCGTCATGAGTCATCCTGTTAGTGCCAGCGGCATTGGCAGATGGCAGCACAACACAGGACTACATGCACACAGAGTGTTACAATGACTGCCCTTAAGACCACGTCAACGTCGCCTACAATGGTGTCATACCAGACTCTCACATGTCACATGTTCAGAAGGCGTCACTGCACCTCCACCCCTCCTGCAAATTCTGCAGGAACTGTGTGAGAATGTTCAAGGTGCATGGGATGGAGTATCACAGGACACCATTAGGATCCTCTACAACTCCATGCCGAGACAAGGCCCAACACCATACCGAGAGACTCTGCTTCTGTGTGTGTAGCTATTAAATATTCCCATATCAGTCTAAATGGATTGTTAGTCTAGTCATTTATTGTCCCTGGTAACCTTTATCTTCCTTCCCAAGAGCTTGCAATCCTACACTTCCTTCTGGGTGCAACTATTCTTATGATGATGGGTGTATATCTACATTTATATGTATGTACATTGTATACATAGTGCTATCAGTCTAATGCCATATTAAACAGGCATTATTTAGAGGCCAGTAGAAATTGTTGTCTTTGAACTTGAGTTTGTATCTACATTGTTCAAATAAATGAAGCATTATTATGAATAGTTATTCATTTTCATGTACATGACATGGTCGACTGAACCATTCTAAATAACATGATTCACAATCATATCGTCGCTGTCCAATGAAAAACATGTATCTCCATTTTTGTCCATTTTGACTTTTATGCATCATTTGACCACAGCTGCTGCAGTTTACACTGTGTGAGAATCTCGTGATAATTGGACCCACAGAAACAGCCCAAAAGTGTTTGGAAAGACGTCTGGTTCCATAGACTTCCATTCAAATTAAATGAGGTTTTTGGCCTCTCCTGTAAAGTTGCCATTTTGGAGATACCTGTTTTTCTTTGGACAGTGACGATATGTTTTACTACATATATGAAAGGGCTACTGAGCTGGGCATTGCACCATGAAGGACACTGAAGGGGTCTCCTTTAATGATGCAATACCCTGGCCCCTGTTTTGTAAAAGCATGTCAAAATAAAAGTCCTTTCATTTCGTTTTTTTTTTTCATCTGGCATTTGAGGAAGGAAGAAGTTGCAGACCAAAGATAGGTGCTTTTAATGTCACCTTATTTCGCAACAATAAAAGAAAATTATGGCAAACAATATTATTTATAATCTTATAGAATTGAAGTGCCTTTTTTGAAAGCTTACTTAATCAACATATATGGTTGAACGATGAGTACAAACCTGACGTTTTCAATAATAATAAAAATGTTTATTTAATGTTCTATGGAAGCAGCACTGACGGGAGCGCTGTATGTAGTGCTTGATGTATGGCATGTATGTATTAATGTCTGGTACGGAAAAATGAACTTGAACACAACAAATGCAAGTCATGTCAGTGACCCTATTAAAGGATTTGGTCACCACAACTGTCAGGGACAATGAACTGGGTCGTAGATAGTGAGGGTCGTAGATAGTGAGACAGGCAGAGCTCGAAAACCAGGAAGTCAAAATAATCAGGCGAACAAATCAAAAGAGGAAGACAAATGAGGTCTAAACCAGACATACGCAAAAAGGCAAGAGAGGAACGCTTAGAGTTGCAAACAGGAGTTTGGCAAAACTTCGCAAAGACTGGGTGTGTCTGTGTGCAGGGTTCATAAACAGGAAGTGATGAGAACATCACCTGGCATCAATCAGCATTCTGGTGAGACAGATCACATGTGACTGGTTGACTGAGGTCATGTGCGTGTGACGTCATCAAGTAGTGCACTCTGGGAAATGGAGTGCGGGAGTTTGGTGGTGTCATGGAGACTAGAGGGCATGACAACTACATAGCACAGCCCGGTGCACACACATAGATATACCATTCCCTTCAAGTAAATCAATTTTTGTTAAAAAGCTGTGAATTTTCTTAAGCTTGGACTCTTATTTATTATTTCTACCCCACACTGAGATAACCAAAATGAGTTAACTAGCGTTAACATGAAAGCATGAAAAGGCCTTTTTTCTGTGGGTGTGATAAAACTAATACAGACGGTATGCTACAAAGTAATACTGATTCTCACTGGCCACCTGCTCGGATACATCCTCATCCACCTGAAATAGCTTTTTCATTCCTTTCTTCTCTGTGCCACCTCAGTTCTTCTCACTGCTGCTCATCTTTACATGACTGCTAACGGTAATGAACTCTGCAGAGCTCTGCCTGCTGTGTCAGTCAGTACCAGTTTCTCACCGCCATGCTGAATTTTATAGGATGATCTCTCAAAGCTTCTTATTAAAATACCTGTTCCACCTTAAATAGGCCTGCGGTTACATGCATGTGTCTGTACAGGCATCTAAATGTAAGTGCTACATCATTTAAGGTGGAAGGGAAATGAGAAAAAGAAGGTAACATCGTTTAATCGCTTTCCACTGGAACAGAAGCAGGGCTGCAATGCTTGAGGCTGCTGGTATAATCTGTAGCACATACGTAGCCTTGGATACTGCATTGATAGATTATTTTAATAGTTCCACACAGAAGGAATTGTGGGATTGCAGTGCTATTGGAAAGGAAGAACACATGATGATAAATTAAGACTGATATAGGCAATATCTATTGAGCTACACATACAGAAGTAGTGTCTCTCAGTATGGCTTGGGGCGGCCATGTTTGCTAACGCAACACGCCAGATGCTTGGCATGGAGTTGTAGAGGTTCCTAATGGTGTCCTGTGATAATCCATCCCATGCAGCTTAAATATCCTCACACAGTTCCTGCAGATTTTGCAGTAGGGGTGGAGGTGAAGTGACACCAGGCCTTCCAGACGTGGGGCATGTAACAACAAACTTCTCATCATGGTGCTGACCACGGTGCCTCCACACACAGATTAGTTTGTCATAGATGACCCGCTGCCAGCCTAAGTGACTCCATGACAGTCTGGCATGACACCATTGCAGTCTTTGGCACCATTGATATGGTGTGTAGAGCAGTTGCTGTATTGGTCAGTGTGCATGTTGACCTGTGTCATGCATGCCAATGGTGCTGGCTCCATGGAGGCATCACTGCCCACTGAATGTCTGTCATCGTGGCTGTTGGGGCAGTCAGGTACAGCGATAAGGCCTGTCCTTGCTTACGGCACATGCACAGCTGAGCGTGAAACTAATCATGTCCCACAATGACAAACCTACCTACTAAATTCCACTCCTGTCAGCTGATTCATTTTAAGTGCAGCATTCTTGCAACATTTTTAATGATGGTTGTATGTGTAAGTTCACACATTAGCTCACAGTGACCAGCCCAAAACACTATCTGCCCACTAGGAATTCTCCTGGCTTCCCCAGTAAACTCCTCCCCCTCCAGCCACTGTGCTCCCCTGTGCTAAATCAGGGCTACATGCCTGGCCTCTTTGTAACTAAGGGTTGAATTTTCTAATTTCAGACTTGACTTAAAAAGTTATAAACTGAGGTAAATATAATAAATATAGTTATTAAAGTTGACAGTAAGGCGGTAGCTAATGACGGAGCACCGTCTCCTACTAACAAGGTTAAAGGCCCCACTGAAACAGTAGCTCTGGACAAAAGAGAAAATGAAAGTTAAGTGATGATGAAAGGAGAAACAGTGCTGACAAACGAGTCTGTCCCGTCCTCCACCCCTCCACACCACTAAAGCATTATACAGCGGTCTATTACTGCATGGGCCCAAAAACACAGAATCAACAGCACATGCTGTGGCCACATCTAGACACTTTTGCACTCTGCCTTGGCCCTTAGTGTTGAAAGTGAGCTGTTAAGCTGGTCAGTAAACCTTCAGCATATGTTGCCCCCTGCCTAGCTGCTGTATCTGCTGCCCTTGTTAAAGGAAGGCTCTCATAATGAACACCCCATTGAGACACAATGCTAATTTACACCAGGTAGCGAAGGAAGACTCCACCGATATTTTAAATTTTGCATAATTACTTTAGAAACATGTAATTATGGTCGTTCAGGTTGGATTCACGCAAAATGCTTCATTCTAGGGAGACTCACAGTGTCAGATCCGTTTACAGTGGTCATCCGAAGTGGTCAGTACTGCTTAAAGCTCCCTCACAGAAGCTGGATACAGTTTGATGTCCGAAACCCAGTTTGACTGCAGGTAGACACTAAATATATCGTCACTGTCCAAAGAAAAACATGTATCTCCATTTTTGTTGATTTTTACATTTATGCCTCATTTGAACACATGAGCTGCTGTTTACACTGTGTGTGAATTTCATGAAGAGGACACCAACAGAAATGGCTCAAAAACGCTTGGTAAGACGTCTGGTTCCATTGACTTCCATTCAAATTAAATGAGGTTTTTGGCCTCTCCTGTAAAATTGCCTTTTTGGAGATACCTGTTTTTCTTTGGACAGCGAAGATATATTATAGCACATTAATGGTGGAGAGCTACACAAAGGACTTGCATAACAATTGCTTTGGCTTTTTACTTTAATCTGTGTAGCAGCTTCGGCGTCTGTTTTGGCATTAATTTAATTTATTTGCATGAATTAATAATTAATTAGCTAATAACTAATGAATTAATAATATAATGCTGGCATTGATGAAGAGTCATTATCAAAGCCAAGCTGCTACTACTGCTTTCATCATTATTTTTATTTGTGTTTGAACATAGTGCTGACTGCTTGTCTGCCACCAGTGTGGTCACATGATGCAACGCTCATTGTCCGTTGCCGTATGCAAGTTTACGTCACTTTGTTTAGCCTAAAATATTTAAATAACAAAGCATCTCCTTCGTTTTGAAACATGTATTTGTGCCCTGGGTTACGGAATTGTGCGGACGTGTTCTACACCAGCGGCCTGGATTACAGTAAACACGGGCATGCGCTGGTGAGGACCACATGCAAAGTAAAAAGTACGTGGGTTGCTGGTGGGCATGGCATATGGTTGAAGTGGGAGGGCGTAGGAGGATGTGATTAGTGGTTGAGTAAGTGGGCATAGTCGCTAATGATCAGGCCGGTGCAGACCTTCACTGTCAAGCAAAATAGCTTTGACTAGTCCTCTTTTTCAGATTTACCACAATCTCACAACATGCAATGTAAGCAAGGACAGGGCTTTTACCTGACTGACCCAACAGCCATGACTGTGGACATTCAGCAAGCAGTGATGCCCTCCATTAGTCATCCTGTTAGTGCCAGCACCACTGGCTGCACCACTCGACTGAAGGCACACAGACTGTTACAATGACTACACCATGTCAACATTGACTGCAATAGGGTGGCTCCAGACACTACTTCTGTATGTGTAGCTCAGTAAAAAAAAAAAACATATCAGTCAAAATGTCTCATCATTTATTATTTCTGTAACTTTATCGTCTTTCCCAACAGCATAACAATCCGATTCTTTCTTCAGCCCTGCAACTACTCTGATTGCAACTCACGAGATAAGTGTGTGTATATATATATATATATATATATATATATATATATATTTATATATTTATTTTTATATATTTTTTTTTTTTTTTTTTTTTTTTTTTTTTTCTGCATTGTGTTATGCAGTGTGTTAATTCTGAGGTGAGTCTGATTCTATTCTAATGACAGGAATAAACAGCAGGTCTAGTTAATAGTTATTTGCTTAAGTATAAAAGATTAATCAAACATATTCGTGATGTGGACTAAATGGAATATCTAATCAGCTGAACTTCCTGAACTCCGCCCTTATTTGGCGCGATGCATATGCACCTGGGAGAGACGCTCATGTTGCCAGTTTGGTACAAAACACTTCAGCTGAATGCATAGCGCATCTGGCCCTAATTGCTCGCGAGAGTGCGGTTCTCCATTCAGTGCCGCTCGTGCGCGCTTCTCCTTTAATTGCGTCATGACCGAGAGAAAGAAAGGAAATATGAGCGCTCGCAATGAGTTGGGGGGTGTATGCGAGAGCAAGAGCGAGAGAAAGCGATAGATGGAGAGAGAAGGATATATATATATATATATATATATATATATATATATATATATATATATATATATATATATATATATATATATATATATATATATAGAGAGAGAGAGAGAGAGAGAGAGAGAGAGAGAGAGAGAGAGAGAGAGAGAGAGAGAGAGAGTCCCCGCCACGCTGCTGCTGCTGCTGCTGCTTTAGGTACTGGGGATGGCTAACTGTGAAGTACCCGTCATTTCCAAGAACGCCCCCTGCAAAGCTTTGGCACGTTGCCTCAGCGCATCGCTCCCAGCGCGTATTCGTATTCCTGGACGCTTCTCTCACCTCTACTGATGCTGCTTTTGATCTGACCTACTGGGCAGCCCTGGCTAGCCCTGAAACGTCTCCAGCCTAGAACACTTTTCTGGGGTCTTGATCTATTTTTGAGAGCCAGCAGTGTCCGGGCAGCCCTGAAGTGAAGCGCGCGAGAGGGGATCTCAGCCTTTACAATGCATGCTAGTCAACGTACCTGGCTCGAAAGAGCGAAGGAAAAGTTCTGGAGTTCTGAGTTCTATAAGGGGTCCTAGCCCAAACATGATAAAGTAGACTGGCATCACTCTGGACACTTTCTCTGACGATCTGCAGGTCGTTCGCTCGAGCAAGAACTTTCGGAATGCTCATGTGGAAGTTTCTGAACGCACGCGCAGCAGTAAACAGTCCTGTATATCCGCATGACTCGCTCAGTTTCGGGGCTTGCAAACATTCGCAGTGCTGTCAAGTCACTTCGATCCCCGTATGGGGTTCCGCACACAGCAGCCTCCAGAGGAGCTGTCCAATGCTGAACCCGCGAGCGAAAGTGTCTGTGCTGTTGATCCGGTCAGTGAAAGTGGCTGCGAGCAGCTCCGTATTCGCTCCCCTCTTTTAAACCTCACTGGTCAGTTTCCTCGAGTTTCGACAGTATGAGCTATTTACACAGGCAGTTCAGCGTTCCAGCGCTCATTTACCATACCTAGAACAAATCTGAATGTACTTACAGTTGCTGGCCCCCAGCGCTGAAGTAAGAACACCCAGCAACGTAACGAGGAGCATCCCCATGTCGTTTCGCGAAGCCAGGCTGTAAAGAGTACTCCGCTTAACCGCTGTAGAGCCAAAGCTACTTTCCACCGCAGCTCGGTAACTCCAGCCTTCAGGAAAATAGCTCCAAGCCGTTTCAGTGTCGAGCCTCAGAGAGGGGCGGCCACCAGTGAACACTCAGCGTCTCCACTGAGCCTCTTATAGACTCTCTCTCTCTCTCTCTCTCTCTCTCTCTCTCTCTCTCTCTCTCTCTCTCTCTCTCTCTCTCTCTCTCTCCTATGAAGCTGCCCCTGACTTCACAGAGTAAATCTAAAGAACAGATACTCTCTCTCTCTCTCTCTCTCTCTCTCTCTCTCTCTCTCTCTCTCTCTCTCTCTCTCTCTCTATAAAACGAAGCAAAGAACAGCTGGAGGGCGACCTAAGACAGCTTCAGCACTGGACAGCTCCTCAAACGCCCCTGTATACAGATGCCCGTACAGAAGTACGAGGCAGTGTTGGAACGTTGGAAGTTGAAACGCTGTGTAAAATGTAAACAAATGTAAATAAAAACAGAACTAGCAAACCTCAAGGACCCATATGCTATTCACAGTGGAACCTAGAACACATATCAGATGCTGAAATGTTGTCCTGCTTTTGTCTGGTGTAGGATTCTAGCTGTTCTACAGTCCAGAGACTTTTGTTTCATGATGCGGCAGATGGTTTCTGCTGGTAAAAGGTCTGGACTGAATGCAAACCAGTTCAGCACCCGGACTGTTCCTCTGGAAAGCCATGCTGTTGTGATGGGTGCAATATGTGGTTTAACAGACTTGTGGCGGTTGTGAGCTGGAGGTTAGGAAACCAGGCTTGTAGCCAAAGGGTTGCCGGTTCGATTCCCTGAACTGACAGGAATGACCGAGGTGCCCTTGAACAAGGCACCGAACCCTCACGTACACCCCGGCCACCGTGGATAGGGCTGCCCACCACTCTGTGCAAGTGTGCTTACTTCCCCCTAGTGTGTAGGTTCACTAGTGTGTGGGTGGCACAAAACTCTGAGAACATTGTCTGAGAGAATGATTGGCCTCACTGATTTAGATTTAGATTTAACACTCTCCTGGTGACAAATACAAAGCCCTCACTGAAAGCGATGTTGTCTGGATGGGATCATATATTGTTCTAAAACTTCTATATACGGTTCAGCATTGATAGAGGCCAAGCCATAGGTACTAATGCAGCACCATACCATCAGAGATGCAGGGTTTTAAACTGAGTGCTGATACCACTGAGTGCTAGATGGTCCCTCTTCATGGCGTCTGTGGCTTCCAAAACCAATTTCAGGTTTTGATTAATCTGGAAATGTTTCCATTTTGCCTCAGCCCAGTTTAAATGGGCTTTGGCCCAGAGAAGTCGGCGGCATTTCTGGATCGTGTTGACATATGGCTTCTTTGTTACATTTGTGGATTGCCAGGCGAACTGTGTTCACAGATAATGATTTCTGGAAGCATTTCTGAGCCCATACAGTGAACTGCAGCACAGAACCGTGCCTGTTTTAAATGCAGGACCATCCAAGGGGCCTCAAGATCATGAACACCCAGCACTGACTGTTGGCCTTGTCCTTTGCGCACAGATCCTCTGAATCTTTCGATGATGTTATGTACTGTAGATGATGGGATATCCAAAGTCTTCGCAATCTTGCATGAGGAAGAGCTTTCTGAAATTGTTTTATTATTTTTAGATCGTACTGTTGATGAGTAAACCTCTGCGTGCTGCTCCTCCAGCTGTTTTTTTTACAGCTTACATTTCCAGCCTTTTATTTCCCCTGTGCCAACTTTTTTGAGATGCCTTGCTGCCATCAAAGTCTAAATGAGTTAATAATTTCCATGAAAAGTAAAATATATCACTTTCAGGATCTGATATCACTGTATTATGGTTTTATTTACATTTATCTGAATTTTACACAGTGTGCTAAGTGTTTTGGAACTGAGGTTGTAATTGGATACATTGGGCACTTTAAATTTTATATTTGTCCTCCTGCTATTCCATCTTAAATGACTGCCCATGCTTCAGTTCCTCACTGGTATAATGTAATAACAATACAGCATGTTGGAGTAACACCTCCCATGAATCTGTATTCTTAGTGCTTTACAAATGTGTTCATAAGACATTCCAGGCATAATACCTTATAATACTGGACATACATTTGTATAATTGCTCTTTTGTAGTTCTGAATACATACATAACACATTATGAAGCAATAGCATATGACTTCATAAAGTCAGGTTCAGGTTACAGCATTGTATGTAATGTTTCTCAAAATGAAATAAGCCTGTCACAGAGTGCCACATCATTAAAGCTAAGTTGGTAATAGCTGTTGAGTCTGGATGCTATGCAGAAAATATACCAGAACCAGCATTATAGTGCATTGTCACGCCTCTGGGCCATTTCCCAGAATGCACTGTCCGATGTCCCCAGTCAACCAATCACGCACCATTCTCTAGGTCTGCCTCCCATGAATTCTAACTTGCACACACCTGCTCATTCCCCTTGCTGCGTTTAAATCTCTTTCCTTCCATAGAGTCCTATTCATTTTCACCCCATTCAATCCCTATAGTTTCCATTAACTTACAGCCACCAAACTGTATGTACACACTCGGGGATTAGACAAACATAGAGCAATATTGTGACACTGTGTATCAAGAAAGGGTCTTGAAGTACTGGTATGATGGTATATACAGTGGCATGCATGCCAAACTTTGGGCAGCCCTTACTGTGAGTAGTTAAGTGGCCGAAGATGGTCTAAAATGGCAAAGGCATGATGATCAATCATTCATTTCAGTACGCTAAGCTAGTTTAGTGTATCGTGTTTGCTTTGTTCAATTTTAGAGTGAGAAAAGAAAAAGAGCACCATATAAAACTTTTCACCAGGAACTCACACCTTAATTAGCTTGTTAGGACTGTGGCTTGTTCAGAGTCATCATTAGAAATGTCCAATTTCAAAAAGCTCTGACCCCTCAAACTTTGTTCCAACAATTAGCAGCTGTGGGCTCATCTAATCAGCTGCCTAGCACACTAACCATGAAAAGTTTCAGAAAGCAAGGAGAAGTACTCGGAGGACTACTAGAAAACCTCAGTTTGACTGCAAAAGAACACCAGGGAGTAAACAGATCGACTGGAAAGCTGCTTACTTTCACCAAAAGTCAACAATTTCACATCAATAAAATCTGGATTTTGTCTGATTAAGGCTACTGGGGTCACATATGTGTGATTGCACAGCTTTCAGATCTTCGGTGGAGCCATGCAAAGGCTTTGCAGCAAATGCCAAGAGTGAAATGGACACCTCTGCCTCCCATGCTGTGGTTGGTACCGTGTAATGGGTAATGGGTCCTTGGGTAACTCTCCTAACGTGTTCAAATTGTAGCTCGCTCTGGATAAGAGTGTCTGCCAAATACGCAAATGAGTGGTGATAGACTGTTCCACTGTGCAGTGAAGACCTTCATAGAGGAGTCATCAGGAGAAAGCATTTCATCTGTCATCACCACAAATATCAGTGTGAGAAGTTTGCAAAGAAGCATCTAAACAAGAATGATATTTTTTAGAAATAGGTCTTTAGTTAAAATAGAACCTTTTGGTCAGAATAGGTAATGGTGAAGACCTCTCCAATGGTTAAACAGGGGGGTGTCAATCATGCTTTGGGTTTGTCTGACAGCCAGTGGCATAAGAAAATTGATGAACAGATTTAGCTAAAGTACCAGGTGACTTCTACAATCTTAAAAAGTTGCACCTCTGATTCCATTTTAACTTAAGGCTAACTACTAAAACCTTGTTTTTCCATTTAACCAAAAATTCATGGTTGTCTGTTTGTTATTCCTGTCTGTTTGTCCATTTGCTAGACAAAACCAGCTGCTAACCCCATACACTTCTCAATTTTTACATGCTGAATAAGCCGTCACGCTGGCACACACCCAGTGATTATATGACAAAAGAAAAAGAAACGTAAGATATTTTTAGAGACTTCAAAAAGATGGAGAAAGGTAAAAGACTGCTGGCTAGCTAGTAAACAGAGGCTTCTAGCACCCAAAGGCACAGCAGCCCCCCTTGAAAGATTACAAAGTGCACAGTCCGCTGTTTATGCAGACAGATGGGCCAGTGCTTCCAGATCAGCACTAGTTATATATTCAGAAACTGGCCTCTCGGTGAGTGAGCAGACTCAGTGTGGAGAACATTGCATGAAGGTGTAATGGACTCAGTAGTTGGGTGAAGGCACCCGGAGAGGGAGATGCAACAGGGGGTTAGCTGCTTCCCCCGACCTCCACAAAGAAATCCAGGCGAGACACAGCCGTTCGGAGTACTGGACCATTTATTGGGCAGAGGAGCACCCACACCTCGTGGTTACAATCCCAGACAACACTGCAGCAGAACATACAGGTTACAAAACACCTGTAACCATTGCACGTGCCGTACTTATATAACCGTTAGCTTTGTACGCCCTCTCTCGCTCACAACATACAGCACGCAGGCTCTCAATGCTGGCACTTAAAGTGATCGTTACATAGGCCAGGGAAAAGAAAATTATTTCCAAAAGACTATGATGACCATCAACTGCATAAACCCTTTATCACTATGTGCTACATCTTGCTTTAATCATATTGTTCTTTAAATAAAAGCTAATTAAGTTGTATTGTGTATACAGTCCCAGACAAACGTTTAGGCATGCTAAACAGATGTTGTTGGTGATCTTAAAGACTTAACAGGCTTATACTTAATGGTTCCAACTGATGAGAGTCTGGAACAATACATAATGTGGTTGGTGTGGCACAACGGATAACACCACTACTCACCAGGAAGCTACCGTCCCAAGTGGGAGACTGAGGTTCGATTTTCGGTCTGGGTGACTATACTGTGCTACACCAATATGAGTCCTTGGGCAAGACTCCGAACACTACATTGGCCCACCTGTAATATAAATACGAACCTTGTAAGTCGCTCTGGATAAGAGCGTCAGCTAAATGCCATAGATGTAGATATCCTAATATACTACATACATTATTATATATATTATATAATCCATGATGGACAGGCCAATAGAATTGGTCCAAAATTGCTTAGATCAGTTAAACTGTTTTGTCCACCTGCAAGTTCCATTATGGAGGTTATTTAAGGTGGACTGTATAATTCCATGAGTGGTATTTTATAGTTTGGTGTCTTCACTTTTAGTAGAGCATTAGGAGAAACATAAGGAGAACCTTCTATGAATAGCAGTGTCTTAACGTTTGACTGGTAGTGAAAGTGTACACTGAATATTTCCCATATTACCCGCACTTGGATGCAGCCATCAGTGTGTCAAACAACATGAAGAGAGAAATGCATCATCTTGACATTAGAGTTCACCACAAGAAATAAATACCACAGGTCAGCCCAAGAAGTACATGCAGCCTTGTAGACCGTTCCAGCAAATGGATTGACAAGAGGAGCTCTGGCCTGTAGCACAGTAATGAAATCAACAAAGTTTGGGGGGAAAAGTAGAGAGAAATGGAAACCTCGCTGGTAAAATATGAAGGCATGGGCAGGCAGGTTATTGGAACTGGATCGCTTGACTTTATTGATGATGTGACCACCATCAGCAGCCAGATGATGAATTCTGAAATGTGTGGAAGCATCTTAAATGCACAGACTCATTCAAATGCCTCAGGATTCCACACACAGTGGTTCGCCTCACAGTGGCACACAAACCCTAAACATACTGCTAAAGAAAACTATGGAGTTTTTGACAGCCAAAACAGTTCTTGACGGGTTCTGGATTTGCCAGGAGCTGGAACCCCCTGAGCAAGCACTTTTCTTTAGGAAAACACTGAATGCCTCCAAAAACAATTCCATTAAAGAATCCATTTAAAAAGTGGTGTTATTGTGTTATAAAATGGTGGTATTGTGGCATTGCTCTTTAGATTTAAGCTTCTTTCTGTTTGATTAAATATACAGCTCTTGAAAACTTTGAGACCACCTCAAAATGATCAGTGTCTCTAGGTGTACAGTTCCTGGGTTTGTGTTTTATTCTCTACACTACTGGAAACATGTCTCCCAAACTCCAGATCAGATATTGTATTAGATCTGTTATTTAGAAAATCACTAATGACCTCCAGAAGCCTGTTTTTAGAACCATGCTCACTGTGCATTTCACCCCAGCCACCGCTCGCCAGTCTCTCTGTAGGTCATTTGAGGTCATCTTACTGTGGTTAAGGGCCATTTGAATGAGGTGGTGCTCATCACGGTCAGTAGAGAGTGGGTTTGGCCCTCTGCCAGTCTGTAGCTGTGTTGTCCTGTGTGTTTGCTGCTGGACCTTGTTCTTATGAACCAGACGCTCACTGTATCTGCCAGTGAAGCTAGAACCCAACCTTCTGTTCCTCACTAAGAACCTGCTGTACATGTGGAGATTTAGGAAGAAACTGGAGGGGTCTCATTTAATTCTAGGGCTAATTTTTACTATTTCTCTTCTCAATCTCTGAATCCCGTCACTCACACCCTGTAGGTATTTATGGCCTGATCATCCTTATGCAATGCCATCTTCAGGAGCCTGAAGTTTCTACCACCTTAAACACCTGACTAATCTTTTAATCTGAATAATAAAATCAAATGCTGAGTTTTTTGCTCAGCTGTGAAGAATTAAGCCGATTAATACATAATACACATTTCCAAAATAAATTCCATCAACATTAATACAGAGTAAAAACAAACACTGCATAGTTCAACTATAGCCTAATGCTCAGCACTAGCTTTGTTAGAAAACCACTGGTTGATGTAAAGGTCTTTAAACACTTCCTAAAGGTACTCATCAGTTCAGGAGGCATTTACCATGACGTCTAACCGAAATGAAAGCTGTAGCCCAAGCTCTACCAGGAGGATTCCAATGCTACGTCACCAGTTCATTCATTGCTCTGGGCAATCATAATGCTACACCACTCTTTAAAAGGATTCAACCTACGATCGTGTTTTGCTGCTTTCAGGTGCCGACGTTTCTACGTTCTCCTCCTTCCTCCCACCCACAACCGTGCTATTGTCCAGTTAGTGGGATCAGCCCCTGCCATCCATATCCAGCAGGATCTGTGCAGATTCGAACGCTTCAAGACCTGGGCTCAGGACGGGACCTACGCCAAAGGCTCCTTAGTTGTTTGAAAATAGTCATCCTTCAAATTGTACACCTTACAGAAAATTAAATATCGTTCTCCATCACTTTTGCTTTTCTGTCTTTCTGGCAGAACTGTATAAAATAGGCTTCACAGCTTATGACCACTAGCTCAGCACTTCTGCCTGTAATGACCTATGCAATCAACTAATGCCTAGATGTTTTGGGGGGTTGAACTACTTAACAGAGAGCAAGTATGATACATTTTGATCAGCATGATACAAGTTACTGATAATGTAGGAAACAGCGCACAACTGGTGGTTGGTGTAGCTCAGCAGGTAACACCACTACCTGCCAGGGAGCCGCCACCACCACATGTGGGAGATTGGGGTTTGAATCCCGGTCTGGGTGACTATGCTAATCTACACCAATAAGAGTCCTTGGGCAAGACTCCTAACACTACATTGGCTCACCTGTAATATGATTAACCTTGTAAGTCGCTCTGGATAAGAGCATCAGCTAAATGCCGTAAATGTAAACAACTGCATGATCATGTCAAAGCATTTGCTGTTTGTCCAAAGTGAATGAGAAATGGCTTTTATGATGTGCACAAGTGACTAGATGACGTGGGGTTTGGACAAGTAATACTGAATGTAGTTCTGATCCGAGTAATGCACCACAGTGACTCAGAAAAGCTGTATTATGAAGCCACAGCTTGAACTAATTTGGTACAGTGGTCTGTATAGTCACCCACCATACACGGTTCGAATATCAGATCATTACTAAAGGAACATTTGCCCAACTGGCATACAATATGTGGCTAAATGGATTTGTTTATCTGCTGTTTAGGCAGTGAATACATCCTGTGCGACTATTAAACAAGTTTCCATGGAGGCCTGCAGTGAGCATAGCGATACGGTTCACTAATGAAGATGTTGGGCTCAGATGACACACCGTGACAGGCTTCTTTTGGGAGGCTGCAAATAAGTGTATATCTAACCTTTTAGCACGCATGTGCATGAGGTAATATTTCATGTGCTGGATGTGATCAAAACTGAATATGCCACAAATCAAAGGCAAAGCAGAGGGGAGATCAAAGACGTGCCCCTTCAAAGAGCTGTTCCAAAAATGCCAAAGAGTTGAAGACCACCCTCTTGAAATTGACTAAAGCCTAGACATAAACAAATGCCCTGAATAAATAAGCCCTAAGGCAAAAGGAGAAAGAGGCAATACAGATCATAAACATCCATTTATGCATATTAGTGAGCAAAACATTAATTGCAAGACAATCAAACACCACAAGGGTCTATCTCAAGACTGCCTAGAACAGCCACTTTGCGTTCCCTATAGAACCTTACAGTAGATGGTTGAAAGCATTTGAGTGAAAGAGGCTCTTGTATGGCACTGGTGCTGCAAATAACCCTATTTTGGGTCTTATTTTTAAACGTCCCTCAGGGCTTCAGGGTCTAACATAACTTCTGTTCACATGATGAACTTGTTCTCCTGAAAGACGAGCTGAGGGTAAACAGGCACTGTAGGGCACAGTGAAGGGTGCTGTGGCTGTCCAAACTCCCAACAGACCCGGCAGCAATTCAGAGTAAATCAAGAGAAATGAAGCATGCCCTTCTTAGTGCAAACAATCTCTTCTCTCCTTTATTCTCCTTTATTCCTTAACATAATCTTCTCTCTCTCATCACTGCTGTCCTTCAGTCCATGGCGGACAACACAACAGTTTTATCTGATGAGAAACTGCAAAGACTCTGGCAGCCGCAATCGCTCAGACAATCGCATAGTGTATGATGAGAGAGAGAGAGAGGAAGATAGATAGATAGATAGATATATATATAGATAGATAGATAGATAGATAGATAGATAGATAGATAGATAGATAGATAAACACAACAATACAAGCAAAGATACACAGATAGATAGACATGGACGGACGGACGGACAGACAGACAGACAGACAGACAGACAGACAGACATGCAAAGATAGATAGATAGATAAACAATACAAGCAAAGATACACAGATAGATAGACACGGACGGACAGACAGACAGACAGACAGACAGACAGACAAACACATGCATAGATAGATAGATAGATAGATAGATAGATAGATAGATAGATAGATAGATAGATAGATAGATAGATAAACACAACAATACAAGCAAAGATACACAGATAGATAGACATGGACGGACGGACGGACGGACGGACGGACAGACAGACAGACAGACAGACAGACAGACAGACAGACAGACAGACAGACAGACAGACAGACATGCAAAGATAGATAGATAGATAAACAATACAAGCAAAGATACACAGATAGATAGACACGGACGGACGGACAGACAGACAGACAGACAGACAGACAGACAGACAGACAGACACATGCATAGATAGATAGATAGATAGATAGATAGATAGATAGATAGATAGATAGATAGATAGATAAACACAACAATACAAGCAAAGATACACAGATAGATAGACATGGACGGATGGACGGACGGACAGACAGACAGACAGACAGACAGACAGACAGACATGCAAAGATAGATAGATAGATAAACAATACAAGCAAAGATACACAGATAGATAGACACGGACGGACGGACAGACAGACAGACACATGCAAAGATACACAGATAGATAGATAGATAGATAGATAGATAGATAGATAGATAGATAGATAGATAGATAGATAGATAGATAGATAGATAAAAATATACATACACATACATACAAAGGTACATATATAGAAGGTAGATGATAGATGATAGATAGTTGATGTGCTGGATTTCAGTTAAAAGCTGAAGGTAAAATGTAAACATTAGACCTTTTTCAAGTATATCATCTACAGTGGGAATGACTAAGCAGACACAGAGTGAAGATATTTAACTGATCAATATAATCACCTATTGAAATGTGTCTGGTTGCTGGGAAGCCAACTTTAGTTTCACACGAGGCAAAGAAAGAGTGGGGAAGAGGTGTTCAGGGTTGAGGGTTAGGGTTAGCTAACTGAAAAGCCAGCCATAGAAAGAATGTTCGGACACTGTATAAACACTTTTATTATGTAATCTCAGTAACTGTGAGGCTCTTCTGCTGGTGATTAAATGGCAACACAATTTATATCCTTGGATTCCTCAGTCTATCAGGTTAGATAGTAATCATGAGGTGGCAGCTCTGTACACTCCTAAAAAAGATGGCTCTTCAAAGGGTTCCTTTGTGAGGGAACCAAGAGCAGAACAGGGGAGTGAAAGAACAGCCGTTGAGAGTCATTTCTGACATGACCCTGCCAGAGGGCTGGAACATGGAGGCGCTGTGGACAGAGAAGAGGGCAGGCCACGTCATTGCACGGGGTAGTGGAGTAGCTAGGGTGCCGGGGCAGCCAGACCAAGCCATGCTGGTGGGACATGTTGGAACTGCAAAGGGGACCCTCTACAGGTGGTGGAGCTCCCTGCTGAGGTTGCAGAGCTGTGGCAAATGTTGGTCACTGCTTCTCACCATCAACAGGCTCTGCACCTCATCTATGGGGCGGTGAAAGTAAGCCATTTTGGCCTTATCAAAATATAGGGACAGCTGGCAGCCCGGTTTCTGACAGGACAGCACAGAACTTGAAGAACTCGGAGGACCACGACACCTCGACAGTTGCCAGTGGCACCCCAGAGGTCAAGCCTTTGAGGATGCCTGATACTCTCTTGGACTGGGAGCCCTCAAAGAGGATGTGACAGACTACTAGACTTATCAAAGACTTGTCTGGGGGGATTGCTGAGCAGTGGGGTCACTGCTCTTGGACAAAGGTGGGTGGGGTGGGGTTGTATTTAGTTAACTTTAGTGGGTGTAGTATTGTTTATTAGCTGGGAGCATGCCCCCAGACCCCCTTAGTAAAGGCCTAGCAGCCAAACCATAATTCCATTAAGTTGTATTAAGCATCATACAGAGCAGCTTCTAAACTCAAAATAAAAAAGTATGTATGTATTAGAAATAATTTAGAACTGAAATCTGCTGAAGAATTTGCTGCTGATGTCATTAAACCGCCACCCTGAGTTAAGTCCAGCCTTGCTCCAGTCTTATCTATATGTCTCTCGCCCCCTCCATCTCTCTCTCTCTTTTGGCCTCACTCTCTCACTCTCACATACGTCTTTCAGTTGCTCTGTTTGATGTAAAGGTTATCTTGACAGAGCAGACAGTTCCAGCACCCCCACGCAAGTGCTCTCTCGCCTTCCTCTCGCGCAGGCTTGTTGGAGTGCCGTCTGGTCTGCATATTATTATCAGGTTAATTTAGCATCAGCATCTTGACTCCAGAAAATGAAAACAGCATGAAAAACAGGTGTTAAACAATAGCACGTCTTTCTGAGGCATCTGTGGGGATCTCATAAGCAAACTTTCTGGTTTAATGACTGTAGTTGTCACACAGTGAAGCTTTCTTTTCTGACTGTGACAAGTGTATTTAGGTACTGGGGACATGTAAAAGTAACAGGATGCAATGCTTCCAGAAGGCCTGACTTTACTCCACCTCCAGTCCTACCACAAAATCTGCAGGAACTGTGTGAGAGTATTCAGGCTGCATGGGATGGATTATCACAGAACACCATTAGGACCTTTAGAACCCCTTATGAAATGATAATATATGGCAATGTATTGGAAAATATAGTGCAATATATTAAATAATACAATGTCATATATGGGAAACAAGTGCATATATTTTGCATATATTTGTATAGTGATAAATATATTACAATATATTGTATAATACATAAGGAATTGCCGCTTTTCATATATTGTATGTATGGTAGTATAATATATATTTACTTATATATTGTAATATATTTCATTTTATATGTAATAGACATCATATGTATTTCTCCATATGTGTTTGCATATATAATATATATAGTTTTATATATATATATTTTCATACATACAGAATATTTTCATACATACATGTGGCAATATACAGTATGTATATATTCTCACATATATAAAACTATATATATTATATATGCAAATACATATGGAGAAATACATATGGTGAATATAAAATATGAATATAACATGAAATATATTACAATATATAAGTAAATATATATTATAGTACCATACATACAATATATGAAAAGCGGCAATTCCTTATGTATTATACAATATATTGTAATATATTTATCATTATACAAATATATGCAAAATATATGCACTTGTTTACCATATATGACATTTTATTATTTAATATATTGCAGTATACATATAATATATTTTCCAATACACTGCCATATATTATCGTTTCATAAGGGACCTTTACAAACCCAATGGCAAGACAACGGGAATGTTGTGTTATGACGGCCCAACCCCTATACTGAGAGACGCTCAATATTGTTCATATCAGTCTAAATTGATCCTGGTAAACTTTATTTACCTTCCTATTCCTTCTACCATTCGTACTCACAGTTAGCGACGTATCCTGGACTTCAAATCGTGAATGAGACCGAAAACCTTTCCTTTTTTTCAACCTCTCTAATAACCATTATCTAACATGGCTCAGTCAGGTGGTGCAGCTTTCAAACTGGAAACTCGGCCTCACATAGCGACTGAGTGGGACTCATTTATCTAAGCTTCATAAAACTTGCCCAATGTGCCAACAGTTACAGTGACAGACAGCCTTTGTCAATGAAATGTGGTTTGTGCAATGTGACGTTCCATGAAGTGCTGCAAACTGACAGTCATCTTGAAACAACTCAAGGCAAGTGGAAAGGGAAATGCAGAGGCTTTTCTGCACATGGCATCACATCAAAACTCTCAATCCATCAGAAATGGTGTCTCAGATTTGGATTAACACTCCGACAGCCGGCTTTGGAAGGGTGGAACACGGAAAAATTGACGTGCTGATGTAGGGAAAGCCGAAGATTATCAAAAGCAATAATCCGTCATACATTCAGGCAGCTGACATTGCCATGACCTCAGTGTCTGGCTCTTCAGACAGAAGCTCTCCGTCTTCGAGATTAGAGATGTAGTGGAAATGCTAATAAAAAAAAGGTTAATAAAAAAAGAAAAGAAAAAGAAATTATGAATCAATAACGGCACTCGCTCAATTATTAATCCAGGATACTATTTCTGCATTTGCGTCTTTTGGGTCGGCAGTTTTTGCATCCTCAGACTTTTATCCCATTAAATATTGACAAGGGGACTATATATTTCCATATTTTCATTATCTGCAATCTTTAACAAGTGTATCGACTCACACGGCCTACCTGCCTGGCGGACCTGTGTAAGGTATCCGGTGTCCACCTCTGTTGTAAAAGCTCAGGCGCTATATGAGGCTTTCTCTCTCTCTCTCTCTCTCTCTCTCTCTCTCTCTCATATAGTCATTTCACTCTGTGAGAGGGATCACTGAGCCACTTCATCAATGACTTTTCTTGTGTACAGAGAGAGAGCGAGAGAGAGAGAGAGAGAGAGAGCGAGAGAGAGAGAGAGAGAGAGAGAGAGAGAGAGAGAGAGAGAGAGAGAGAGAGACTCCTGGACTGGTCTGCTGAGATATTCCCCAGAGAGCAGAGAGCAGGCACTTAAACTGTGTGGCTCATACAACATGGAGTATGATATGTGTGCGTTTGTGTTTGGATTTGCACAGTCAGGCAGTCCGTGCACTCACTTGCTTACCGAATTTCCGAGCGGAGATGAATGAAAGTCAATATGGAGCCTGCGATCTATTGCCATTGCTAATGGAGTTACAATGTAACCTTACATCATATCCTTCCTCCATGTCTTGCTGTTAGACTGTGAGTTCAGGGGATCTACCTTCCTGCAGAGTCTAGTTCCAATCCTAATCTGCTACACCTGCTCTAGCTCATTATCTGCTTCGGAAGTTCTTGACTGGCTGAATAATAGTCGTTAGTGTTAGATAAGATGGAGCAGCACGCAAGCAGCTGGCTGGAAGTAAAGTCTGCAGGAAAGTAGATCTTCAGGAGGAGCACTGGTGACCACTGCTTCACACCACTAGTTCCCAACCCTGGTCCTGGAGGGCTGTAATTCCTGCACATTTTGGTCTTTCTTTCCCAAATAGATCCCTTTCAGCTCAGAGAGGGCTTGTAAAATATGAGGTGAGTTGGATCAGGCATGTTGGGAACAGGAAAAACTGTATATAAAGTGCAAGGCTGGAGGCCCTCCAGAACCGGAGTTAGGAAGCCCTGCTTAAGCAGTTACTTATGGAAGTATTTAATAACAATTTGACAATATCAGTACAGCACCATAACATTTTTAAAAATGCACATTTGAAGCAATGGATATTGAAATTGCCATAGCGTAGTTAATTGCCAGTATTTTGTAATGGTTTCCCATTTGCCATTATTCGTGGAAAACTGTGTGGAAGATCAAAACTAGGAATACTATCTCTTCCAGCATTGTTTACAGTTGAGCTTTACCAAGACTGTTGCCATGAAGTGAACTCTGAGGGTCACCAAATATACCAGATGGGGCATTAAAAAATAAAGCATATGTAAACTCATTTTCTTATGTCATTTCTGAAAACATACATCTAACAAACACACAACCTGAATGCCAAAACAGCTGGGATGCTGTTAAAAACAGAAATCTAAACACTTAAACATGAAATGTTGGATTTACCTAAAAATGTCAGCCAGTACCACACAACTATGTTAAGTAGCTTTTAAGATGCCTGAATTAGTAAAACATATTCAACACATACAAGTCACACTGCAAAGTCACACAAAAGTGATTTGAGTAAGTTGTGGCCTGGCTATGTCTATGCATTAATCAAAACTAAAATTGTTGCATTTAATTTAAAAGATTATGCCAAGTGCTTCCATGCACTTCCATGTCTTCCGTGTTAAGTAGCTTTTAAGATCCTCTTTTAATTAAAACATGTAGTCAGTGAATTCAAACAAATCACAACTGGACTAATTATTGTATGTTTTACATATATTCAGCTTAATATGGCCCCTTATTCATTTTAAATTACATATACAAAACCTCCTCAAGTTTCAACAGTGCTACTGAGCTGTGATAGAATTACACTGAGCAGTAGGGTGCCAAGACTTACACTTACAGACAACAGCAATGCAGCTGGGCAGTTAACTGCATAGTGTAAGACAGTCGGCACACACTATTTTTTTTAAAAAGTAAAAAAATAATAATAAAAGAAACAATATGCAAATAAATGATGCCAAGAGCCAATAGGAAAGATATTAAGGTATGCTCAACAAGATTACATCAACCAGTCAAACACTTGTGAAGTAATCTGATGATTCACTTCGTTCATAAAAACATCGAAACAGAATCAGTTGACTTATTAAATAAAGTCAACAAAAATAAACTGATTAAAACTAACAACAGAGCAACTGCATTTCTCAGAGTGACAGTCCAGATTAAAACAGAATGCAATGATTAGCAAATGTCATAAAAGCTGAAAGTGATTCACTCATATAGAACTTCCCTATATTGTTATTTATATAACGTAAGTTGTATACATATGATCATTGTTGGTTGCTGTGTGTTTGTGTGGCTAATTAACTTTTCAGGTGACCTGCAGAGGTTGGACAATGAAACTGAAACACCTGGTTTTAGACCACAATCATTTATTAGTATGGTGTAGGGCCTCCTTTTGCGTCAGTTCGTCTTGGGAATGACATATACTGCGTCCTGCACAGTGGTCAGAGGGATTTTAAGCCATTCTTCTTGCAGGATAGTGGCCAGGTCACTACGTGATGCTGGTGGAGGTTCGTCCTTCTTGGTGGTATGCTGACATTACCCTGGACACCGTGGCACTTGATACATCACAAAGACTTGCTGTCTTGGTCACAGATGCACCAGCAAGACGTGCACCAACAGTTTGTCCTCTTTTGAACTCTGGTATGTCACCCATAATGTTGTGTGCATTGCAGTATGTTGAGCAGAACTGTGCTCTTACCTGCTAACTGAACCTTCACACTCTGCTCTTACTGGTGCAATGTGCAATTAATGAAGATTGGCCACCAGGCTGGTCCAATTTAGCCATGAGACCTCCCACACTAAAATGACAGGTGTTTCAGTTTCATTGTCCAACCCCTGTAGCTGTGATAGCTAATGCTAGTGATGGCTGATGGTCCATTTTTACCAAAACATACCCAAGCTGCTGCCCATGCTCCAAAACTCAGCAGCACATCTACCTGGTATGTGGTACCTCAACCTCTCGAGGTGATATAGGCAGTGTTAAAACTGGTGACCTCAAAAAGGCATCAAGCTCTGTCAATCTAAGAGCACTGCAGTCAGGGAGAGTGCAGAGTAAACTTCAAATAGGAGGCAAAGCTATTTCATTTTATTGTCTCATCCGGCTTTTAGACTGTTTATTGTAACAGCTGGCTTTGCTCTGGTGGCCGCATGTCGTTGTTACTATCTAACTGTTCCTATTATGATGCTGCTAAATGGGGAAGTCTGCTGTTTGCTCTGCTGACTTTTACTGCACCTTTCTCTGGGCTATATTTAATATATCATATAATAATATAGTACATAGCAGCCTATTATTTAGCCGGCCGCTGTTGTTTTACTGGCCTGTCGGCTGGTCTTTGAAATGCATGCCGTAGAGTAATCAGAGTTTTATGGCGGAGTGGTATCTAAAGAAACCTGAATCAATCTCTCTCTTTCTTACTGCTCACTCGCTTGCTGAGGAGTCGCATGCATGTGCCTTGGAACCTAGACATTAAACGAGGGCGGCTACTTTGTGTACTATGAAATATTATCCTGCCAGTGTTCTCGGAATAGTGGACTGTCCATGCAAACCTGGATTTCACTGAATAAGTTTTGCTTGGATTATTTGAATAATGCAAACAATGCAACCAACTTTTAAGACTGAACTTTGGAAAGATCCATTCCTGTACATATCTGAGTATTGTAACGGATTTTAGGGCATGTATTTTACATTCTGTAGTGGAATACATTTCAAGAGTAACCCTCCCAACACTGAATGTACAGGGGTTGGCCCATGAAACTGAAACACCTGCCATTTTAGTGTGGGAGGTCTCATGGCTAAATTGGACCAGCCTGGTGGTCAATCTTCATTAATTGCACCAGTAAGAGCAGAGTGTGAAGGTTCAGTTAGCAGGTAAGAGCACAGTTCTGCTCAAAAGGTTGCAATGCACACAACATTATGGGTGACATACCAGAGTTCAAAAGAGGACAAATTGTTGGTGCACGTCTTGCTGGCGCATCTGTGACCAAGACAGCAAGTCTTTGTGATGTATCAAGAGCCACGGTATCCAGGGTAATGTCAGCATACCACCAAGAAGGACGAACCTCCACCAGCATCACGTAGTGACCTGGCCACTATCCTGCAAGAAGAATGGCTTAAAATCCCTCTGACCACTGTGCAGGACGCAGTATATGTCATTCCCAAGACCAACTGACGCTGTATTGGCCGCAAAAGGAGGCCCTACACCATACTAATAAATGATTGTGGTCTAAAACCAGGTGTTTCAGTTTCATTGTCCAACCCCTGTAAGTAGCACTCCTGGTATTGCTAATTCAGAATATTAACCTTGATGCTTCTCTGTAATGTACTAAAAAGCTACAACTTCGGAAAATGGTATTCCCCATCCCTAAATGCACACTGAGATTATCCTACTGTGGATTATCTGTAAACCACACTTCCAACACTACCAGCAAACTCCTGAGGAAATGCTCTGTGGTTCCTCGCCCCTTTCTGCCAGGCCACAGCTAGGTCTCTCACCAGCACACCACAAAGGAATTCTCCTTTCTGTCCCGGAGCCAAATGGGCCGACAGATTGCTGATGTGCAATGCATATGGATTCACCTCTTCGGCACTCGCGCGCTCTCTCTGCAGGCGCTTCACTGTTGACTGCACCTCCTCGGGGTATGACACGGCAATCAAACCCGTGCAAGTGACACCTTCACAAACGTGAGCGCTGACAAATCCCTGCCCACACCATCCCTGCAACCCATAATGCCATCTGTTAGGCAGCGTCTCCACGGTGATTAGGTCAGGCCTCGCAGCCTCCCACACCCTGGGAAGCTCTCTGTGGAATAGCGGGTGGTAGTTTGGTGAGTTTGCGAGCAGTACAGGTATGAGATGAAACTGTATTTACTTCATAAGCCGAAGCTGAGATTGGAGTCCTCAGGCAGAAGCACAGTTCACTCTGAGTCTCAGCGCTCTCTTGCTGTCATTTTCAGCACTGTGCACTGTACTATACTGTACAGCTATTGTGCTTGGAGATAAAAAGCCCAGGACTCCAGCACCACTGCAAGTTAAATGTTCGTGTTTTGTCTACTTGCACTAAGAAACATCATTAGATGATGTATAAACTTACAATTATATTTCACTGTTTAAAACGAATATGTTAAATATAAGGATTAATACACAACGATCATTAAAAGAATAGTTGCACCCAGAAGGAAGTGTGGGATTGCAGTGCTATAGGGAAGAAAGATAAAGGTTACCAAGAACAATAAATGATTAATGTAGACTGAAATGGCCAATATTTATTAAGCTACACATACAGAAGTAGTGTCTCTCAGTATGGCGTTTGGCCCCGGTGTTAGAGTGTGGAGGCTCCTAATGGTGTCCTGTGATAATCCGTCCCATGCAGCTTGAATATTGACACAGTTCCTGCAGATTTTGTGGTAGGGGTGGAGATGGAGTGACACCAGGCCTTCTGGCATGTGACAATAACTAACCTTTCATCTTTGTGCTGCCCACGGTGCCTCCACCCACCCATCTGTTGGTTGTCTCCCCCAAGACAAAAGCAGGACTCATCATTGAAGATGTCCCGCTGCCATGACAGTCTGGCATGACACCATTGCAGTCTTTGGTGATGGTTGATGTGGTTGTGTTGTGATTGAGTTGTTGTGATGGCCTGCATGTGTGTAGACCTGTGCTGTGCAGCCGTCTGCCAATGGTGCTGGTGCAAACAGGATGACCCAAGTAGGGCATCACTGCTTATTGAATGTCAGCAATCATAGCTGGTCAATCAGGTACAGCAATTAGGCCTGTCAATGCTTACATCACATGCGTGGCCGAGCATGAATCTGAACCATTTGCTTGTCTCACAATATCAAACCTATCCACCAAGTTTCATCCATTTTACCTGCAGAGGTAGTAATTTAGTAATTGCAAATCTTTAAAAACTATGGTTTTGTAAGTCTTACAGAAGATGATCTGTAATTGGAACTTAACGTCCCCAAGGAACAGTACTATGTAACTTTGAGTCCATCCAGAACTATTGCAGAAAATTAGTCACAGTCATGTGTGCCTGACGTCCAGAGTTTGTGTCTGTTGTTACTGAATGTGAGCCTGTTGCATAATAAACACTATGATGTTTATAGGGATGTTTTTAAAGGCAATCTTAATAAAAATTCTAAAATATAAGCTATTCACAATTTCAAGGATTCTAGGAAGATTCTAAGAGGGTCTAAGATTATAGTCTGACAGGTATTGGAAATGCTTCTATTTGCATTCCTTTTTTTTCAATATCATTTTTTCAAATGATTCATTCACAAGTGTTGAACAAGGCTGTCACCATGCCAAGAGCATAGTTGACCATGGGTGGTCAGACAGTTCACCTCACTGGGGAAAGTTTGCACAAAATGGTGAATAAATTAAAATAAAAAAAAAACTTTTTTTGTGCAAAATATCCTCAGTTACACACACATGCTAGAATTTAATTACTGTAAACTGTTAACTTATAAATTTGCTAAGTAAATTGTGCTCAGGCCAAGTGTTAGGTGTTGGTAATGTAATGATGTATTTTTTTTTTAAAAGAATACTAAATTTGAGAATGTTTATTTGCTCGAGAACAAAATAGAAAATAAAGAAACTTTCAACAAATTTATTTGTAAGGAAATGAATTTAATTCCTTTAATGAGTTATTAAGCTTAAATCCCACATTTAAGAACCAGATTTCTGAAGGTAGCTTAATGGTATTTCTCAGCACTATGGTGTACAGGACTGTTACAGTGTACTCTAATTGCTTCGCCGCTTATTGGTTCATCAATACTAATGCATATAGATGTAAATGCTCTTGTAGCCACTCACCAGTGTCAATGTATTAACGCTCCAGGTGGCTCTTATTGGGAAACCTAAACTATTCCTTCTCATAGACAGTTAACCTTGCAACACTCCTGGCCTGCAGGCCTGATGCAGATCACCATGCTTCTACATCCTTAGGGGCAGACAGGTTCACTTCGATGGCCTCAGGTGAAAGCAGGCCTGCAGGCTGGGCAAAGGTCTATGGAGATGTAGCAAGCTGAGCAGAGGCCTCAGGCACCCACAGTTTCAGAAGGAAGCACTTGATGAAACCAGTGTCCCCAAGCTGGGCACTGGGTGAAGCCACAAGTAGGTGGGGCCTTTTTTTAGCTTGCATGTGTTTAGCAAACGGTTCTATGGAGCTACTTTTGCCCTGTGATGCATGGCAATGTGACCCATGGCAATGTCCTTCCCCTCATAAGAGTCCTAAAATGTACCTTAGTAAAGCCATGTGACTAAAATAGATTTTGCACTGCATGATAAGTCCCTCGTATGCAACCTGTCCATCATATTCACATGGGGTAGCCATTGAATAGGGTGACGAAAGTGGTTTCCCAGCTTGGAGAGTGGAGAGTAGGTTTTCTAGATGCTTAATCTCATCATCCTGAGCTGAAACACGGCTCGCTGCTTCTTTAGTAGACCTGCCGCCCCGGTACGTGGGTGGAGGAGAAGGAGACAAGGTAGCAGGATGCAGTGCAAACTGGCTGGTTTATTGTAGTCAATGATGAAAGGGTAGCCAGTGAAAAACAAGAACCAAAAGAAAATGCTGTAGAGGAAAACAAAACTAGGAGCCTGGGAGAACTGCAAAACAACAGGCAAACAAATGAAACTCAACTGAGTGCAAAACACTAGGTAGAAATATACAAAGCCACGGTGTGTGAACATCAATATCAAACAACACCAAGACAGGAACAGGAGAAACACAGGGGGTATCAATACCGGAAGAGGTGAACAAGGAAACCCTGGGGGGCTAATGATTAGACCTACAGGCAATAGACATCAAGTCAACTGGCTGGATGATATGGCTAAGGAGGTAGGACACTGAGACACAGTAACACTTTCACATGGGTGTAATTATGATTTCTATATTCAGAATGACAAGCAAACAGCGTGGCCAGCAACAGTGTGGTCAGTTTTAATTGGTGTTAATGGCTGTTTACATTCATATATGTAACAGACAGACATTAGCAGCTAGTCAAAATTACAGTCACACAAAAGACAAATATGCTGTAATAAACTCTACTATTAAATAACTATAATACATAAAAAACAAAAAACTAATTATCAACATAGAATAGAGAGAGAGAGAGAGAGAGAGAGAGAGAGAGAGAGAGAGAGGAGAAGGGAGAGAGAGAGACAGGGAGAGTGAAAGAGATAGATGGATAGAGAGGGGGATGGGAAAAAAATGAAATGCAAAGAGTCAAAGAAAGAAAGAAAGAAAGAAAGGATGGGATAGATAAAGGATTTCAGCAGGAGGAAGAGAGACAGGGACAGGGGGAATGAGAGAAGTAGAGTGAAAGAAAGAATTAGAGGGAGAGAGTAAGAGAGAGGAAAAGACATGAAAAAGATAAAGAAAGAGAGAGAGGGAGAAATTAAGAGAAAGGGAAAGATGGAGGAATGGAGAGAGAAAGGGATAGGAAGAGGGAAACAGAGAAAGAGAGAAGGAGAGATAAAGAATGAGAGAGGGATGGATTAGAGGAGGAGATGAAGAGAGAGAAACAAAAAGATGGGAGGACTGAAACAGAGTCAGAGAGAGGAAGAGAGAAAGAGCAAGGAGAGGAGAGAGATGGAGACAGAGAGTGAGGGAGAGAGGAATGGAGAGAGAAAGAAAGAAAGAAAGAAAAGGAGAGGAAGAGGGAAACAGAAACAGAGGGAGAGCAAGTAGAAGAAAAAGAGAGAAAGCGGGAGGAAGAGAGAGAACCAGACAAAGAGAGGAAGAGACTGGGAGAGAAAGGGAGAGTAAGGGAGAGAAAGAGAACAAGGGGAGGAGAGAGAGGAAGATAAAGAGTAAGAGAGAGGGACAGATATAAAGAGGGAGAGAGAGAATTTGAAAAAAGATAAAGGTAAGTGTGCGCGTGTATCTGTGTGGATGTGGTGGGGGGTGTATCAGAGAGAGATATGGATTGTGTAAGAAGTTATAGGTGCCTTTGATTGTAGAGGCATCGCATGACTCATTGGTCAGCTAGAAGTACTGGGTGGCCCCGCGGGGAGGACTCTGTTCCTCGCTAATCTGATCAGAGAACAAATGTCAGAGGAAAAGCTGATACTGTGGTGGCCGACCACAACTGGCTAGGGGTCAGCTTACACACACAGGAACACACGCTCTCACACATGCAGAGAATCGTCGTCCCCTTTCCTCCAGCCGAGTGGAGGGGGGAGAGGGGTTATGCTAACTGGGCTGAGGAGAGGAAAACATTGCTCTGAATGTGGAGAGCAGCGCATGCTTTACCTTTCTGTAGATACCCGCTCAAATATGTCCCCATGGGCTTACTGAGTCTGAGCAGAGTCAATGGGGCAGGTAGTCTCTCTGCAGGAGGGCTATTGAAATGTCCACAGACCGACCGTTCCGCTACATGTGCTTCCTCTGGTCCTCTCTCAGGGTCATGTCTTCTTCTTCTGCGTGCCACAGCAGAGATAGACTGAGCGTTGCATCATCCTCTCAAGCCTGTCAATCCTACATTTTGGGGGGCACTGTAGCCATCAGTGAATGTACTGCAGGTTCTGCATCCCCAGTGCTCAGCCCCATCGGCACTTACTCGAAGCAACACTGAAGGGCCAACATTGCATTGCTGCCTGGCCAGCAGGTCATCTAGGCATCCCTGCTGTCACCTCTTTTGACATCCTCAAGCCGGACTCCATTAATGAGCTTCATCATGCTGCCTTTACCGCCATACTCCTCACCACCTATCCTTGCCATGCTGCTTCTTTCCTCACAGTTCTCAGCCAGGCCCGGGCTCTTCTGGCGTTCCTCTACATACACTGATGCCCTGCCTCACCCATGGCATCAGTGACACACACACACACAAAAAAATAGAGTAATTCCACTTGCGAATGCAACATGCCAGACATCACAGCATGGAGTTGTTGGAGGTTCCTAATGGTGTCCTGTGATAATCCATGTCATACAGCTAATACAGATAATCCATTCCCATTCAGCCAGTGTGGACATGCTAGACACATGGTTTGGGACAGAAGCCAGATCATACACTGGCACTACATAGGAAGGAGCAGGGCGTTTGGGATTCAGCTGCTGATAAACCAACTGTGCTACAACAGCTTTGCTAACTTTACAACACTGCAGTGAAACTGACAACCAGAGGAACTATAAAGACTACATATACTCATTATCAAAAGAACAGCTGCACCGAGAAAGAAGTGTCAGATTACAATGTTGATGGGAAGGAAGATAAAGATTACCAGGAACAATAAATGGGCAATGTTTATTTAGCTACACATCAGTATGTCTCTCGGTATGGTGTCAGATCAGCATGTTTGCTAACCCAACATTACAGAAGTCTGGGCATGGAGCTGTAGAGGTTCCTAATGGTATCCTGTGATAATCCATCCCATGCATCTTGAATATTCTCACACAGTTCCTGCAAATTATGTGGTAAGGGTGTTCATCTGTTCAACCTGTTCATCTTGGTGCTTACCAAGTTGCCTTGACTCGGATTTGTTGGCCATCTCTACCAAGACACATGTGGGACTCATCACTGAAGATGACACTCCATGACAGTTTGGCACGACCCCAGTCATTGGCGATTGGCTGAAGGTCTGCAATTGTGGCTGTTGAGTCAGTCAGGTACAGCAATAAAGCCCGTCCTTGCTTATGTCACACGCATACCAGCAAATCATTTGCATGTCCCACAATGTCAAACCTACCCACCAAGTTTCATTCCTGTCACTTGATTCGTTTTGGGTGCAACCATTTGTGCAACTACTGTATAAATTATTGCACCATAGTCAGCATACACTCTGTGGCCGTATGTTTATACATACAAGCATGCTAGTAACCCCTCAGCAACCACCAACCAAAGCAGTGGTCTAAAAAACCTTGGTAGCCATCTGGCACTGCATAGCAGCAACCAACCCGCAACCACCAAGCAATGCAAGATACGCTGGAGTACCATAGGAACCCTGTAGCAACCTCAAAGCAACTACCTGTGTTCTGCAACCACTGAAGAAGGGTAAAGCTTGGCATTCTATGAGCTCCAGGAAAAGATTAAAGGACTGAGTATCTGCTGGTGACAGTAGTGGTGGTCTAGCAGGTGTTGAATGGTTGTTATGAGTCCCATTTTCTCTCTGTAGCTTTTAATAAATAAACGTAATTTTTAAAACCCTGTTCCTTCAGTTATTTCCCTTTGTCTTTCCATCTCTCTTCTTTTCTTATCTTTGGTCTTTTCCTTGACTTGTACCTAATGGTCATGTTGATCAAAACAAAAAGGTGGTGTCACGTGTGTTATTTAGGCCTATATACAGACCTAGCAAAAGACACAGGATTATTTGTATTCATATTGTTCAGCTTTAAAACCTCATCCTGCTGTTGGAACGCAAGAACGGAGGTGTAAAAATGCTGGTTCTGTTCAGAGCAAACGGATTGATTTTTCTGTTCTGCTTTCATGAATAGAGCATTTTAAAAATAAAGAGCAGGCTGTTCTCCGCTGCTTGCCCCTGAGCCAGACGATCTGGTCTTCAAGGACGCAACCCAATGACCCAAAAAACACCTGCTCCTGTGAAGGGAAACTGAACGCCGTACAGCTCCCCTTTCTTCACTTTCTGTGACTAGCCTTTTACACAAGCCAGAAAATGGATGAAAGGGTGAATGACTGAGGGATGTTTACACTCCTGAGTGAAAGCAGATTTCTGTCATATGCAGTCGTTACATACAGCTTGTTCCCTGAAAAGCACAGTGCTTATCTCAAGATCAACCTTACACTTTCCTTTTAACCATCTCTTATTTCAGGCTCTCAGAATATATATGTCATCATATATGTATATACAGTATATAAAGCACATGTGGAGAAAACCTCTAAAGTATTGCTGGTTAATTCTACATCGTCTTTGCCATAGTATTGAACTTGGGAAGAACTATGGTCTTGTACATGCAGAGTTATGGCAATTTATACACTGACACAAACCGAAACATCTGAAACAAATACCATAACGATTTACCTTGGAGATTTTAATTGGAGGTTAATAAATGAGGTTGTACTGAGCAACATTGGTATGCAGTGGGGGTTCCATAGCCAGGTCAAGTATTCATTTCACACAGGATGGTCTAAGGTGTGTAAGGTGTGTTATGCAATTGTCTGTAAAGTGTTTTTTTTCCCACTTGTGAATGTGTATTATGTTGCTATTAACATTGTGGTAGAGCAGAAAAGATTTTGTGTCCCAATATAGCAATTAAAAAGACATAGGACTTAACCCGATTGTGCCATCTCTACCAATCGGCAGAGGTATGTTGGGCTAACAACATCCAAAAACATCCCAGTTGAGTCTTTCAGTAGATATACCTTTACTGATCTTGTGCATGGAGGAAGCAAGAAACAAGTAAAGGACTTCACACATGTGGGCTGATTTCTGTGGAAATGTTAAATGTAAGCATATTTATGAACAGAAATAAGTAACTTTATGCAAAAAAAAAAAAAAAAACATGCGTTACCAAATGGTCAAAATGTATCTTTAATGCTAAAGGTGTATATGCTAAGCTAATGTAAATACAATTGAATACTTGCTTATTGTTATTTTTGCCCCAAACATTCTTTAAAAATCCGTTTTGTTTTTTTTTTCTTGGTGAGGAAGCTTTGTTCTCTACAGTGATGAATCACCCTTCACTATCTGGCAGTGATGGACAAGTCTTAATTGGGTGGATGCCAGGAGAATACTCCCGATTGGAAATGCTGTTCTAGGGGGACTTAGTTCCAGTAAAGGGCAATGCTAATGCTACAGCCATGGTACTTTCAGGCCTCCTTGTCCAACATTCTGTTCACTTAATGTTTCACAGATTGACCAGTGTCATAGCCTCTGAACAGATGAGACTCTTCGGTTCAAACAGGGTGAAGTGCATACAGTTGATTTGTTTACAGACACTGTTTTTGTCACCGACCTCCCTTTTTTGTTGCTTCACTACTCTGGCTGGAAATGGTAAATACAATTCCACATGCTAAAACATTCCCCATATTAAAATATATTATATACAGTTGTTTGCACAATTATTTTGATGTTTTTACATACGAGACAACACTGCATCTTTTGTATATCACAGAAAAGTACAATTTTTAAAGGTTATTTTAAGTGTTTGTATGGTTTTCACATCAGATCCGTCACTGGAAATCTCATGGCTGCCACTCTCCTGGACTTAACGCCTGTATACTTGTTGTACACTGTGCAGAGGAGTTTGCTGTATAGTGTGTGCACAGTATTTATTGTATTTGCTGTCTCTCTGCACTCCGATCTGCTGCCGTTGTGTGTAATTTAGCACTGCATTCAGGAGAAACTCCATTTCTCATTTCTCAACACATCTGTGATAAGGGGAAACGTCAATAAAACATCAATGTCAATAAAAAAAGCCTTTGACTAAAATGCGTCAGATAAACTGAGACACAGGACTGCTACAGAAGCTATGCTGGTTCATGTTCATCACAGGAATAGAACCTAATAAATTAATACTATTTGGATGTTATTTGTTGAATACTAATTATGAAAATAGAGCTATAAATGTTTCTATAATTTTCTACACGGAGATGATGACTACATTTAAAAGTGTAAGCACATCCTGTGTGCATCAAACACGATTAGTTCCACTTTGGTAATATTGAGGGTGATGTCACCTGTTCATGAATATTCATATTACCATCTTTAACGGCTTAGTTCTACACACAGACGCACACACACACACACACACACACACACACACACGCATGCGTGCAGACATATATACACACACACACAGCCATTTTATGAATGTCAATGTGGGAAGTGTGGAGAAAGTGAAGGAGAAAAACTGATTTGCACCATCTAATTTACTCTGATATAATATGACACTCAGATATAGTCCTACAAACTCTGCTATACTCTGCTCCGCTCTAAAAAAATCTGATATAACCACATAGTAACCACATATATGGTCTGCTCTGCTATAGTCTAATATACTTTGCTCTGCTCTATTCTGAAATACTCTGGTTTGCTATACTCGGATACACTCTGATCTGATCTACTGATACAGTCTATATACACTGCTCTGCTCTGATATACTGATATAGCTTATATACACTGCTCTGCTCTGATATACTGATACAGTCTATACACACTGCTCTGCTCTGATATACTGATATAGCTTATATACACTGCTCTGCTCTGATATACTGATATAGTCTATATGCACTGCTCTGCTCTGATATACTGATATAGCTTATATACACTGTTCTGCTCTGATATACTGATATAGTCTATATAAACTGTTCTGCTCTGATATACTGATATAGCTTATATACACTGCTCTGCTCTGATATACTGATATAGCTTATATACACTGCTCTGCTCTGATATACTGATATAGTCTATATGTACTGCTCTGCTCTGATATACTGATACAGTCTATATACACTGCTCTGCTCTGATCTACAGATACAGTCTATACACACTGCTCTGCTCTGATATACTGATATAGCTTATAAACACTGCTCTGCTCTGATATACTGATATAGTCTATATACACTGCTCTGCTCTGATCTACAGATACAGTCTATATACACTGCTCTGCTCTGATATACAGATACAGTCTATATACACTGCTCTGCTCTGATATACTGATATAGCTTATATACACTGCTCTGCTCTGATATACTGATACAGTCTATATACACTGCTCTGCTCTGATCTACAGATACAGTCTATACACACTGCTCTGCTCTGATATACTGATATAGTCTATATGCACTGCTCTGCTCTGATATACTGATATAGCCTATATATACTCTGCTCTGCTCTGATATACTGATATAGTCTATATACACTGCTCTGCTCTGATATACTGATATAGCTTATATACACTACTCTGCTCTGATATACTGATATAGTCTATATACACTGCTCTGCTCTGATATACTGATATAGTCTATATACACTGCTCTGCTCTGATATACTGATATAGCTTATATACACTACTCTGCTCTGATATACTGATATAGTCTATATACACTGCTCTGCTCTGATAATACTGATATAGCCTATATACACTGCTCTGATCTGATACACTGACATAGTCTATATAAACTGTTCTGCTCTGATATACTGATATAGTATATATACACTACTCTGCTCTGATATACTGATATAGTCTATATAAACTGCTCTGATATACTGATATAGTCTCTATACACTGCTCTGATATACTGATATAGCTTATATACACTGCTCTGCTCTGATACACTGATATAGTCTATATAAACTGTTCTGCTCTGATATACTGATATAGTCTATATAAACTGTTCTGCTCTGATATACTGATATAGCTTATATACACTGCTCTGCTCTGATATACTGATATAGTCTATATACACTGCTCTGCTCTGATATACTGATATAGTCTATATACACTGCTCTGCTCTGATATACTGATATAGCTTATATACACTGCTCTGCTCTGATATACTGATATAGCTTATATACACTGCTCTGCTCTGATATACTGATATAGCTTATATACACTGCTCTGCTCTGATATACTGATATAGTCTATATACACTGCTCTGCTCTGATATACTGATATAGCTTATATACACTGCTCTGCTCTGATATACTGATATAGTCTATATACACTGCTCTGCTCTGATATACTGATATAGTCTATATGCACTGCTCTGCTCTGATATACTGATATAGTCTATATGCACTGCTCTGCTCTGATATACTGATATAGCTTATATAAACTGCTCTGATATACTGATATAGTCTATATGCACTGCTCTGCTCTGATATACTGATACAGTCTATATACACTGCTCTGCTCTGATACACTGATATAGCTTATATACACTGCTCTGCTCTGATATAGTCTATATAAAGTGCTCTGATATACTGAGTCGTGGGCTGGAGGTTAGGGAAGCAGCCTTGTGACCAGAGGGTTGCCAGTTCAATTTTCTGAACTGACAGTACAGACTGAAGTGCCCTTGAGCAAGGCACCTAACTCCCAACTGCTCACAGAATGTGGTGCATAGGGCTGCCCACCACTCTGGGGAAGTGTGCTCACTGCCCCCTAGTGTGTGTGTTTACTAGCGTGTGTGTATGTGTTTTCACTCCACGGATGGGTTAAATGTGGAATACAAATTCCTCTGTGTGAAAAAGCACAAATGGCTCAAAAACTCTCTCTACTTTTTTGGTGTACTCTGCTCCACTGATGTACTCTGACATACTCTATTCTGCTGTACTGTAGTAGATACAGTGAGGAAAATAAGTATTTGAACACCCTGCGACTTTGCAAGTTCTCCCAATTAGAAATAATAGAGGAGTCTGAAATTTTCATCTTAGGTGCATGTCCACTGTGAGAGACATAATCAAAAAAAAAAAAATCCGGAAATCACAATGTATGATTTTTTTTATAATTTATTTGTGTGTTACTGCTGCAAATAAGTATTTGAACACCTGCCAATCAGCAAAAACTCTGGCCCTCAAAGACCTGTTAGTCCGCCTCTAAAAACTCCACCTCCACTCCCCTTACTATTCTAAATTAGAAGCACCTGTTTGAGGTTGTTAGCTGCATAAAGACACCTGTCCACCCCTCACAATCAGTAAGACTCCAACTACTAACATGGCTAAGAAAGGCTGGAAAGGGCTACGGGGCAATTGCCAAGCAGCTTGGTGAAAAAAGATTAACTGTTGGAGCAATTATTAGAAAATGGAAGAAGCTAAACATGACTGTCAGTCTCCCTCGGACTGGGGCTCCACGCAAGATCTCACCTCGTAGCGTATCAATGATCCTAAGAAAGGTGAGAAATCAGCCCAGAACTACACGGGAGGAGCTGGTCAATGACCTGAAGAGAGCTGGCACCACTGTTTCCAAGGTTACTGTGGGTAATACACTAAGACGTCATAGTTTAAAGTCATGCATGGCACGGAAGGTTCCCCTGCTTAAATCAGCACACATCCAGGCCCGTCTTAAGTTTGCCCATGACCATTTGGATGATCCAGAGAAGTCATGGGAGAAAGTTCTGTGGTCAGATGGTCTTAATTCCACTCACCGTGTTTGGAGGGGGAAGAACGATGAGTACCATCCCAAAAACACCATCCCTACTGTGAAGCATGGGGGTGGAGGCATCATGTTTTGGGGGTGTTCTTCTGCACATGGGACAGGACGACTGCACTGTATTAAGGAGAGGATGGGCCATGTATTGCGAGATTTTGGGGAACAACCTCCTTCCCTCAGTTAGAACATTGAAGATGGGTCGTGGCTGGGTCTTCTAACATGACAATGACCCAAAGCACACAGCCAGGATAACCAAGGAGTGGCCCCGTAAGAAGCATGTCAAGGTTCTGGAGGGGCCTAGCTAGTCTCCAGACCTAAACCCTATAGAAGATCTTTGGAGGGAGCTCAAACTCCGTGTTTCTTAGCGACAACCCAGAAACCCGGCTGATCTGGAAAAGATCTGTGTGGAGGAATGGGCCAAAATCCCTGCTGCAGTGTGTGCAGACCTGGTGAAAAACTACAGGACCTCTGTAATTGCAAACAAAGGCTACTGTACCAAATATTAACATTGATTTTTACAGGTGTTCAAATACTTATTTACAGCAGTAACACACAAATCATACATCGTGATTTCTGGATTTTTTTTAGATTATGTCTCTCACAGTGGACATGCACCTAAGATGAAAATTTCAGACCCCTCCATGATTTCTAAGTGGGAGAACTTGCACAGTCGCAGGGTGTTCAAATACTTATTTTCCTCACTGTATACTAATATCTTCTGATGCACTGTGCTCTCCTCTACTTTTTTACACTGGTATACTCCGATATACTCTGCTCTGCTGTACTCTGCTCTGATATACTCTGCTCTGATATACTAATAAACTCTGATGTACTGTGATCTGCTGTACTCATATATACATATACACTCTGATGTACTGTACTGTGCTCTGCTCAACTCTACTCTACTCTTATATACTCTGATGTACTGTGCTCTGCTCTACTCATATATACATATACACTCTGATGTACTGTGCTCTGCTCTACTCTACTCTACTCTTATATACTCTGATGTACTGTGCTCTACTCTACTCTTTTATACTCTGATATACACTCTGATCTCTACTGTACTCTACTCTATATACTCTGATGTACTGTCTACTTGCTCTACTCATATATACATATACACTCTGATGTACTGTGCTCTGCTCTACTCTACTCTACTCTTATATACTCTGATGTACTGTGCTCTGCTCTACTCTACTCTACTCTGCTCTTATATACTCTGATGTACTGTGCTCTGCTCTACTCTACTCTACGCTTATATACTCTGATGTACTGTGCTCTGCTCTACTCATATATACATATACACTCTGATGTACTGTGCTCTGCTCTACTCTACTCTACTCTGCTCTTATATACTCTGATGTACTGTGCTCTGCTCTACTCTACTCTACGCTTATATACTCTGATGTACTGTGCTCTGCTCTACTCATATATACATATACACTCTGATGTACTGTGCTCTGCTCTCCTCTACTCTGCTCTTATATACTCTGATGTACTGTGCTCTGCTCTACTCTACTCTGCTCTTATATACTCTGATGTACTGTGATACGCTCTACTCTACTCTTATATACTCTGATGTACTGTGCTCTGCTCTACTCATATATACATATACACTCTGATGTACTGTGCTCTGCTCTCCTCTACTCTGCTCTTATATACTCTGATGTACTGTGATATGCTCTACTCTACTCTGCTCTTATATACTCTGATGTACTGTGATATGCTCTACTCTACTCTACTCTGCTCTTATATACTCTGATGTACTGTGATATGCTCTACTCTACTCTACTCTGCTCTTATATACTCTGATGTACTGTGCTCTGCTCTACTCTACTCTACTCTACTCTTATATACTCTGATGTACTGTGCTCTGCTCTACTCATATATACATATACACTCTGATGTACTGTGCTCTGCTCTACTCTACTCTACTCTGCTCTTATATACTCTGATGTACTGTGATATGCTCTACTCTACTCTACTCTGCTCTTATATACTCTGATGTACTGTGATATGCTCTACTCTACTCTACTCTGCTCTTATATACTCTGATGTACTGTGATACGCTCTACTCTACTCTTATATACTCTGATGTACTGTGCTCTGCTCTACTCATATATACATATACACTCTGATGTACTGTGCTCTGCTCTCCTCTACTCTGCTCTTGTATACTCTGATGTACTGTGATATGCTCTACTCTACTCTACTCTGCTCTTATATACTCTGATGTACTGTGATACGCTCTACTCTACTCTTATATACTCTGATGTACTGTGCTCTGCTCTACTCATATATACATATACACTCTGATGTACTGTGCTCTGCTCTCCTCTACTCTGCTCTTATATACTCTGATGTACTGTGATATGCTCTACTCTGATATATTTTGAAAAACTCTGATCCACTCAGGATTACTGCAGAGAGAATCTGTAATAATTGTGGAGAAAGAAAACGAAGGAGAGAGTGGGAGAGAGGCTGAGCTAATGAGAGTGAGAGTGGGAAGAAGGAGGAGTGATTAAGGGAGGAAGAGAGCTGTGTGGTTTTGAGAGACGGATGAGATGATTAGGATTATGGTAAAAGACGCCTCCCCTCTAACAGAACCTCTCAGACTGAACTAAATGTCTCACTGATGTGCACATACAGCTGAGCTCATTACAGCACCGTCTGCAGACTCCAGAGAGAGAGAAAGAGAGAGAGAGGGGGGAGGCAGAGCGAGAATGAGAGTGTGTGAGAGAGAAAATTATGAAAAGAAAGGAAAGAAGAAATTATGCACATTGGGAGGAAGGAGGGAAGGAGAGATAAGGAAATAAGGGAAACAAAAGAAAAAGAAAAAAGAAAGTAAGGAAGGTTTGAAAAAGAAATGTTTGAAGAAAGATAGTGAGAAAGAACAAGAACTAGAAAGAAAGAAACGTTTTAATAGAAAACATAATAAAAAATTAATAAATGAAAGAAAATAGAAAAAAATAGAGAAAGAGAAAGAAGAAAGAAGGGATCAACAAAATGTAAATATAGAACCAAAGAAAAACAGATGGGTGAAAAAAAACAAGATATTAAATGACATTATAAATATAATAACCTGAGTAGATGAAGAAAGAGAAAGAGAACATGCTGAGATGTAGAAGTTGACTGGAGATAAAGAGGGGGTGAAGTGAGAGAACAGAGGGATGTGGAGAGAAGAGGAAGATGAGCTCTGGAGCAGCATTTAAGTAATGCGGAGAGGTAAAGCTGTGTAGTGCAGTCATGCGCGTTATAGAAGCTGATCTGAGAGTGTGGGGGCTTTAACGTACTGTACAGCCACTCATGCATAGAAAGCTGCAGCCGTGACTCGACTACTGCCACTCTGTAGCTCTGCTGTCGCCCGCAGCAGAGTTCTGAGATCGACCTTTCTCAACTACTGAGAACACAAGAAAGCAGCCACGAAGCAGAGACTGCCATTAAGGCATAGGCATAAACAGAGCACATCGGGATCTAATAATGTCATATAGAGGTGCAGAACCACAGCGGCCATGGGTGGGACGTCGTTTCCTCAAGTCAGAGACACTAAAAGACACGTTCAATATATTTATTCTGGAGTTCTCCTGAAATAAGCAGAGGAATTCTACTGACCGTCTAAACTTCCAGCAAGTCTCACAACAAGTAGAGGAACAAAAAATCTCCATAACTCTCTATAAACTTAAATATAACATTCATTACGCCATATTCAAACTTGATAAAGATCAACTGGAGGGTTTAAATCATGCTGTCGAAGTTAATTCATTAATTTGTTACCAATATCACAATATTTATGGAATTTAAGTTTTAAAAGTAAAATAGAACCAGCCTGATTTTCTCATGTGGGGTTGGAAAGGGCTTCTACACTATTTGCCAAAGGAATAGTTGCACCAAGACGTAACTGTGGGATTGCAGTGCTACTGAGAAAGATGATAAGGTTACCAGGAACAATAAGTTATGATAAATTTGGACAGTATTTGAATGATATGGACAATATTTAATTAACTACACATACAGAAGTAGTTTCTCTCAGTATGGTGTCAGTCTGCTGTGTCTACTTCTCGGCGTGGAGTCATAAAGGTTCCTAATAGAGTCCTGGGCAGCCATCTACCAATGATACTGGCCCTAACAGGAGGACTCATGGAGGACATCGCTGCTCGCTGAACGTCCACTATCACAGCCGTTGGGTCAGTCAGGTACATCAATATGGCACATTCCTTTGCTTATGTCACATGTGTGGCAGTGAGACCTGAATCATTTGTATGCCTCACAATGTCAAACCTACCCACCAAGTTTTATTTCTGTCGGCTGAGGAGCTGCCCTACTCTCACCCCAAATGGACAATTCTATCAGCATCTACAGGGGTTGGACAATGAAACTGAAACACCTGTCATTTTAGTGTGGGAGATCTCATGGCTAAATTGGACCAGCCTGGTGGCCAATCTTCATTAATTGCACATTGCACCAGTAAGGGCAGAGTGTGAAGGTTCAGTTAGCAGGTAAGAGCACAGTTCTGCTCAAAATACTGCAATGCACACAGCATTATGGGTGACATACCAGAGTTCAAAAGAGGACAAATTGTTGGTGCAAAAGATCTGTGACCAAGACAGCAAGTCTTTGTGATGTATCAAGAGTCACGGTATCCAGGGTAATGTCAGCATACCACCAAGAAGGACAAACCTCCACCAGCATCACGTAGTGACCTGGCCACAAGAATGGCTTAAAATCCCTCTGACCACTGTGCAGGACGCAGTATATGTCATTCCCAAGACCAACTGACGCTGTATTGGCCGCAAAAGGAGGCCCTACACCATACTAATAAATGATTGTGGTCTAAAACCAGGTGTTTCAGTTTCATTGTCCAACCCCTGTACATTTCAGAGACTTCGCAGTACTTCTCCAGCTGAGGTTTGTTTCTCATACGTGGTCACTTCTAATAGGCCAGAATGGGCAAGCTCTTGGTTTTACTTTGGTCATGATAAAATGGGGAAGGAACTGTGAGGAAGTTTGATCAGAAGAGTGGAACGAGAGCTCGGAGAAGAAGATTCTGTGCAGAGACTGGAACTTTGGTCTTAGCTCTTTCACACTCTCTCTCTCTCTCTCTCGCTCTCGCTCTCGCTCTCTCTCTCTCAGGTAACCTCAAGGTAATGATCTCATGATCAGGTCTCTTAATTTTCTATACAGCCTCATCATGTTGTTCACTCAATTATAACATGTAACTAAGTTGATTACATACTGTTAAGAACCCATCTGTGCTACATTAAACCACTGTGAAGGTTAATCTACTGAACAGCACTGCTTAATAGACTTAAGCGAAGTATAATGCCACACAGACGCTTAATGCTCTCCCACTTCAGTGATAAGCGTCTACTTTCCCTTACTCTTTTAAATACGGTCTGGTGTGAGAACACCCTACAATCAATTCCCCCTAGATGCAGTCGATCAGCCAAGACATGTTTAAAATTTGACTTTCGTCTCTTTAGATTTGCGTCATCACAAATCTAAAGATTTTGCCTCATATAGATTATAGATTTGCATCATCGCTTAAGATGAAAATGAATATCATGCCAGAATACTTTCAGACATTTTGACGATGCACAGCATGCATCATGATTTTAAGGTCTGGTTTTTAGCTCTGTGGCACCCACCTCCTTCTAGCTATGCTCATTGTCTCTACAGCTCTACTTACACATAGTTCTACATTTAACATTTACATTTAAGGCATTTAGCAGACGCTCTTATCCAGAGCAACTTACAACCGTGCTTATTGTTCTGTTGGATAATATTCCAGCTAGTAGAGGAAGTTTAGAGCCTAAAACTCACCATGAGCTCAGACACTGCCCAAACAGGGGGCCAGTGCTGATACCTAGAGAAAGGTCATTATAAGTGCAATACAAAAAGGTTATTAAAGTGCCACACGATACACACACAATTTACACGTCTGCTAGAGCTCACTCACTTAAGTGCATTACGAAGAGATGGGTCTTCAGTCTGCGTTTGAAGACCGCGAGAGACTCCGCTGTTCTGACGCCCAGTGGGAGTTCATTCCACCATCTGGGAGCCAGGACAGAGAAGAGTCTGGACGCTTGTCTTCCATGTGTCCTCAGGGGTGATGGTTCGAGACGAGCTGTACTTGAAGCACGAAGGGCTCGAGGTACAGCTCATCTCTTCACCATTGCCATAAGGTAGGGAGGTGCTGGTCCATTCTTGGCTTTGTAGGCCAGCATCAGAGTTTTAAATCAACAGGAAGCCAATGAAGGGAGCGCAGCTGTGGAGTGACGTGGGTGAACGTTCTACAGTTCCAGGCTGTAGTCCATCTGATTCACTTCATACTTTGCAAGCCCCCTGGCACACTGTTCTTTAATGGGCAGGACCCCAACAGGACCATCATAAAGCAGGTATTATTTGGGTATTGGCTCATTCACAACACTGTAGTGACACTGAGTGCTTGACACTGACATGGTGGTGTCGTGTTAGTGTGTGTGGCTGTGGTACAAGCAGAACAGACACAGCAATGCTCTGGCAGCACTCGACTGCAGGCACACTGACATAGTCTGATCGACTTGTACCATCCCATCACACACACTAACCCACCACCACCCTTATAATCTGTGGTGGTCCTGTGGGGGTCTTGACCATTGAAGAACAAGGTGAAAGGGGGCTACAGTCTGTAACTGCGGAACTACATGGTAAATGGAGCTGATAAAATGAACAATGAATAAAGAGTCAAGTGAGCTGTACCTAATAAAATGGTTGGTGGGTGTAATGTGACATAATTCCACATTAATGATAAATTTCGTATTATTGCCCAACCGCACTCACCATGTAACCTTATATATAATTAGATATATAATTTCATAACCGCAATTGAATAGGATAAAAAAGTAATAGCTCTCCAGTCCTGAGGGTTAACCACAGAGCAGGAAAATAACATGAGTACATGGTAAGCGTGAAATGTAATACTGTATGATGATAACATGTGATTTTGCATATTAAGCAGAGAGGTGGGTGAGCTTTGGTGCTGAGTCTTAAAGTTTAAACGTGCTGGTAGTTTGGCCTTTGATAGAATGTAGATGCAAATCAAAATCAGGTCCCAATCAAAAAAAGGAACTAATGAGAGAATGATCCTAACACCAGAAAGCCGCTGGTAGGTAGGTGCCCATCTAGAATTGTTCTGTTTTGGCCTCGAGCAAGGCACTTAGCCATAAAAGAGCCCCAGGGGCTCTCCCAGAGCTTTAGCCTTCTTGTCCCGTTCTGACCTGACACAGCACATTCACAGCATACAGCCTGCTCATGGGACAGTAAAGGAGTTCACACTGGGAAGAGCTTTGTTACCTCCAGAACAGGATAGCATAAGCACGTGACGCGTTTGGGTTTTTTTCTGGAGTTCTGGATTTTAAAGGAATGCATTAGCACTGTTACTGAAAGGTGTAGAGTTTATGACCCAACAGACAATATAGACTCACCGGCCTCTTACAAGCACCATGCTGGGGGACGTTCAGATACTGTAGCCCATCTGTTGTCATGGTTTGAGTTTTTAGCTTTTCATGAGTGGTCAGATTTTACCTACAGAATAGGGGGGATTTATTGGGTGGTGGTCTGCTTTTAACCCAGTAGTAACACCAGGCTTGATGTAGACATCTGGGGGGATCGAATAAATAGAGTAAGAAAAAAAACAGCCAAGTATTTCATATCCTATCAAGAGATATACTTATGTTTATTGTGTTTAAGAGGAAAGAGAACATAATGCTAAGAGACAGAGGCAAGCAGAAATACTAAATGTACCACAAAAATGTAAAACCCAAATCTGGTAATGTTATCCACCATGATAACTTAGTTTAGCAAGTAATCAGTGCCCCTCACTGGTATTTATTGTTGTTGTTATTCAAAATAACTACATTAAGGAAATTGGGAATGGTTCCCCTTAAAGTCCTTTGAGTTCATGTTTGGGGTACTATGTGGTAATTTCAAAGCACTATATAGAGAATTTAATTAAACTGCTAATTATATTTTTATAAGCAGTTCCAAGACAGGTCTAAAGAAATGTCCAATATTTGTTTGGCATTCCCAAAGTATTTTCTTGTGTAGTATGAAAAAAATGTTAAGTAAAATGATTAAATAAGTTAATACCCAACATAAATAGTTTCTATATAAACTGCCTCAGAATGCATTTATTAAGAATTTAAATTATTCTCTGATGTCTAATTGCAAGTTATGTAACTTTGAAAAATGCTTAAATGCAGTCAAACCAATTTACACAATGTAATGTCATGACTTGGCAGCAGAATGAAAAAGTCGTTTTTAAGGTGAGCTTGTGTATAATTGGCTTATCTCTGCAAAAGCATTTGCATTTAGGCGTTTAGCTGAGGCTCTTATTCAGAGCTACTTACAAGGTTATTCATTTTACAGGTGGGCCAGTGCAGTGTTAGTCTTACCCAAGGACTCTTATGGATGTAGCTCAGAATTTGCTACCTTTGCTACCAGATTCGAACCTCCGTCTCCCACATGGGGTAGTAGCTCTCTGGGGGGTAGGGGTATTAACCGCTGAGACATACCAACCACAAGCACCATGTCTCGGACACTGGCAGACCTCATTTTTTAATTAATATTTGCATAAATAAGCTCAGTCATTATATTATGTAGTTATATATGCTGTTAGTTTCTTGGCGATTGCTAGCAGCTATTACTATACTAGGTACCTATGCCAGCTACTTGCTTTCCATCACAAAGTACATTAAATTTGTTCCTCTCTATGAAACTTTCAGTTTAAGATGATCTTCCTGAACTAGCAAACACTGATACCATTACACAGCACAGCTAGGGTTGCCACCCATCCCGTAAAATATGAAATCGTCATTTATTTGGCAATTAAATGTTGGGTCCTGTATTAAACCAATTTAAGATAAGATAATCATTTATTGATCCCACGATGGGAAAATTTGCAATGTTACAGCAGCAGGAAAAAAGAGAGTGTCAGGAAATATACAAATAATAAAAATAATAATAATAAAAAGTACAGAAAAATATATAATTAAATACAGAAAATTTAAACCCAGAGGACAGCAGTTTCATCGACATAGTAGAGTAGAGGTAGATTATAGAAATAGACTAGTGTAGAAATGGACTACTGAGGGGAGCGGCTGTTATACAGTCTGACAGCGGCCGGAAAGAAGGATCTGCAGTATATCTCCTTCACACACCATGGGTGCAGCAGCCGGGCACTGAAGGAGCTGCCCAGTGCTTCCAGAGAGTGGGACATGGGGTGGGACATTTCTGTAAATGTCTGATACACACGTCTGTCACACATACATGAATGATCACAATCTCCCATCCACACCCCTGTCCTTTATTTTCATTTCTAAAAGGTGGCAACCCTAAGCACGGCTGCTACTTACACTCTGGTGCTTATGAGGGTTATGATGCTAATAAATATGTGGACATCCACACCATAAATTAAAGCTGTTCCTCACTATGAAACTGTTAGTTGAAGATGATCTTCTTCAACCAGCAAACACGGATACAATCATACAGCATGACTGCTACTTACAGGCTGCTGTGGGTTGTGATGCTAATGAATGTGTAACTGCTCTTCCCTTTAGTCTACTAAGTGGCAAATGCTGAGTAAAGCTGCTAGATATTGTCCAATTGTCCACTGCTGTCCAGTTTGAGAAACTGTATGGAGGGAAATGTGCAGAGCAAGCTAAGGAAATTGCCATTGAAGTTGTCCAGGATCTTGTTAAACATACAGAAGTTCTATTTAAAAGCTTGCTTTGCAGATTTTTTGTTTCTCCCTAAATGGCGCTGTAGGTGCATTCTGGCACCTGTACAAGCTGCAGCATTTGAGCTGGAATAGAGGATTTGATTAAGATGTTGGTGAATAGGAAGCCAAGTTCAGTCTTTTTAAAAATGACGGACAGATTGGTTCTTTGGGAAGTAAATGAAAAGTGACAACATCACCTTCACCTCTCTATTTAACGGTGCCAGTGTAAATACAGTTTACATTCTATGGTAGCTGTAAGCAGCAAAGCAAATGACCCCCAAATACTAGGTAGTTATATAACTGCAGAATATATTTTGAAAGTATTGACTCATTACTTTCTTTACAGCCCAGTTTGAGTTTTGTTTATGGATATTAAAGAGATTCATATGTAACACCCCATATAACTACTCCATACTTTCTCCCTGTATTATGTACCACATATGCACCTAATTCATACCTGTACCTAATACACTGTATGTACTGTAACCAATGCTTTGCCTTTACAGGGTCATTTCCCATCACATTATCCAGGCTATGTACTTGATACTTTTGAGTTTCTGATTTACATTTACACCATTACCTGGTTAATACATAGAACTTGAAGTACAGTACTAGAAGGTGTTACACCAAGTGTGATGGTTTCTTAAAGAGGCCGGTATTTTATTGGCATGATTTCCAAAGTCTTGCTGATTTCTGCCTCCATGACAGGTCAGAATGATTAAGGTGCCATCTCCATATGCAGCAGGTGCCCAAGAGCGATGAAACCCAGGGTGAGGCTAAGCTGAGGCTTGCTATAACATATCTTGAAGAATGGGCTTAAAAATAATGGCCAACAAGGAAGCCCCCTGGGGTCTCTATTTGCATGTGCCTGAGTGACACTGATGTGTGGAACACCATCGTGCCTGCTAGACATACACACGTACAACACACTACTATGCCACTTCCTACTGTGCCATGTCAGTGTCACTGCTGTGTGGAGAATGATCCATCACTCTACAAATATCTGGTCAACAGTAGTTTTGTGATCAGAAAGTGACCAGTGGGTAAAAGGTGGTTTGATATGACAGCAGATCCACTACAGATCTGTTACATGGGCAGATATTTTATTTCACTGCTGGGGTGGGAATAAACAGAATGCAAATTCTCCAGAGCAGTTCCTGAAGGACATGCCAACGGGAGATTTAACCCTAGATACGCAGATGCCGTAATCTTTCGTATTGTCACTGTCCAAAGAACAACATGTATCTCCAGTTTTGATGGTTTTTACCTTCATGCATCATTTGAACACATTGCTGTTTACATTGTGTGAACACTTCATGAAGAATGGACCAACAGAAATGGCCTAAAATTGCTTGGGAAAGAAAAACTGGTTCCATTGGTTTACATAGCAATTTTGGATATACCCATCTTGGGACAGCAACGATAAGAGGCAATACGTCTGTGTGTCGCTATGTTTGAGTATAATTGTGATTATGTTGACTAGCTGTCCAGATTACCGGGAAAATAATTCAGTCACCTGATATTACAGAGTTCAGTGCACAATCTCATGCAACAGCATATCCATTAATGTGTGAATCACTCAACACTAAACTCCATGCAAAGATGTAATGTACTAAAACCTAAAACCCCCCAAAAAGACTGCAGATGGTGCATATCTAATGTAAATATCTATACGGATTAAGGAATGCTTCCCTACAGCTCCTAACTCAGCATCACTGTAAGTAAATGAATATACTACTTCCCATCAAGTTAAGATCCCATGTTTGGCTTATCAGGTGAAATAAGCCTAAAATAAAACCAGAAAATCACACCTGTGAGTTCTCTGTGCTTCACCAACCGCACGGCCATAATAATCTACGATCATCACACAAACATCAGTGTGGATCTCCGTGTTCTCTGGGTTATATAATTCTAACCCAATTTCTAGGTGCAGTATTCTTATAATGGTAGAATTGTGGACTTTCGTCTGTTGACGCTCCTGGCCAGAGTGAATTTAAGATGTTTCAATGCATGTTATTAGATCATTTTATATTATCCATGCATGTTTACCATCATATGTTGAGAGGGACAATACTCTGTTCTTCCCAGAAAGGTTGGGCCAGGACCCCTTTGTCTACAATTTTCACCCTTAGCCTGTAATTACAGTGGACCTGTGTAATTTAGATGAAACTCATTAAGTTGCTTTAAATGTGGACAGTAAGTAAAATGCAAATATAAACAGATATATACAGGGGTTGGACACCTGTCATTTTAGTGTGGGAGGTCTCATGGCTAAATTGGACCAGCCTGGTGGCCAATCTTCATTAACTGCACATTGCACCAGTAAGAGCAGAGTGTGAAGGTTCAGTTAGCAGGTAAGAGCACAGTTCTGCTCAACATACTGCAATGCACACAACATTATGGGTGACATACCAGAGTTCAAAAGAGGACAGATTGTTGGTGCAAGACAGCAAGTCTTTGTGATGTATCAAGAGCCACGGTATCCAGGGTAATGTCAGGACCACCAAGAAGGACGAACCTCCACCAGCATCACGTAGTGACCTGGCCACTATCCTGCAAGAAGAATGGCTTAAACTCCCTCTGACCACTGTGCAGGACTTGTATATGTCATTCCCAAGATGAACTGACGCTGTATTGGCCGCAAAAGGAGGCCCTACACCATACTAATAAATGATTGTGGTCTAAAACCAGGTGTTTCAGTTTCATTGTCCAACCCCTGTATATATATATATACACACACACACACACACACACACACACCACTTTCCAAAAAAGGTAGGGCAGAGGACAATCATCATGCATGGGTATAAAAGGAGTGTCCAGGAAAGGTCTAGCTCTTTAAGAGTAAGAATGAATCAATGAGTCAAGTCTCTCCTCTTTCCCAAAAGCGCATCTGTAAAAGGTCTAACAGATTAAGAATCATGTTCCTCAGCAAGAGACTGCAAGTATCTCAGGCATTTCCACCACTACAGTGTAAAAAAACATATATTAAAGGAATCCAGAGGAATCTCTGCACGTAAAGGTCAAGGCTGAAACCACAACTGAATGTCTGTGACCTTCAACCTCATAGATGGCATAAAGAACTGGAATGCTTCTGGGATGAATATCACACCATGAACTCAGGATAAACACTGTACACCACTGCAACCACAAAGGCATGGTAAGGCTTTACTATGCACGCTGAAAGCCATATGTCTGCAATGTCCAGACAGCTGCAGACCTCTCGGAACTAAAGCTCTTCCAAGACGAATGCAAAGTTTAAATGTTTGTTCATTTTTTTTATGTTAGATCCATGCACATATCAAAATGACAACACCAAGAAGCGTTGAAGGCCCAATCTGGTTGCACAGTTAAATACAGTTGTGATCAAATTTATTCAACCCCCACTGAAATAAAGTGTTTTGGCCAGTTTGACATTGATTTTGATCATTTCAGTCATCTTATTTACAATTATATCAAAGAGGCACTTATAAATTAGACAAATATAACATAATATTTATGATGGAATAACCACAAATGTCTTTACTGTGCTCACATCATTATCAGTTTTATTCAACCCCCTAGTGACATTATTTTTTAGTACTTAGTACAACATCCTTTTCCAGTTATGACAGCTTTCAAGCGTGAAGCATAGCTTGACACAAGTGTCTTGCAGCGACCTATGGGTATCTTAGCCCATTCTTCATGGGCAAAAGCCTCCAGTTCAGTCACATTCTTAGGCTTGCGCACTGCAACTGCCTTCTTTAGGTCCCACCAGAGGTTCTCAATTGGATTTAAGTCTGGTGATTGCGATGGCCACTCTAGAATGTTCCAGCCTTTCATGTTCAACCATGCTCTAGTGGACTTGGATGTGTGCTTCGGATCATTGTCCTGTTAGAAGGTCCAACGTCTCCCAAGCCGCCAGGTTTGTGACTGACTCACATCACATTTTCCTCCAAGATTCTCCCTGGTACTGAAGGGAATTCATGGTACCCTGCACACGTTGAAGCTTTCCTGTACCATTAGAAGCAAACCAGCCCCAAAGCATAATTGACCCCCGCGCCATCAGCTTCACAGCAGGCAAGGTGTTCTTTTGTTCATAAGCCTGGTTCTTTCCTCCTCCAAAACATAGCGACTAGCGCTGGTCCATTGTCCCAAACAGTTCTAATTTTGTTTTGTTAGTTCATCTGACCACAGTACACTGTCCCAAAACCTTTGTGGCTTTGTCCCACATGACTTTGGCATACTGCAGTTGACTTTTCTTGGTTCTTTGGAGTCAGCAAGGGGGTGCGCCTGGGAGTTCTGGCATGGAGGTCTTCGTTATGCAGTGCGCGCCTTATTGTCTGAGCTGAAAACTTCAGTGCCCACATCTGACAGGTCTTTTTGTTCAGTTCCTTAGCAGTCACGCAGGGATTTTTCTCCCACATTTACGCTTCAGGTAGCGCACAGCAGTCGCGGTCAGGATCTTCTTTCTGCCACGACCAGGTAACGTTTCCACTGTGCCCTTTAACTTGAACTTGCGAATGATACTTCCGATAGTGTCTCTTGGAATATTTAACAACTTCGCAATCTTTTTATATCCATTGCCATTCTTGTGAAGAGCAATAACCTCTTCTCTTGTCTTCTGGGACCATTCTCTTGCCTTCACCATGCTTGTAAACACACCAGTAGATGTCTAGAAGGAGCTGAGTATCACAGTCCTTTTAAATCTGCCTAATTGGTGCTTATCATGCTTGATTGCTGCTCGTTGACATCCACAGGTGTTTTCAATACCTGATTGAAAACACTGGAATGAACCTCTGTTCTTAGGAGTGGTAGTCGTAAAGGGGTTGAATAATTGTGTCAATGAAGAAATCACAAAAAGGCCATTTAATACTTTATGACAAAAACAATTGATGCTATCTTAGTTGCATTTAGTTCTTTAACAAGTCCTTGTAAGATTTCATTATGAACACAATTACAAATGTGCACTGAATTCCATAAAACCCTTCGCAGCATTGGGGGTTGAATAAATTTGATCACAACTGTATATGATGTATTTCTGTGACTTGCTACCGAGCTAGCTAGAGCTAGGGTTGTTCCACTCCTTCAGTGACCAGATCAGTGTTCATTGCCTTTATAAAGACTTGAATAAATAGAGAGAGGCTGTGTGCTGGACAGAAAAACTCTAGGATTGTTTAGGATTGTTACAAAACGGTATTATTTAAGGCTTGACAGGGTAAATGTTTTATTAGCTCAATAAATATTGCCCATATCAGTCTAAATGTATCATCATTCATTGTTCCTGGTAACCTTTATCATCTTCCCAATAGCACTGCAATCCCACACTTCCTTCTGGGTGCAGCTACTCTTTTGATGATGAGTGTAATTTGTTGTGTTGTATGTTATAATCAGTTCCTGAAAATCTTCATAACCCTAAATCACAAATGCCATGGCATTTCACTGCTGAGAAACACTGACTACAATATGAGTCGACAGAAGAATCCAGGGAAAGACGGCACGTACAAGTTCACTGCTGACCCTTGCTGCTCAAAATACCAGCAGTTTAGACCTTTCCCACTGGAAAACATTTAAAGCTGATCGATACCTGGTGCAGCAGGCACCTGAACAGCCTCCTTTCCCTTGTGAGGACGTGTCATCCAGGACAATCTGTCCTGTTTGAACTCCTCTCTTCCGCCTATTCAGCCACCTGTGGCTTATTGAACTCCCACACTCACTGGGGCATCTACTTACACTCTTTGAAAACAACCACAAGCCGTCTGGTTGTTTGGTTAACCTACATACACTGTATTATAAAGCATTACAATGATTATTATAATATGAGAACCCATGATTCAGTGATTATGCACATCATGTACCAGGAGTAATTTGTTGGGATTGTAAATTATAGGCTGTTTTGCTCTGTTTGTTTTCCTCCATATGCTTAAGAGTTACAGCCTAAATGATTCGGCTATAAATGCAGTCCTTGTGTCGGCCATATGCTGCACATACAGAGCATATGATGCCGTGGAGCATGTGAAACTCTGACTACAGTGGCAGTTAGCTTTATGCTCTATTCATTATAATAAAACAGCACATCTCACTGTCTGTGCCTCTATATAGACAATCCAAATACACTAATGCATTAGGAAAAGAATACATCATCCCATATTTATCATATTAATAAAAAAAGAACATTAAATGCCATGCAAAACTCAGAGACCACCATTCAATGGTTAAATGTAAAGGTCCAGTTAAAATGGCAATGTTATTAATTTTTCAGTAGATATTTAATTACCTTGTGTAAGGAAGTGGAATATCAAATGGAAATGTAAAAAAAGCTGGAGTTGGGAAAATAGTGAAACGATACAGAGGAAGTTGGACCCCTAACAACTACAAGAGAACCAAGACGACCAACACTGACAGCTAAACATTTTTATCAAGAAAGACAATCAAGCTTCATTGTTTCCATTGTACAAAGACATACAGTGCTCTCCATAATTATTGGCATGCCTGGTTAAGATGTGTTCTTTAGCTTCTCATAAATTGATAAAAATAAAATCCAATGTTTGATTCCCTGTCTAGGTAGACCTTGGGCAAGATGCCTAACACTACCTGTAGTATGATTAACCATGTAAGTCACTCTAAACTAAAGTGTCAGCTAAATGCTATGAGTGTGAACGTAAATCTCGTAAGATGCTTGTCTTCCCAGGGTGTGATGGAAGTGCTAGAGCCTATCCCAGTGCTCATTGGGCAGAAAGCAGGAAACACCCTGAACAGGACACTTAGTCCTTCTTAGGGCTGGATGAAGACACCTCAAAGCTATGGAAGCCATTACTGAGAGAAAGAAAATCAAATATAGAAGCTGCTGGATCTTAGAACAATGAACTAACCATCCCAGAGTCCAGACCTCATCAATAGGGATGTGTTATTTGCCGGTTTGGGTAAATGCTGGAAGCCCACTCTCATTGTAGAGCCAAATTTCTTTCCTTTTCTCTCTTTTGTAAATTAAAACAAATCAATCAGTAGATCTTATGACACTGTAGCTGAAAATCATAGGCTTCCTGGATTTCCTTGAAACCCACCCAATCCCCCACTCACCTTCACCCCACCCCCACACATATTATCCAACATCTGCTGCATTTTGTGTTGTCAGACTTTCTGAGACAGAATCATATGCTGAGAATGCTTATTGGACGTATACTATTTTAATCCTGTTAGAAGCACCACAGAACGTGCTTATATGTGTATTAATTAGTGGATGTTTTTGTGCTGAATAATTAAAATACAGCCCGTTTACAGTGCAAGGACCAGTGGCTGATGCTACCTTTTGTTGACGTGCCACCAAATCACTTGGGACTCATCAAAAGCATTAGCTGTGTTTTCAAGTGAGCCTTACTGGTTCTTCTGATGTTTGACTTTTACCTGCCTTTGTGGGATGACTGGTTGATGGGCATGCTTTCTTATGATTCTTGTGATTGATGCATTTCAAAATTCATCCTACTGAATGAAACAACTTAACATCTATATCCATTAAAGATTGTTAGCAACAAACATAACACACTGTTGTTAATTCATTCATTAGAACAGGGGTCTCCAATCTTATCCACAAAGGGTAGGTTTTCATTCCAACCAAGCAGGAGGTCATGTGATCTGTTGTCTGACGGCTGAGCACTTGATGAATCAAGTAGAATCAGCCGTCAGACAACAGATCACATGATCTCCTGCTTGGTTGGAATGAAAACCTACCCTTTGTGGATAAGATTGGTGACCCCTGCATTAGAAGGTGCACCAACATTTTACTGAACACCAAATAATAGATAAAACCATAAACATGGCTATTCTTAAAAACTAACAACTGGAACTATGGTGCAGAATGAAAGAGCCGTTTGAGTGCTGAATGAGCCAACTCTTATTTGTGACCTGAGCCTCACTGAAAAAGAGCCCGAATGGCCATCACTACTCAACATCACCGAATGTGTTTGGGAATACTTTGGAAAGACTTGAATATTCCTGCAGATTTCTTTGGAACACTGAAAGTAAGACAGAATAGAAGACGCAATAAAGGCAAAGGCTGTACACGGTTAATACGAAATACAAAAAATGAGTCACCCGTGACTGAAGTGTACCTAATAGTTTGTAATACCTCCATAAACACAAATAAGTTTCTGGATGTGGGCCACATCAATGCCCATGCACTTGTAATGGTCACGGTATGCCATGAGCGCGAGAGGGAGAAGAAACGTTATTGCTTAATAGTAACCCATGTGGGATGGTTGCTCCACGTTGTAACCTGCATGTTCTGCTGCACTGCTGTTATCCGGGATTGTGATGAACGAGGTGTGGGTGCTCCCCTGCCCAATAAATGGTCTCCAGCACATCACAGTGACTGTCTCCCATGTGGATTTCTCTATGGAGGTCGGGGCAAGTAGCTAATCACGTGTTGCATCTCTCTCTCTGGGAGCCTTCACCCAACTACCGTCCGTTACACACTCCTGCACCAAAGAATTGTGCAGCTGGGTCAGATTTGGTGGATGCCTTCCCTGGCACAACTCTAAGAATACTTTCCCCATGTATGTTGCCCAAACATCGCTAACATCTGCTTTGGAGACATTTTCAACACATGGAACGAGACCTTTACTGCCCTGTACCATCTCTATCTATGCATCCCATTGCACACTGACTGAAAAGGTTGGCTGGAAGTTAAACTAATGAAGGGTGGTACCAGACTTTGGTACAGGTCTATATTAGTCATATTTCCATAACCATGTGGTTCCATGTGATTCTGTTTCCCAAAGAATTCAAATGGCAACCTAAATAGACATCCCATACTCTGTTAGGAAGGCTGCTTTTCCAGTGCCTCTGTTGCATTCCCTCTCTCCAGACCTTTGCTCCACATTCGGCTTTGTTTTATTACCCTACAGTATTTTACAGGAATGGCTTATGAATAATAAAGTCTGTAAATACCCTAATCGTTCGTCATACTCACTGCTTGCTGATATGCATTTTATGGCCACTCAATACCCGAGCGTGCCTGCTCTTAATAACACTTAATCGATAGTCTGAGCTCGTTTAACAATATCTTATGAAACTCTTCATCCTTGACCGATACACCTGACAACTGATCCGTCAATACCGTGATCAATAACTTTGTCAATATCTAGGTTTGTCCCATACGTCCAACTGGAGTTTCTGTCTCTAGTCTGCGAGAAGGCAATGCACTTTGACATTGGCATTTTCTGCTCTAATTCAATATTCGTCTTGTTGCATTAACTCACAAACGATTTGCTTGAACTGCGAGAACTTTGTATAGCTTACAATAATTGGAACGCACATGAAAATAGAACTACCTTCTGGGAAGAACTCATTATGTTCGTCATTTTAAAAACCATTTGATACTCTATATCGGCTTTTAGCTGAAAAGGAGGGACTGTAAGCCAATAGCGAGGGTTATTTCAGACCTGCCTGCAGCCAAGCTAATGAAAATATAATCAAAACGTTTGGTAATCAGGATCTGCATGCAAACACAAACGGTGACCGTAACAACAACAATTTTCTATCTATCACATTTACCGCTTTTCACAGCTTTAAATAACCTTAGACACATTATCGGACATGCTGTCTTAAGC
>JAMWET010005041.1:127500-131015 GCA_024036415.1 Prochilodus magdalenae | reverse complement strand
GACACTGAGAGGACAGGAGGAGAGAACACTGAGAGGACAGGAGGAGAGAACACTGAGAGGACAGGAGGAGAGAACACTGAGAGGACAGGAGGAGAGAACACTGAGAGGACAGGAGGAGAGGACACTGAGAGGACAGGAGGAGAGGACACTGAGAGGACAGGAGGAGAGGACACTGAGAGGACAGGAGGAGGAGAGGACACTGAGAGGACAGGAGGAGAGAACACTGAGAGGACAGGAGGAGAGGACACTGAGAGGACAGGAGGAGAGGACACTGAGAGGACAGGAGGAGAGGACACTGAGGGGACAGGAGGAGAGAACACTGAGAGGACAGGAGGAGAGGACACTGAGAGGACAGGAGGAGAGAACACTGAGAGGACAGGAGGAGAGAACACTGAGAGGACAGGAGGAGAGAACACTGAGAGGACAGGAGGAGAGGACACTGAGAGGACAGGAGGAGAGAACACTGAGGGGACAGGAGGAGAGGACACTGAGAGGACAGGAGGAGAGAACACTGAGGGGACAGGGGGAGAGGACACTGAGGGGACAGGAGGAGAGGACACTGAGAGGACAGGAGGAGAGGACACTGAGAGGACAGGAGGAGAGAACACTGAGAGGACAGGAGGAGAGGACACTGAGAGGACAGGAGGAGAGGACACTGAGAGGACAGGAGGAGAGGACACTGAGAGGACAGGAGGAGAGGACAGGCGGAGAGAAGACCGAGGGGACAGGAGGAGAGGACACTGAGAGGACAGGAGGAGAGGACACTGAGAGGACAGGAGGAGAGAACACTGAGAGGACAGGAGGAGAGGACACTGAGAGGACAGGAGGAGAGAACACTGAGAGGACAGGAGGAGAGAACACTGAGAGGACAGGAGGAGAGAACACTGAGGGGACAGGAGGAGAGGACACCCAGAGGACAGGAGGAGAGGACACTGAGGGGACAGGAGGAGAGGACACTGAGAGGACAGGAGGAGAGGACACTGAGAGGACAGGAGGAGAGGACACTGAGAGGACAGGAGGAGAGGACACTGAGGGGACAGGAGGAGAGGACACTGAGAGGACAGGAGGAGAGGACACTGAGAGGACAGGAGGAGAGGACACTGAGGGGACAGGAGGAGAGGACACTGAGGGGACAGGAGGAGAGGACACTGAGGGGACAGGAGGAGAGAACACTGAGAGGACAGGAGGAGAGGACACTGAGAGGACAGGAGGAGAGAACACCCAGAGGACAGGAGGAGAGAACACTGAGGGGACAGGAGGAGAGGACACTGAGGGGACAGGAGGAGAGAACACCCAGAGGACAGGAGGAGAGGACACTGAGAGGACAGGAGGAGAGAACACTGAGAGGACAGGAGGAGAGGAGACTGCACCAACAGGACGAGAGAACACACTGAGAGGACAGGAGGAGAGGACACTGAGGGGACAGGAGGAGAGGACACTGAGGGGACAGGAGGAGAGGACACTGAGAGGACAGGGGGAGAGAACACCAAGAGGACAGGAGGAGAGAACACTGATACGGACAGAGGACACTGAGGACACACAGAGAGGGGGACAGGAGGAGGAGACTGTACTGGAGGAGAGAACACCCAGAGAGAGGAGGACAGGAACACTGAGGACAGGAGGACGGAGAGAGGACAGGACTGAACACTGGATGACAGGAGAGGAGAGTCACACTGAGACGACTGGAGGAGAGAGGAACACAGACGGGTCACTGAGGGGACGAGAGACAGAGGAGAGGACACTGAGGACAGGAGGAGGACACCCAGAGGAGGAGGACAGGGGGAGGGACAGGAGGAGAGAACACTGAGGGGACAGGAGGAGAGGACACTGAGGAGACAGGAGGAGAGAACACTGAGAGGACAGGAGGAGAGAACACCCAGAGGACAGGAGACACTGAGAGGGACAGGAGAGAGGACAGTAGGACAGGAGGAGACACTGAGAGGGACAGGAGGAGAGAACACAGACGGGTCACTGATGCGACTGTACTGAGAGAAACACACAGACGGGTCACTGATACGACTGTACTGAGTGAGAACACAGACGGAGTCACTGATACGACTGTACTGAGGGAACACAGACGGGTTAGTGATACGACTGTACTGAGTGAACTGTAACAGACGGGTCACTTAAAGATATGGACTGTACTGAGTGAACACAGACGGGTCACTGATACGACTGTACTGACGAACACAGACGGGTCACTGATACGACTGTACTGAACGAACACAGACGGGTCAGTGATGCGACTGTACTGAGGGAACACAGACGGGTCACTAATACGACTGTACTGAGTGAACACAGACGGGTCACTGATACGACTGTACTGACGAACACAGACGGGTCACTGATACGACTGTACTGAGTGAACACAGACGGGTCACTGATACGACTGTACTGAGGGAACACAGACGGGTCACTGATACGACTGTACTGAGTGAACACAGACGGGTCACTGATACGACTGTACTGACGAACACAGACGGGTTAGTGATACGACTGTACTGAGTGAACACAGACGGGTCACTGATACGACTGTACTGACGAACACAGACGGGTTAGTGATACGACTGTACTGAGGGAACACAGACGGGTCACTGATACGACTGTACTGAGTGAACACAGACGGGTCACTGATACGACTGTACTGAGCGAACACAGACGGGTCACTGATACGACTGTACTGAGTGAACACAGACGGGTCACTGATACGACTGTACTGAGTGAACACAGACGGGTCACTGATATGACTGTACTGAGCGAACACAGATGGGTTAGTAATACGACTGTACTGACGAACACAGACGGGTCACTGATACGACTGTACTGAGTGAACACAGACGGGTTAGTAATACGACTGTACTGAGGGAACACAGACGGGTTAGTGATACGACTGTACTGACGAACACAGACGGGTCACTGATACGACTGTACTGAGTGAACACAGACGGGTTAGTAATACGACTGTACTGAGGGAACACAGACGGGTTAGTGATACGACTGTACTGACGAACACAGACGGGTCACTGATTCGACTGTACTGACGAACACAGACGGGTCACTGATACGACTGTACTGACGAACACAGACGGGTCACTGATACGACTGTACTGACGAACACAGACGGGTCACTGATATGACTGTACTGAGGGAACACAGACGGGTTAGTGATACGACTGTACTGAGTGTATTATGCGACTGTACTGAGCGAACGCAGACGGGTTAGTGATACGACTGTACTGAGTGTATTATACGACTGTACTGAGTGAATTATACGCCTGTACTGAGTGTATTATACGCCTGTACTGAGTGTATTATACGACTGTACTGAGTGTATTATACGGCTGTACTGAGTGAATTATACGACTGTACTGAGTGTATTATACGACTGTACTGAGTGAATTATACGACTGTAGTGGGTGTATTATACGACTGTACTGAGTGTATTATACGACTGTACTGAGTGAATTATACGACTGTACTGAGTGTATTATACGACTGTAGTGGGTGTATTATAC
>JAMWET010005041.1:117500-122500 GCA_024036415.1 Prochilodus magdalenae | reverse complement strand
ACGTGTAGGTTCACTGGTGGTTCTAGATAGTATATGAAGCTGTGTGTTAGTGAGAGCGCGGTGCGAAGTGGGGCACTCCCACCTTAAACTTCTTCCTGGCCTCCTGCTCCCTCTTCTCCATCTCCTTCTTCTCCTTCTTCTCTCGCTCCGCCTTCTCCCTCTCCTCCTTCTCCATCTTTTTCTTCTGCTTCTTCATCTCCTTGTCCAGCTCCTTGTCCTTCTTCGAGGAGTCTGTCTCTTTGGTTTCGGTTGGCTTCTCATTCTCTGCATCCGGCCTGTTTAAGAAAGGATACATCCTGTAGGCTGAATGGGTGGAGCTAAACTGTTGTAGGGTGACTGGGTGGAGCTAAACTGCAATAGGTTAAATGGGTGGGGCTAAACTGTGGTGGGAGAAATGGGTGGAGCTAAACTGTTGTAAGATTAGTCGGTGACGCTAAACTGCTGTAGGCTAAATGGGTGGAGCTAAACTGTTGTAAGATTAGTGGGTGGGGCTAAATTGCTGTAGGTTGAATGGTGGAGCTAAGATGCTGTAAGATTAGTGGGTGGAGCTAACTGCTGTATGATGAAAAGGTGCAGCTGAGATGCTGTAGGTTGAATGGGTGGGGCTAAACTGCTGTAGGCTAAATGGGTGGAGCTAAACAGTTGTAGGATTAGCGGGTGGTGCTAAACTGTTATAGGATGAAAGGGTGCAGCTGAGATGCTGTAGGTTGAATGGGTGAGGCTAAACTGCTGTAAGCTGAATGGGTGGAGCTAAACAGTTGTAGGATTAGTGGGTGGGGCTAAACTGTTATAGGATGAATGGTGGAGCTAAGATGCTATAGGATAAATGGTTGGAGCTAAACTTCTGTAAGATTAGTGGGTGGAGCTAACTGCTGTATGATGAATGGGTGCAGCTGAGATGCTGTAGCTTGAAAGGGTGGGGCTAAACTGCTGTAGGCTGGATGGGTGGAGCTAAACATTTGTAGGATTAGTGGGTGGTGCTAAACTGTTATAGAATGAAAGGGTGAAGCTGAGATGCTGTAGGTTGAAAGGGTGGGGCTAAACTACTGTAGGCTAAATGGGTGGAGCTAAACAGTTGTAGAATTAGTGGGTGGTGCTAAACTGTTATAGGATGAAAGGGTGAAGCTGAGATGCTGTAGGTTGAAAGGGTGGGGCTAAACTACTGTAGGCTAAATGGGTGGAGCTAAACAGTTGTAGAATTAGTGGGTGGTGCTAAACTGTTATAGGATGAAAGGGTGAAGCTGAGATGCTGTAGGCTGAATGGGTGGGGCTAAACTGCTGTAGGCTAAATGGGTGGAGCTAAACAGTTGTAGGATTAGCGGGTGGTGCTAAACTGTTATAGGATGAAAGGGTGCAGCTGAGATGCTGTAGGCTGAATGGGTGGGGCTCTCCTCTCACCATCTGTCCTCGATGTCCTCATACGTCTCCGAGTCGTCATCAAACTCGTCCTGAGGGACACAGGAAAGAAGGGAGTTAGACCTGCGCTCTAGCTACGTCACTGGGCCTTTAGAGTCAGGAGGAGCAGACTTACCTCGGGCTCCGCACTGCCTCCACCTTCAAAAGAGAAACACACAGAGGACACACGTCACATACGGTCCCGGAGACGAAAGCATCAGTACCCAGGTGCAGGGCAGCGTGGGTACGGGAGGATCAAAGAGCCCGTATCCCACAGGAGTCTTATTAACATGTGTGTCATCAGTTCAGGCCCTTTAACCTGCCGTATGTAAATGAGCTCTGTTCTGATTGGATAACATTCATTTTTCCAGGATATGGGCTCTTCAATATAATCTATATATCTGCTGGCTCTGAGTGGGCGGGGCTAAACCACTGTGAGCTGAAAGAGGCGGTGTTTTAGCCTGGACGTTTACTGACAGGCTGAAGTTGGCTTCACTTGGGTCCTTTAAGGTTGGACTCAGCAGCTGGTCAGGAGCCCTGAGGTACCAGAACGTTACTGTTTAAGGTGGAACAGGGAGATCTGAACAGGCATCTAGAACTAGAACCCAACTGGGTGTCAAGGAGACTCCTCCTAAGACTGGGATAAACACCCGCTGGCTCTTTGGCTGTGTAGCGCTAACTAACTACAGCTAATATAGGTAACAGGTAATATATAAGGTAATATATTAACAGATAAATGATGTTCTAGATATTCATTTAGTACTAGCTAATGCTAACAGTCTAAGTAATATGAGATGTAATGTTCTAAGTAGTTCTCTGCAAATAGCACTAGCTAATGCTAACAGCTGAGGTGATTTATTAACAGAGATGTAATGTTCTAGATTGTTGTTGTCGTTTAGTACTAGCTAATGCTAACAGCTAAGGTGATATATTAACAGAGATGTAATGTTCTAGATTGTTGTCGTTTAGTCCTAGCTAATGCAAACAGCTGAGGTGAAATATTTACAGAGATGTAATTTTCTAGTTTGCTGTAGTCGTTCAGTACTAGCTAATGCTAACAGCTGAGGTGATATATTAACAGAGATGTAATGTTCTAGATTGCTGTAGTCGTTCAGTACTAGCTAATGCTAACAGCTGAGGTGATATATTAACAGAGATGTAATGTTCTAGATTGCTGTTGTCGTTTAGTACTAGCTAATGCTAACAGCTGAGGTGATATATTAACAGAGATGTAATGTTCTAGATTGTTGTCGTTTAGTACTAGCTAATGCCAACAGCTGAGGTGATATATTAACAGAGATGTAATGTTCTAGACTGTTGTCGTTTAGTACTAGCTAATGCTAACAGCTGAGGTGATATATTAACAGAGATGTAATGTTCTAGATTGTTGTTGTCGTTTAGTACTAGCTAATGCTAACAGCTGAGGTGATATATTAACAGAGATGTAATGTTCTAGATTGCTGTTGTCGTTTAGTACTAGCTAATGCTAACAGCTGAGGTGATATATTAACAGAGATGTAATGTTCTAGACTGTTGTCGTTTAGTACTAGCTAATGCTAACAGCTGAGGTGATATATTAACAGAGATGTAATGTTCTAGACTGTTGTCGTTTAGTACTAGCTAATGCTAACAGCTGAGGTGATATATTAACAGAGATGTAATGTTCTAGATTGTTGTTGTCGTTTAGTACTAGCTAATGCTAACAGCTGAGGTTATATTACCAGAGATGTAATGTTCTAGATTGTTGTCGTTTAGTACTAGCTAATGCTAACAGCTGAGGTGATATATTAACAGAGATGTAATGTTCTCGATTGTTGTCGTTTAGTACTAGCTAATGCTAACAGCTGAGGTGATATATTAACAGAGATGTAATGTTCTAGATTGCTGTAGTCGTTCAGTACTAGCTAATGCTAACAGCTGAGGTGATATATTAACAGAGATGTAATGTTCTAGATTGCTGTTGTTGTTTAGTACTAGCTAATGCTAACAGCTGAGGTGATATATTAACAGAGATGTAATGTTCTAGATTGTTGTCGTTTAGTACTAGCTAATGCTAACAGCTGAGGTGTTATATTAACAGAGATGTAATGTTCTAGATTGTTGTCGTTTAGTACTAGCTAATGCTAACAGCTGAGGGGATATATTAACAGAGATGTAATGTTCTATATTGTTGTTGTCGTTTAGTACTAGCTAATGCTAACAGCTGAGGTGATATATTAACAGAGATGTAATGTTCTAGATTGTTGTCGTTTAGTACTAGCTAATGCTAACAGCTGAGGTGATATATTAACAGAGATGTAATATTCTAGATTGCTGTTGTCGTTTAGTACTAGCTAATGCTAACAGCTGAGGTGATATATTAACAGAGATGTAATGTTCTAGATTGTTGTCGTTTAGTACTAGCTAATGCTAACAGCTGAGGTGATATATTAACAGAGATGTAATGTTCTAGATTGTTGTCGTTTAGTACTAGCTAATGCTAACAGCTGAGGTGATATATTAACAGAGATGTAATGTTCTAGATTGTTGTCGTTTAGTACTAGCTAATGCTAACAGCTGAGGTGATATATTAACAGAGATGTAATGTTCTAGATTGTTGTTGTTTAGTACTAGCTAATGCTAACAGCTGAGGTGATATATTAACAGAGATGTAATGTTCTAGACTGTTGTCGTTTAGTACTAGCTAATGCTAACAGCTGAGGTGATATATTAACAGAGATGTAATGTTCTAGATTGCTGTTGTCGTTTAGTACTAGCTAATGCTAACAGCTGAGGTGATATATTAACAGAGATGTAATGTTCTAGATTGTTGTCGTTTAGTACTAGCTAATGCTCACAGCTGAGGTGATATATTAACAGAGATGTAATGTTCTAGATTGTTGTCGTTTAGTACTAGCTAATGCTAACAGCTGAGGTGATATATTAACAGAGATGTAATGTTCTAGATTGCTGTTGTCGTTTAGTACTAGCTAATGCTAACAGCTGAGGTGATATATTAACAGAGATGTAATGTTCTAGATTGCTGTTGTCGTTTAGTACTAGCTAATGCTAACAGCTGAGGTGATATATTAACAGAGATGTAATGTTCTAGACTGTTGTCGTTTAGTACTAGCTAATGCTAACAGCTGAGGTGATATATTAACAGAGATGTAATGTTCTAGACTGTTGTCGTTTAGTACTAGCTAATGCTAACAGCTGAGGTGATATATTAACAGAGATGTAATGTTCTAGATTGTTGTTGTCGTTTAGTACTAGCTAATGCTAACAGCTAAGGTGATATATTAACAGAGATGTAATGTTCTAGATTGTTGTCGTTTAGTCCTAGCTAATGCAAACAGCTGAGGTGAAATATTTACAGAGATGTAATGTTCTAGTTTGCTGTAGTCGTTCAGTACTAGCTAATGCTAACAGCTGAGGTGATATATTAACAGAGATGTAATGTTCTAGATTGCTGTAGTCGTTCAGTACTAGCTAATGCTAACAGCTGAGGTGATATATTAACAGAGATGTAATGTTCTAGATTGCTGTTGTTGTTTAGTACTAGCTAATGCTAACAGCTGAGGTGATATATTAACAGAGATGTAATGTTCTAGATTGTTGTCGTT
>JAMWET010005041.1:62500-112500 GCA_024036415.1 Prochilodus magdalenae | reverse complement strand
GTGGTTAAGGGTGGATTATGGGTTTAGGGATTATTTGGGGATTCTGTAGAGTGGATTTAGGAGTTTAGGGTGGTTAAGGGTGGATTATGGGTTTAGGGATTATTTGGGGATTCTGTAGAGTGGATTTAGGAGTTTAGGGTGGTTAAGGGTGGATTATGGGTTTAGGGATTATTTGGGGATTCTGTAGAGTGGATTTAGGAGTTTAGGGTGGTTTAGGGTGGATTATGGGTTTAGGGATTATTTGGGGATTCTGTAGAGTGGATTTAGGAGTTTAGGGTGGTTAAGGGTGGATTATGGGTTTAGGGATTATTTGGTGATTCTGTAGAGTGGATTTAGGAGTTTAGGGTGGTTAAGGGTGGATTATGGGTTTAGGGATTATTTGGGGATTCTGTAGAGTGGATTTAGGGGTTTAGGGTGGTTAAGGGTGGATTATGGGTTTAGGGATTATTTGGGGATTCTGTAGAGTGGATTTAGGGGTTTAGGGTGGTTAAGGGTGGATTATGGGTTTAGGGATTGTTTGGGGATTCTGTAGAGTGGATTTAGGGGTTTAGGGTGGTTAAGGGTGGATTATGGGTTTAGGGATTGTTTGGTGATTCTGTAGAGTGGATTTAGGGGTTTAGGGTGGTTAAGGGTGGATTATGGGTTTAGGGATTATTTGGTGATTCTGTAGAGTGGATTTAGGGGTTTAGGGTGGTTAAGGGTGGATTATGGGTTTAGGGATTATTTGGTGATTCTGTAGAGTGGATTTAGGGGTTTAGGGTGGTTAAGGGTGGATTATGGGTTTAGGGATTATTTGGTGATTCTGTAGAGTGGATTTAGGAGTTTAGGGTGGTTAAGGGTGGATTATGGGTTTAGGGATTATTTGGGGATTCTGTAGAGTGGATTTAGGAGTTTAGGGTGGTTAAGGGTGGATTATGGGTTTAGGGATTATTTGGTGATTCTGTAGAGTGGATTTAGGGGTTTAGGGTGGTTAAGGGTGGATTATGGGTTTAGGGATTATTTGGTGATTCTGTAGAGTGGATTTAGGGGTTTAGGGTGGTTAAGGGTGGATTATGGGTTTAGGGATAATTTGGTGATTCTGTAGAGTGGATTTAGGAGTTTAGGGTGGTTAAGGGTGGATTATGGGTTTAGGGATTATTTGGGGATTCTGTAGAGTGGATTTAGAGGTTTAGGGTGGTTAAGGGTGGATTATGGGTTTAGGGATTATTTGGGGATTCTGTAGAGTGGATTAGGAGTTTAGGGTGGTTAAGGGTGGATTATGGGTTTAGGGATTATTTAGGGATTCTGTAGAGTGGATTTAGGGGTTTAGGGTCGTTAAGGGTGGATTATGGGTTTAGGGATTATTTGGGGATACTGTAGAGTGGATTTAGGAGTTTAGGGTGGTTAAGGGTGGATTATGGGTTTAGGGATTATTTGGTGATTCTGTAGAGTAAATTAGGAGTTTAGGGTGGTTAAGGGTGGATTAGGGGTTTAGGGATTATTTGGTGATTCTGTAGAGTGGATTTAGGAGTTTAGGGTGGTTAAGGGGGATTTATGGGTTTAGGGATTATTTGGGGGTTCTGTAGAGTGGATTTAGGAGTTTAGGGTGGTTAAAGGTGGATTATGGGTGTGGGGATTATTTGGGGATTCTGTAGAGTGGATTTAGGAGTTTAGGGTGGTTAAGGGTGGATTATGGGTTTAGGGATTATTTGGTGATTCTGTAGAGTGGATTAGGAGTTTAGGGTGGTTAAGGGTGGATTAGGGGTTTAGGGATTATTTGGGGATTCTGTAGAGTGGATTTAGGAGTTTAGGGTGGTTAAGGGTGGATTATGGGTTTAGGGATTATTTGGTGATTCTGTAGAGTGGATTAGGAGTTTAGGGTGGTTAAGGGTGGATTATGGGTTTAGGGATTATTTGGTGATTCTGTAGAGTGGATTTAGGAGTTTAGGGTGGTTAAGGGTGGATTATGGGTTTAGGGATTATTTGGGGATTCTGTAGAGTGGATTTAGGGGTTTAGGGTGGTTAAGGGTGGATTATGGGTTTAGGGATTATTTGGGGATTCTGTAGAGTGGATTTAGGGGTTTAGGGTGGTTAAGGGTGGATTATGGGTTTAGGGATTGTTTGGGGATTCTGTAGAGTGGATTTAGGGGTTTAGGGTGGTTAAGGGTGGATTATGGGTTTAGGGATTGTTTGGTGATTCTGTAGAGTGGATTAGGAGTTTAGGGTGGTTAAGGGTGGATTATGGGTTTAGGGATTATTTGGTGATTCTGTAGAGTGGATTTAGGGGTTTAGGGTGGTTAAGGGTGGATTATGGGTTTAGGGATTGTTTGGTGATTCTGTAGAGTGGATTAGGAGTTTAGGGTGGTTAAGGGTGGATTATGGGTTTAGGGATTATTTGGTGATTCTGTAGAGTGGATTTAGGGGTTTAGGGTGGTTAAGGGTGGATTATGGGTTTAGGGATTATTTGGTGATTCTGTAGAGTGGATTTAGTAGTTTAGGGTGGTTAAGGGTGGATTATGGGTTTAGGGATTATTTGGGGATTCTGTAGAGTGGATTTAGAGGTTTAGGGTGGTTAAGGGTGGATTATGGGTTTAGGGATTATTTGGGGATTCTGTAGAGTGGATTTAGGAGTTTAGGGTGGTTAAGGGTGGATTATGGGTTTAGGGATTATTTGGGGATACTGTAGAGTGGATTTAGGAGTTTAGGGTGGTTAAGGGTGGATTATGGGTTTAGGGATAATTTGGTGATTCTGTAGAGTAAATTAGGAGTTTAGGGTGGTTAAGGGTGGATTAGGGGTTTAGGGATTATTTGGTGATTCTGTAGAGTGGATTTAGGAGTTTAGGGTGGTTAAGGGGGATTTATGGGTTTAGGGATTATTTGGGGGTTCTGTAGAGTGGATTTAGGAGTTTAGGGTGGTTAAAGGTGGATTATGGGTGTGGGGATTATTTGGGGATTCTGTAGAGTGGATTTAGGAGTTTAGGGTTGTTAAGGGTCGATTATGGGTTTAGGGATTATTTGGGGATTCTGTAGAGTGGATTTAGGAGTTTAGGGGTGGTTAACGGTGGATTTATGAGTTTAGGGATTATTTGGGGATTCTGTAGAGTGGATTAGGAGTTTAGGGTGGATTATGGGTTTAGGGATTATTTGGTGATTCTGTAGAGTGGATTTAGGAGTTTAGGGTGGTTAAGGGTGTATTATGGGTTTAGGGATTATTTGGTGATTCTGTAGAGTGGATTAGGAGTTTCGGGTGGTTAAGGGTGGATTAGGGGTTTAGGGATTATTTGGTGATTCTGTAGAGTGGATTTAGGAGTTTAGGGTGGTTAAGGGTGGATTATGGGTTTAGGGATTATTTGGGGATTCTGTAGAGTGGATTTAGAGGTTTAGGGTGGTTAAGGGTGGATTATGGGTTTAGGGATTATTTGGGGATTCTGTAGAGTGGATTAGGAGTTTAGGGTGGTTAAGGGTGGATTATGGGTTTAGGGATTATTTAGGGATTCTGTAGAGTGGATTTAGGAGTTTAGGGTGGTTAAGGGTGGATTATGGGTTTAGGGATTATTTGGTGATTCTGTAGAGTAAATTAGGAGTTTAGGGTGGTTAAGGGTGGATTATGGGTTTAGGGATTATTTAGGGATTCTGTAGAGTGGATTTAGGAGTTTAGGGTGGTTAAGGGTGGATTATGGGTTTAAGGATTATTTGGGGATTCTGTAGAGTGGATTTAGGAGTTTAGGGTGGTTTAGGGTGGATTATGGGTTTAGGGATTATTTGGTGATTCTGTAGAGTGGATTTAGGAGTTTAGGGTGGTTAAGGGTGGATTATGGGTTTATGGATTATTTGGTGATTATGTAGAGTGGATTTAGGAGTTTAGGGTGGTTAAGGGTGGATTATGGGTTTAGGGATTATTTGGTGATTCTGTAGAGTGGATTAGGAGTTTAGGGTGGTTAAGGGTGGATTAGGGGTTTAGGGATTATTTGGTGATTCTGTAGAGTGGATTTAGGAGTTTAGGGTGGTTAGGGGGGATTTATGGGTTTAGGAATTATTTGGGGATTCTGTAGAGTGGATTTAGGAGTTTAGGGTGGTTTAGGGTGGATTATGGGTTTAGGGATTATTTGGGGATTCTGTAGAGTGGATTTAGGGGTTTAGGGTGGTTAACGGTGGATTTATGGGTTTAGGGATTATTTGGGGATTCTGTAGAGTGGATTTAGGAGTTTAGGGTGGTTAAGGGTGGATTATGGGTTTAGGGATTATCTGGGGATTCTGTAGAGTGGATTTAGGGGTTTAGGGTGGTTAAGGGTGGATTATGGGTTTAGGGATTGTTTGGTGATTCTGTAGAGTGGATTTAGGGGTTTAGGGTGGTTAAGGGTGAATTATGGGTTTAGGGATTATTTGGTGATTCTGTAGAGTGGATTTAGGAGTTTAGGGTGGTTAAGGGGGATTTATGGGTTTAGGGATTATTTGGGGATTCTGTAGAGTGGATTTAGGAGTTTAGGGTTGTTAAGGGTGGATTATGGGTGTAGGGATTATTTGGGGATTCTGTAGAGTGGATTTAGGGGTTTAGGGTGGTTAAGGGTGGATTATGGGTTTAGGGATTATTTGGGGATTCTGTAGAGTGGATTTAGGAGTTTAGGGTGGTTAAGGGTGGATTATGGGTTTAGGGATTATTTGGTGATTCTGTAGAGTGGATTTAGGAGTTTAGGGTGGTTAAGGGTGGATTATGGGTTTAGCGATTATTTGGGGATTCTGTAGAGTGGATTTAGGAGTTTAGGGTGGTTAAGGGGGGTTTATGGGTTTAGGGATTATTTGGGGATTCTGTAGAGTGGATTTAAGAGTTTAGGGTGGTTAAGGGTGGATTATGGGTTTAGGGATTATTTTGGGATTCTGTAGAGTGGATTAGGAGTTTAGGGTGGTTAAGGGTGGATTATGGGTTTTGGGATTATTTGGTGATTCTGTAGAGTGGATTAGGAGTTTAGGGTGGTTAAGGGTGGATTAGGGGTTTAGGGATTATTTGGGGATTCTGTAGAGTGGATTTAGGAGTTTAGGGTGGTTAAGGGGGATTTATGGGTTTAGGGATTATTTGGGGATTCTGTAGAGTGGATTTAAGAGTTTAGGGTGGTTAAGGATGGATTATGGGTTTAGGGATTATTTGGGGATTCTGTAGAGTGGATTAGGAGTTTAGGGTGGTTAACGGGTTTAGGGTAGATTTATAGGTTCAGGATTGGGTGTAAGGTAAATTTACGGGTTTAGGTTTGGGATTAGGAATGATTTAGGGGAGATTTAGGGGGTTAGGGTTGGGATTAGGAATGATTTAGGGTAGATTTAGGGGGTTAGGGTTGGGATTAGGAATGATTTAGGGTAGATTTACGGGTTTAGGTTTGGGATTAGGAATGATTTAGGAGGTTAGGGTTGGGATTAGGAATGATTTAGGGTAGATTTAGGGGGTTAGGGTTGGGATTAGGAATGATTTAGGGTAGATTTAGGGGTTTAGGTTTGGGATTAGGAATGATTTAGGTGGGTTTATTGGTTTAGGGACACTTTAGGGTAGATTATGGCCTAAGACTAGATTTAGGGTTTGAGGAAGGATCAGGACTACGTTCAGGAGTAACTTCACAATGTCCAGTAGTATCAGTAAGAGATAATCTCACCTTGGTTCCCGAACTGTTGCAGGTCCACAAGGGGTGGCCTCTTAGGTTTTGCTGGGCACTTTCCCACAGACACCATGCTGGGGAGCGGCTTCTTCTTTGGCTGGCCAGGGGATTCCACATCTTGGATGGAACTGACGGAATTACGGGGAGTGCCTATAACGCTGTTGGTGGAGACTTCTTTAGGGGACTCTGAATCGTTTTGCTTGCCCAGGAACATCATCTTCTGCATCTGAACAACCCCTGCAGCACTGTGGGTGGAGCCTGTGTTACTGTGGGAGGAGCTCTGGCTGAAGGTTTCTTTCGGTGGCTCTGATTCGTTCTGTTTGACAGCCGGCTTCATCCAGGAAGCTGGAGGTTTTGGACCAGATGTGGTTGGGAATTTTGGTTTTTCTTCACTGGCTGGTGGGGTCTTTTCTTCGTCAGCAGGTGGGATCCTTGCTCCGAGGAATTTTGACATTTTTTCACTATCGACCGACGGTATCCGTCCTGGGGTGAACTTGGGTGTCTTCTCTCCGTCTGCTGGCTGGATCCGTCCTGGGGTGAACTTGGGTGTCTTCTCTCCGTCCGCTGGCTGGATCCGTCCTGGGGTGAACTTGGGTGTCTTCTCACTGTCCCCTGTTTGGATCCGTCCTGGGGTGAACTTGGGTGTCTTCTCTCCGTCCGCTGGCTGGATCCGTCCTGGGCCGAACTTTGGTGTCTTCTCTCCGTCCGCTGGCTGGATCCGTCCTGGGCCGAACTTTGGTGTCTTCTCTCCGTCCGCTGGCTGGATCCGTCCTGGGCCGAACTTTGGTGTCTTCTCTCCGTCCGCTGGCTGGATCTTCTCTCCGTCCGCTGGGCCGAACTTTGGTGTCTTCTCTCCGTCCGCTGGCTGGATCCGTCCTGGGCCGAACTTTGGTGTCTTCTCTCCGTCCGCTGGCTGGATCCGTCCTGGGCCGAACTTTGGTGTCTTCTCTCCGTCCGCTGGCTGGAGCCGTCCTGGGCCAGCAAACTTTGCAGGTTTTTCTCCATCTGCTGGCGGGAACTTGGACCCCAGTGATTTAGAGGTGAAGGCGGGTGGAGGTCGTGAACCTTTACTCTCATCCTGCCCACCCTTTTGTAGGGCCTCCTTCAGGGAGGCCACAGAACTGGCAGGGGGTTTATTGGCTGGAGGAGTGGAACCAGCAATCTTCCCTACTGGGACAGGTGGTTTGAACCTGGTATCCATGGAGCCGTGGTTGGGGCTGGGCTTTTTCTGGGGTGGTTTGGGCTTGGGGGCGAGGCTAAAACACGGCGGAGTGGGTGCGTCTGGGACTTGGTGGCCGGGGAAGGGTCTTTGCACCACTTGAGGGCTGCTGGGGGCCCCAAGAACAGGTTTGTTGGGTGGAGGAGGTGGTGGAGGAGGCAGACCAGAGTCAACAGGAGCGTTAAAGCGAGACCTCAGTGTGTGGAGGTTACCGCGAGAACCCTGCAGAGCCGGAAACCCAAACAAAAGCAGACGTGACCGGCTTGGTTTACTCTGGGATTATGGAGATCTATTAGGATCTATAAAAATCTATAAAGATCTATAATGATTGATACGGATCTATAAAGATCTATAAGGATCTATAAAAATCTATAAAGATCTATAAGGATCTACAAAGATCTATAATGATCTGAAAGGATCTATAAAAATCTATACGGCTCTATAAGGATCGATAAAAACCTGTAAGGATCTATAAAGATCTATAATGATCGATAAGGATCTATAAAGATCTATAATGATCTGAAAGGATCTATAAAAATCTATACAGATCTATAAGGATCGATAAAAACCTGTAAGGATATATATGGATCTATAAAGATCTATAATGATCGATAAGGATCTATAAAGATCTATAATGATCTGAAAGGATCTATAAGGATCTATAAAGATCTATAATGATCAATAAGGATCTATAAAGATCTATAAGGAACTATAAAAATCTATAGAGATCTATAATGATCTGAAAGGATCTATAAGGATCTAAAAGGATCAATAAAAATCTATAAGGATCAATAAGGATCTATAAAGATCGATAAAGATCTATAAGGAACTATAAAAAACTATAAAGATCTATAATGATCTGAAAGGATCTATAAGGATCTATAAAGATCTATAAGGAACTATAAAAATCTATAGAGATCTATAATGATCTGAAAGGATCAATAAAAATCTATAAGGATCAATAAGGATTGATAAAGATCGATAAAGATCTGCAAGGATCTATAAAGATCTAAAGGATCTATAAGGATCTCTAAGGAACTTTATGGGATGATGGTAGCTTGGCTGTGAGTCCCTTTAGACTGAAAGGTCATTGAGCGGAGAGTGGAAACTCCCCGAACACTAAAACTACTGGGTGTAGACTTCACTGTTAGATGCCCTGTCAGAGTTGCTGGTCTGTGAGGGAGTTAGGACGAGGGCAGTGTGTGTCTCTAGCTGCTGACTGAAACCACACGTGTAAGTATTTACACTCTAACAGGCATGTCACCTCCTTAGGTGTGAAAAAGGCCTGAGCTCTCGCACAACAGCCTCTCTGAACACCAGCCCAGCGCCATATAACCCTACTCACATAACCTAGAGCTTCAGGAGTCGTGTTGCTCTCCCAGTCAAGCAGAGCAGCAGCAGAAACATACACATGGGCTCACGTGTGTGACCCCGCTGTGTGCAGAGCCTCAGGCAGCCAGGCGTCCGGTGACAGTGGTGACAGGAGGTTTCTGTGGTCTCCTAGGTGCTTGCAAACGTAGCGCTAACTAGTCCCTAGGTCGTTTGTGGTGGCTGCAAGGCTGTGGCTAGGTAGCTGCTATGGTCAGGAGATGTCGTAGCTGTGATGGTGTGCTGAGTAGCTCCTAAGGTGCTGCTGCTGTGAGGTTACTATGGATGCCTGGTGGATGTCCCACATAGAGGCTGAGACATGCCTGTGTCCACCTCCTTGTACCTACACCCAGCGCCCAGTTTAGCAGCTCCATCTGAGGAATCTACTACAGGGTCCTTGCAGGGCCTCATATCAGACCTCCTCACACTCTAAGTGTGCGGGAGGAAATGCAGGCAGACAAGAAGAGCTGAAAGAAGCTCTACAGGAAATGAGCTCATTACCATTTTAAAAAGAAGCTCTGTGCTGGGCACTGGGGGGCGGAGGGTGTGGGGGCTACAAGCCTTTGTTTAATGTCAGCCTTCAGGAAACAGCTAACACTGGGCTACAGTTCAGCACAGCTCAGTTCACTCAACCTGCCTCAGTTCACTCAACCTGCCTCCGTTCACTCAACCTGCCTCAGTTCACTCAACCTGCCTCCGTTCACTCAACCTGCCTCCGTTCACTCAACCCGCCTCAGTTCACTCAACACGCCTCAGTTCACTCAACCTGCTTCAGTTCACTCAACCTGCCTCAGTTCACTCAACCTGCCTCCGTTCACTCAACCCGCCTCAGTTCACTCAACACGCCTCAGTTCACTCAACCTGCTTCAGTTCACTCAACACGCCTCCGTTCACTCAACACGCCTCAGTTCACTCAACCTGCCTCAGTTCACTCAACCTGCCTCCGTTCACTCAACACGCCTCCGTTCACTCAACCTGCTTCAGTTCACTCAACCTGCCTCAGTTCATTCAACCTTCCTCAGTTCACTCAACCTGCCTCAGTTCACTCAACCTGCCTCAGTTCACTCAAGAACAGACCCAATCTATACCACAGTACCTACATTTAGAGTTTAGAGTTATACACTCCACCTAATGAGGAACTGTAGAACAGACTCAGTCTATACCACAGTACCTACATTTAGAGCCTAGAGTTATACACTCCACCTAATGAGAACTGTAGAACAGACTCAGTATATACCACAGTACCTACATTTAGAGCTTAGAGTTATACACTCCACCTAATGAGGAACTGTAGAACAGACTCAGTCTATACCACAGTAGCTACATTTAGAGCTTAGAGTTATACACTCCACCTAATGAGAACTGTAGAACAGACTCAGTCTATACCACAGTACCTACATTTAGAGCTTAGAGTTATACACTCGACCTAATGAGAAACTGTAGAACAGACTCAGTCTATACCACAGTACCTACATTTAGAGCTTAGAGTTATACACTCCACCTAATGAGGAACTGTAGAACAGACTCAGTCTATACCACAGTACCTACATTTAGAGCTTAGAGTTATACACTCCACCTAATGAGGAACTGTAGAACAGACTCAGTCTATACCACAGTACCTACATTTAGAGCTTAGAGTTATACACTCCACCTAACGAGAAACTGTAGAACAGACTCAGTCTATACCACAGCACCTACATTTAGAGCTTAGAGTTATACACTCCACCTAATGAGAACTGTAGAACAGACTCAGTCTATACCACAGTACCTACATTTAGAGCTTAGAGTTATACACTCCACCTAACGAGAAACTGTAGAACAGACTCAGTATATACCACAGTACCTACATTTAGAGTTTAGAGTTATACACTCCACCTAACGAGAAACTGTAGAACAGACTCAGTCTATATCACGGTACCTACATTTAGAGTTTAGAGTTATACACTCCACCTAACGAGAAACTGTAGAGCAGACTCAGTCTATACCACGGTACCTACATTTAGAGCTTAGAGTTATACACTCCACCTAATGAGAAACTGTAGAACAGACTCAGTCTATACCACAGTACCTACATTTAGAGCTTAGAGTTATACACTCCACCTAATGAGGAACTGTAGAACAGACTCAGTCTATACCACAGTACCTACATTTAGAGCTTAGAGTTATACACTCCACCTAACGAGAAACTGTAGAACAGACTCAGTCTATACCACAGCACCTACATTTAGAGCTTAGAGTTATACACTCCACCTAATGAGAACTGTAGAACAGACTCAGTCTATACCACAGTACCTACATTTAGAGCTTAGAGTTATACACTCCACCTAACGAGAAACTGTAGAACAGACTCAGTATATACCACAGTACCTACATTTAGAGTTTAGAGTTATACACTCCACCTAACGAGAAACTGTAGAACAGACTCAGTCTATATCACGGTACCTACATTTAGAGTTTAGAGTTATACACTCCACCTAACGAGAAACTGTAGAGCAGACTCAGTCTATACCACGGTACCTACATTTAGAGCTTAGAGTTATACACTCCACCTAATGAGAAACTGTAGAACAGACTCAGTCTATACCACAGTACCTACATTTAGAGTTTAGAGTTATACACTCCACCTAACGAGAAACTGTAGAGCAGACTCAGTCTATACCACGGTACCTACATTTAGAGCTTAGAGTTATACACTCCACCTAATGAGAAACTGTAGAACAGACTCAGTGTATTTAATATAAGATCAGGTGGAAGTAGCATTGCTAGGTCTACATGTTCATGTCTTAGCCTACACCGCTAGTCAGTGTATCATGTTTACTGTGAGAGATTAACCCGCAGCGCTCAGTATTATATAATGGTCATCCCTGCAGATAGAGTGACGATATGTAACCTCCCGATGTATCACAGTAGGTTCTGGAGCTCTGAGAATCAGGAACTGAACTAAATTGTTGAACCACATGCAGACCCTTAAGGTTTCAGAGGTTAAGAAACTTTCACATCCACATGAGTAACAGGGCTTTTCTAGTGCACGAGGACAAGTCCACCCAAAACGCCCCCAGCCAGGGCATTCCGTACAGACTACAGCATCAACACAGCCTGAGGAACGGTAGTGACAGCCACCAGGTTAGCATGGTGCTAACTCCACGTCTAAAACACCACTCACCTCAAACCAGGCAGAGTCCTTCAGTGTCTGTAGCAGATCTGATGATGTGGTTTCTGACTCACTGCTGCCTATGAACCTGGACTGGTGGACATTATGCCGTTATGAATTTGACCCTGTCTGTAAGAACAGTGAATCACCCTGGAACTCACCACAGCCCCAAACAAACCGTGTGCGCAGTGCTAACTGGAGGCTACACATCTGTGTGCTCTGCTAGCCACACTGCCCTCAGAGCTGCAGTACAAACACACACACCCAGGTGAACCTTACCTGAATCCAGAAGCTGGTATTAATCCAGAGCTGCCCTGTGAACTTACCTGGCAAACGCCCAAGCCCTGCTGCGCTGCGAGCTGCAGAGCCAGACTCAGCTAGAGAAGAGTCTCTAGAGGAAGTCAGTGGCATCTCAGTGCTTTGATAATGCAGAAGTGTGAAGAGGCCATCTAATTCACACAGCAGCCCCAACACAGCTCTCTCACTGATCCAGAGTCAGGCTTCCTCCACTAACACCACGCCTAAATGTGTGCACACCTCTCTACCTAACACAGGAGTGGGAGTGATGGAGCTCTGAACACCTTTAGGAGGAGTGGGAGTGACGGAGCACTGAACACCGTTAGGAGCAGTGGGAGTGATGGAGTACTGAACACCTTTAGGAGGAGTGGGAGTGACGGAGCACTGAACACCGTTAGGAGCAGTGGGAGTGATGAAGCTCTGAACACCTTTAGGAGGAGTAGGAGTGATGGAGCACTGAACACCTTTAGGAGGAGTGGGAGTGATGGAGCACTGAACACCGTTAGGAGCAGTGGGAGTGATGGAGCACTGAACACCTTTAGGAGGAGTGGGAGTGATGGAGCACTGAACACCGTTAGGAGCAGTGGGAGTGATGGAGCTCTGAACACCTTTAGGAGGAGTAGGAGTGATGGAGCTCTGAACACCTTTAGGAGTTGAAGTGATGGAACTCCACTGAACACCTTTAATAGGAGTTGGAGTGATGGTACTACACTGAACACCTTTAGGAGCAGTGGGAGTGATGGAGCACTGAACACCTTTAAGAGGAGTGGGAGTGACGGAGCACTGAACACCGTTAGGAGCAGTGGGAGTGATGGAGCACTGAACACCTTTAGGAGGAGTTGGAGTGATGGAGCGCCACTGAACATCTTTAGGAGGAGTTGGAGTGATGGAGCTTCACTGAACACCTTTAGAAGGAGTTGGATTGATGAAGCTCCACTGAACACCTTTAGGAGAATTTGGATTGATGGGACTCCACTGAACACCTTTAGGAGGAGCTGGATTGATGGAGCTTCCCTGAACACCTTTAGGAGGAGGTGGATTGATGGAGCTTCACTGAACACCTTTAGGAGGAGGTGGATTGATGGAGCTTCACTGAACACCTTTAGAAGGATTAGGCATGATGGGGCTCCACTGAACACCTTTAGAAGGAGTTGGGGTGATGGAGCTTCACTGAACACCTTTAGGAGGAGTAGGCATGATGGGGCTCCACTGAACACCTTTAGGAGGAGTTGGGGTGATGGAGCTCTACTGAACACCTTTAGGAGGAGTTGGATTTATGGAGCTTCACTGAACACCTTTAGGAGGAGTTGGATTGATGGAGCTCCACTGAACACCTTTAGGAGGAGTAGGCATGATGGGGCTCCACTGAACACCTTTAGGAGGAGTTGGGGTGATGGAGCTTCACTGAACACCTTTAGGAGGAGTAGGCATGATGGGGCTCCACTGACCTCCTCCGAGATAAGCTGGAGTGGGACTAACTCCACCCTAACTCCACATTAATCCACTGGAGGAGCAGGTGACTACACGTCTCCTTGATACACAATGCTGCAGACCTGGGCTTACAGCGGCGCAACACTGGGACACCACAGCCCTGAAGCAGCACTCAAAGAGCGCATCCACAGCAGCGGATCCACAGGGGCAGATCCACAGCAGCAGATCCACAGGGGCGGATCCACAGCAGCGGATCCACAGGGGCAAATCCACAGCAGCGGATCCACAGGGGCAAATCCACAGCAGCGGATTCACAGCAGCGGATCTACAGGGGCAGATCCACAGCAGCGGATCCACAGGGGCAGATCCACAGCAGCAGATCCACAGGGGCGGATCCACAGCAGCAATCCACAGCAGCGGATCCACAGGGGCAATCCACAGCAGCGGATCCACAGGGGCAAATCCACAGCAGCGGATCCACAGCAGCAGATCCACAGCGGCGGATCCACAGCGGCGGATCCACAGCGGCGGATCCACAGCGGCGGATCCACAGCAGCAGATCCACAGGGGCAGATTCACAGCAGCGGATCCACAGCAGCGGATCTACAGCAGCAGATCCACAGCAGCAGATCCACAGCAGCGGATCCACAGCAGCAGATCCACAGGGGCGGATCCACAGCAGCGGATCTACAGCAGCAGATCCTTGGGGTGGATCCACATCTTCACATTTCAGATACACCAGAACTGTCCTCCAGCGTTTCCGGCAGGACTGAGAAACACGGACACAGTCGCACCACACTGACTGAAACAGCACACCCGCTCACAGACCTCCGGCCTCCGCGTTAACACGGTGAGTCTTATCGCTACCACATTGTTCAGATCGTCACTACTAACACATTCTTCATACGCCACCATTATATATATATAGTACTTACCATGTTAGAGTCCGGCCGCAGGACAGCCTGTCTCAGCTCTGTGTCCCACCCGTTCTGTCAGTTCCTCTCTCGCTGCACCAGAAGCAGCAGTTCTAACTCCCTGCCTGGGAGGTGTAAACTGACTTTCTGCTGGGGTCATGAACTACAGTCAGACTCTTAACACATCATTCCGTTAACACCACGAGACGATCAGACCTAAAACACTGAGGGGCATTCTGGTTCAGAAAAGATCAAACCCTTTATAATGGTTATATCAGTTTATTAAAAACACACAACATCAAAGAACTGTGGTGCTCGTAGTTTTTAAACTAACCTGCTGTAACTGATCATTTCATCGCGTACAAGTTAAAAAACTCCAGTACAGATAATCTCGGTTTGAAACCGGCCCAAAACCTCGGCTTAGAAAAGCACCGGATGGCTTCAGTAGCTTTGGGCCAGTAGGGCATTTATGTCCTGGATGGCTTTAGTTGGTTTGGGCCAGTAGGGTTTTGATGTCCTGGATGGCTTTAGTAGTTTTGGGCCAGTAGGGTTTTGATGTCCTGAATGGCTTTAGTAGTTTTGGGCCAGTAGGGTTTTGATGTCCTGGATGGCTTTAGTTGGTTTGGGCCAGTAGGGTTTTGATGTCCTGGATGGCTTTAGTCGTTTTGGGCCAGTAGGGTTTTGATGTCCTGGATGGCTTTAGTTGTTTTGGGCCAGTAGGGCTTTGATGTCCTGGATGGCTTTAGTTAGTTTGGGTCAGTAGGGTTTTGATGTCGTGAATGGCTTTAGTAGTTTTGGGCCAGTAGGGTTTTGATGTCCTGGATGGCTTTAGTTGTTTTGGGCCAGTAGGGCTTTGATGTCCTGGATGGCTTTAGTTAGTTTGGGTCAGTAGGGTTTTGATGTCATGAATGGCTTTAGTAGTTTTGGGCCAGCAGAGAGTTTATGTACTGGATGGCTTTAGTAGTTTTGGGCCAGTAGGGTTTTGATGTCCTGGATGGCTTTAGTAGTTTTGGGCCAGCAGAGCGTTTATGTCCTGGATGGCTTTAGTCGTTTTGGGCCAGTAGGGTTTTGATGTCCTGGATGGCTTTAGTTAGTTTGGGCCAGTAGGGTTTTGATGTCCTGGATGGCTTTGGTAGTTTTGGGCCAGTAGGGTTTTGATGTCCTGGATGGTTTAGTTGGTTTGGGCCAGTAGGGTTTTGATGTCCTGGATGGCTTTAGTTGGTTTGGGCCAGTACGGTTTTGATGTCCTGGATGGCTTTAGTTGGTTTGGGCCAGTAGGGTTTTGATGTCCTGGATGGCTTTAGTTGGTTTGGGCCAGTAGGGTTTTGATGTCCTGGATGGCTTTAGTAGTTTTGGGCCAGTAGGGTTTTGATGTCCTGGATGGCTTTAGTTGTTTTAGGCCAGTAGGGTTTTGATGTCCTGGATGGCTTTAGTCGTTTTGGGCCAGTAGGGTTTTGATGTCCTGGATGGCTTTAGTCGTTTTGGGCCAGTAGGGTTTTGATGTCCTGGATGGCTTTAGTTGTTTTGGGCCAGTACGGTTTTGATGTCCTGGATGGCTTTAGTAGTTTTGGGCGAGTAGGGTTTTGATGTCCTGGATGGCTTTAGTTGGTTTGGGCCAGTAGGGTTTTGATGTCCTGGATGGCTTTAGTCATTTTGGGCCAGTAGGGTGCTGATGTCCTGGATGGCTTTAGTTGGTTTGGGCCAGCAGAGTGTTGATGTCCTGGATGGCTTTAGTAGTTTTGGGCCAGTAGGGTTTTGATGTCCTGGATGGCTTTAGTTGGTTTGGGCCAGTAGGGTGTTGATGTCCTGGATGGCTTTAGTTGTTTTGGGCCAGTAGGGTTTTGATGTCCTGGATGGCTTTAGTAGTTTTGGGCCAGTAGGGTTTTGATGTCCTGGATGGCTTTAGTTGGTTTGGGCCAGTAGGGTTTTGATGTCCTGGATGGCTTTAGTCGTTTTGGGCCAGTAGGGTTTTGATGTCCTGGATGGCTTTAGTTGGTTTGGGCCAGTAGGGTGTTGATGTCCTGGATGGCTTTAGTTGGTTTGGGCCAGCAGAGTGTTGATGTCCTGGATGGCTTTAGTAGTTTTGGGCCAGTAGGGTTTTGATGTCCTGGATGGCTTTAGTAGTTTTGGGCCAGTAGGGTTTTGATGTCCTGGATGGCTTTAGTCGTTTTGGGCCAGTAGGGTTTTGATGTCCTGGATGGTTTTAGTTGGTTTGGGCCAGTATGGTTTTGATGTCCTGGATGGCTTTAGTAGTTTTGGGCCAGTAGGGTTTTGATGTCCTGGATGGCTTTAGTTGGTTTGGGCCAGTAGGGTTTTGATGTCCTGGATGGCTTTAGTTGTTTTGGGCCAGCAGAGCGTTTATGTCCTGGATGGCTTTAGTAGTTTTGGGCCAGTAGGGTTTTGATATCCTGGATGGCTTTAGTTGGTTTGGGGCAGTACGGTTTTGATGTCCTGGATGGCTTTAGTAGTTTTGGGCCAGTAGGGTTTTGATGTCCTGGATGGCTTTAGTCGTTTTGGGCCAGTAGGGTTTTGATGTTGTGGATGGCTTTAGTCGTTTTGGGCCAGTAGGGTTTTGATGTCCTGGATGGCTTTAGTTGGTTTGGGCCAGCAGAGCGTTTATGTCCTGGATGGCTTTAGTAGTTTTGGGCCAGTAGGGTTTTGATGTCCTGGATGGCTTTAGTTGTTTTGGGCCAGTAGGGTTTTGATGTCCTGGATGGCTTTAGTTGTTTTAGGCCAGTAGGGTTTTGATGTCCTGGATGGCTTTAGTTGTTTTGGGCCAGTGGGGTGCTGATGTCCAGGATGGCTTTAGTCGTTTTGGGCCAGTAGGGTTTTGATGTCCTGGATGGCTTTAGTTGGTTTGGGCCAGTAGGGTTTTGATGTCCTGGATGGCTTTAGTAGTTTTGGGCCAGTAGGGTTTTGATGTCCTGGATGGCTTTAGTAGTTTTGGGCCAGTACGGTTTTGATGTCCTGGATGGCTTTAGTTGGTTTGGGCCAGTACGGTGTTGATGTCCTGGATGGCTTTAGTTGTTTTGGGCCAGTAGGGTTTTGATGTCCCGGATGGCTTTAGTAGTTTCGGGCCAGCAGAGCGTTTATGTCCTGGATGGCTTTAGTTGGTTTGGGCCAGTAGGGTTTTGATGTCCTGGATGGCTTTAGTAGTTTTGGGCCAGTAGGGTTTTGATGTCCTGGATGGCTTTAGTTGGTTTGGGCCAGTACGGTTTTGATGTCCTGGATGGCTTTAGTTGGTTTGGGCCAGTACGGTTTTGATGTCCTGGATGGCTTTAGTTGGTTTGGGCCAGTACGGTTTTGATGTCCTGGATGGCTTTAGTTGGTTTGGGCCAGTACGGTTTTGATGTCCTGGATGGCTTTAGTTGTTTTGGGCCAGTAGAGTTTTGATGTCCTGGATGGCTTTAGTTGGTTTGGGCCAGCAGAGCGTTTATGTCCTGGATGGCTTTAGAAGTTTTCTGCAGGGCCTCAGACACACTACTGTCAGTGATGGTGAGGTCAGAGAGGTCAGACGTCTGTCTGAAACTCGGAGATGGGTGACTTGGAGGGTTCAGAACGGAGCTGTTGTCCAGGAGAACTGAGCACAGGGGGTTAAGGGTAAAACCTGAACATCTGATGAGACTTATAAAGATTCCTTATAAAGACTGGTTCTGTATGTCGGAACGTCACTTCCAGAAAGGATACAGTTAAACCTCCGGATCTTCTGAAGCTCAGTCAGCACAGACCTGGGGGTGGACAAGTAACAACAGGAAACACCTGGATTAACGTTAACACATGCTAATAAATCTCGCGTTCATGAGTTAGCTCTCGCTGTGTTCCAGCGGCTTATTAATTTACTGAGTTATTCATAAACAAAGACGCCTGCTTAACATTCATATCATAACCAACACGGCCCTCAGAGAGAGGGGGGTGGACACGCCCGAAATACCTGCTGTCTATTGGCTGGTCAGTTTGACGTTTAGCACGGTCATGTGACTCTGCTGTGTTGTTGCTCGTGCTCAGTAAAGTCTGCCTCACCCACTTACACCACTGGCTTGCTACTGCCACGTACCTGCAGCCAGAGGAACATCAGTGAAGGCATGTGCATAGAGTGAAGATCAAAATCACAGCTACGGTTTCTACAATCACCTGGACCTCCTTACCTGTCATAGGCTCCACTCACATCCACCTGCAGCAGGTGCTGCTGGCCATCAGGCAGAGTGAGCTGGCACAGCTCCGGCCCGGCACCGAAAGGCTCTACCCCTCCACTGAAAAGCTCCTGCAGCAAAACAGCCTCTAACTATAAACACCACACAGTGATACGACAGCGCTAGGTGTAGTGTAGGTTAGGTGTGTACCTGTGCAGGTGTGTGTAGTGTTGGTTAGGTGCGTACCTGTGCAGGTGTGTGTAGTGTTGGTTAGGTGTGTACCTGTGCAGGTGTGTGTAGTGTTGGTTAGGTGCGTACCTGTGCAGGTGTGTGTAGTGTAGGTTAGGTGCGTACCTGTGCAGGTGTGTGTAGTGTAGGTTAGGTGTGTACCTGTGCAGGTGTGTGTAGTGTAGGTTAGGTGCGTACCTGTGCACGTGTGTGTAGTGTTGGTTAGGTGTGTACCTGTGCAGGTGTGTGTGTAGTGTTGGTTAGGTGTGTACCTGTGCAGGTGTGTGTAGTGTTGGTTAGGTGTGTACCTGTGCAGGTGTGTGTAGTGTTGGTTAGGTGCGTACCTGTGCAGGTGTGTGTAGTGTTGGTTAGGTGCGTACCTGTGCAGGTGTGTGTAGTGTTGATTAGGTGCGTACCTGTGCAGGTGTGTGTAGTGTTGATTAGGTGCGTACCTGTGCAGGTGTGTGTAGGTTAGGTGCGTACCTGTGCAGGTGTGTGTAGGTTAGGTGCGTACCTGTGCAGGTGTATGTAGTGAAGGTTAGGTGTATACATGAGCAGGTGTGTGTAGTGTTGATTAGGTGCGTACCTGTGCAGGTGTGTGTAGTGTTGATTAGGTGCGTACCTGTGCAGGTGTGTGTAGGTTAGGTGCGTACCCGTGCAGGTGTGTGTAGTGTTGTTTAGGTGCGTACCTGTGCAGGTGTGTGTAGTGTTGTTTAGGTGTGTACCTGTGCAGGTGTGTGTAGTGTAGGTTAGGTGTGTACCTGTGCAGGTGTGTGTAGTGTAGGTTAGGTGCGTACCTGTGCAGGTGTGTGTAGGTTAGGTGCGTACCTGTGCAGGTGTGTGTAGTGTAGGTTAGGTGCGTACCTGTGCACGTGTGTGTAGTGTTGGTTAGGTGTGTACCTGTGCAGGTGTGTGTAGTGTTGATTAGGTGCGTACCTGTGCAGGTGTGTGTAGGTTAGGTGCGTACCCGTGCAGGTGTGTGTAGGTTAGGTGCGTACCTGTGCAGGTGTATGTAGTGAAGGTTAGGTGTATACATGAGCAGGTGTGTGTAGTGTTGGTTAGGTTTGTACCTGTGCAGGTGTGTGTACCTGTGAAGGTCTGTGGGCATTCCACTGCATCTGCACCTGAACTCCATCCAGAAAGGTGATGTGGGCAGTGCCGTCTGAGAGAGCCTGAAACTGGCCTGTACCTGCCACCTGCATGTCTGAGATAACACCAGCACGCTCCCTCACCTCCACCTGCTCAGCACAAGAACACAAGCTTCAGGTAACCTGCATCAGCACATACTCTTAACTATTCCCACTACAGGTGTAACCCGGTCACGCTCACCCTCCTCCAGCAGCACTGAGGCATTATGGGAGCTGTGGTGGTGCTGGCCTGTTTGTAGCACTGCAGGATTCTGAAATCGAACACGTTCCTTATTAGTAATGGTTTATACCTCACCCGGCTGTTATAGTGGTTGTTATTTTGAGGCTAGGTGGTTGCTAAGGTGTTGCTAGGTGTTTGTTATGTTGTCTCTACGTGAATACTGGGGTCTCCCAGGAAGTTCCTATGGTGTTGCTATGACTCAGCGACGTGCGGTCAGTAATGACCTGCTGGCTCTGGTCACTGCGTTCCTGACGGAGTAGGTCTGTCCAGGCAGGTCGGGTGGAGGCTCGCTGAGGTAGTAAACACTCTCCACACTCTGTAAACAAACAGGTGTTTACTGTTTACCAACACCGTCATCACAGGCAGACTCACAATCACCACGTACGATACACCCATAACACGGCAACACCAGCACAGCACAGCCGGTTCTTAGAACACACAACACATGAGATACTGACTATTATTAATATTATTATCACCATTATTAGTATCTTTAGTATAATTATAATTAATATTATTAATAATAATAATAATAAATAGCATTGTGTTCTTTGTTATTATTATTAATATAATTATTATCATTAATATCATGATTATTATTGTTAGTATTACTACTATTACCTTTGTTATTAATAATAATATTTATATTATTATTATCATCATCATTATTAATATTGTTATTATAATGAATATTATTTTTTAATATTATTGTTTTTATTATTAATATTATCCTTATTAACATTGTTATTGATGTTATTACTGTTGTTAATATTACTGTTATTAATCTACTGTTATTAATATTATTATTATTATTAATATTTGTATTACTCTTATAATCTCCAGTGATTTGGGCCGCAGTGTCGTGGGGGTTATCTTACTGGAGAGGGTCTGTAGTGGGTGAAGTATTCCGCTAGAACTCCATTAGACCTGATGACTGATCCATCCGCAGGAGAAACCTCCACCACGGGAACAGCGCCACCTACCACCCTGACACACCATCACAGGTTAACCCAGCTTACAGAATATCACACAGTCAGAGACTCCCCGCACCTAACCCCTCTACAGAGACCCCACCCACCGACCAGCCTCTTACTCTAACCTACCTTTCCACCTTAAAGGCCTCAGGGGCGCCTCGTTTAAGGTGGAACGGCCAGTTTGAAGAAGAGGCTGCAGTGCTAGTGTTGATTAGCTTCCAGTGATGCTACCATTACTGATTACTGGCTGATTACGATAACGCCCTAACGGATCAGGCGGACGTGATCGTTACCGGTAAACGACGCCCTGGCACCAGACCACTCTCACCAACTCAGCAGACGCATTCAGCTCTGACCAATCAGACGCTCCGCTGCCAAAACGCCACCTGGAGGGAACATTATCACCACCATCGTCATCATCACGACCTTGGACCTGAGATCATGTTCATACGCCGTGGAGAGTTACGGCCAATCACCAGAGACCCTGAATTTGGGGTCCCCTGAGGGCAGGGTGGTTATGGAAGGTGTGGAGGGGATGGAGGGTGTAAAGGGTGGGGAGGGTGTGGAGTATGTGGAAGGGAGGGAGGGTGTGGAGGATGTGGAGGGTGTGGAGTATGTGGAGGATGTGGAGGGTGTGGAGGGCAGGGTGGGTGTGGAGTATGTGGAGGGGAGGGAGGGTGTGGAGTGTGTGGAGGGCAGGGTGGGTGTGGAGTATGTGGAGGGGAGGGAGGGTGTGGAGGATGTGGAGGGTGTGGAGAGCAGGGTGGGTGTGGAGAGTGTGGAGGGCAGGGTGGGTGTGGATGGCAGGGTGGGTGTGGAGAGTGTGGAGGGCAGGGTGGGTGTGGAGAGTGTGGAGGGCAGGGTGGGTGTGGAAGGCAGGGTGGGTGTGGAGAGTGTGGAGGGCAGGGTGGGTGTGGAGTATGTGGAGGATGTGGAGGGTGTGAAGGGCAGGGTGGGTGTGGAGGGTGTTGAGGGCAGGGTGGGTGTGGAGGCTGTTGAGGGCAGGGTGGGTGTGGAGGCTGTTGAGGGCAGGGTGGGTGTTGAGGGCAGGGTGGGTGTGGAGGGTGTTGAGGGCAGGGTGGGTGTGGAGGCTGTTGAGGGCAGGGTGGGTGTGGAGGGTGGGTGGGTGTGGACGGTGTTGAGGGCAGGGTGGGTGTGGAGGGTGTTGAGGGCAGGGTGGGTGTGGAGGGTGTTGAGGGCAGGGTGGGTGTGGAGGGTGTTGAGGGCAGGGTGGGTGTGGAGGGTGTTGAGGGCAGGGTGGGTGTGGAGGGTGTGAAGGGCAGGGTGGGTGTGGAGGGTGTTTGGGTGTGGAGGGTGTTGAGGGCAGGGTGGGTGTGGAGGGTGTGAAGGGCAGGGTGGGTGTGGAGGGTGTGGAGGTATTTGAGTCTATACCGTACGGCTGCTGTACTGAGTAAGTACTCACCTGTGCAGGTGTGGGCAGGGGCAGGTCAGCGGGACAGGAAGAGGAAGACTACATTTCGCTGACACCTGAGAGACAGGTGTGGGGGCGTGGCCTAATTCTCCCTCCGCCTCAGCGCCTCTCTGCTGTCCAGCGTTGTCGCTGCACTGAGCTCCCTGGCCTCCCCATTGGCTGAGAGCTACAGAGAGCGGGTAGCTCCAGGTGTGGGGGTGGAGAAGTCCAGAGTGGTGCTGGACCACACGTGTATGAGTGAACCTTCTCGCCGAGCCCTCACCGCGGCGGGCCGCTGGAGGCGGAGCTGGTCCTGACCGTCTGTTCTGGAGACCCGGAGGTTCCTGAGGACGCTCTTCATTCCGGCTGCTCCTGCACGTGAACTCCACCGTGAACTCCTGACCGCAGCCGGACAGCACCAGCCGCGCATGCCCATCCAGCGAACACACGGCTACATCTCCACCAGGGCCGCGGGCCACGGGGCAGGAGTCTGCTGAGGGCCACTCGACCTCAGTGACCTCAGCTCCCAGCTCCTGTGGGGAGAACACACGGGGAACACACTGCTGCTGTTAAAGAACCTCAGACAGGCTCCCACTGAGGTTCTCCGGACCTTCTGAGGAACTGAGAGAACCCATGTCAGGGTGTCTGAACACTAGGTGGTCCTACCTGCCTCTGGTCCTCGGGTATGAGCTCCTCAGGAACATAGGGCTGGGCGGCGTACTTATTCCTGAAGCTCAGGGCATCACCCAGCAACGCCTAAACAGAATCCGGGGGAGGAGTTAGGTATTATGGGATGTCAGGTAGTATTGCACAGTCTCAAACTACTTATCCATTAGCTACGTTAGCCTAGCACGATCACATGATCCCGAGTGAGAGCCTAAACACGTCCAACAGCGCTATCCTCTCTGGCGCCCCCTAGTGTACAGTGTGATGACTCTGTATGGACCTGCAGTGGAGGACCGGTCAGTGTGTCCACTCTGGACTGGTCCGATTACCCTGTACTCGCTGATGGTGAACCTGGTCCTGTGCCGCACTCTTCTTCTCTCGTGCAGAGGGTGGGCAGGGGGCGCTCTTTCCAGGACGTATTCTGACCCGCAGGGCGACAGCTGGAGACGGGAACCGTCCGTGAACGTGACGTCCACCGACTCGTCATCATACATCACCATAAACCGGACCGCTGCCATCACTGTGGGCCAGAGTCACCAGACAATCAGGTCAGCACTCAGTACTACACAGTGGTGGTGAAGGTAACCAGACGTCCCCCTCAAAAAGCTCCCTCACAGGAAGTTCCTACAGGAGGTGGTTCTGAATACGCTGCCTGATGTCTGAGACGCTGTTTATGATAGTGTGGAGAAGATCTCAGCCTTAAACTCCATTCATGGTGGAGGGATACATGCTGCAGGGCGCTGTGAGGTCAAATAGTCCCCCAAAGAAACTTAGTATTTCCAGGTTTTCCAGATTTTCATCATCAGCATTCCATATACACTCAGAAGACACGTGTAGGTTTAGATATATAAATACATTTCAATAAAATGTCTATATGTGCGTTCTAGATATGGAGAACCCTGGTTCCCATCACCACCATCACGGTACAGAACATCTGAACCACCTCACTGGACTGGTCCTGGAGCCAGTCTATATACACTACAGTCCAGTACTCCAGATTTAGATTAGGCCTGACCTCATTACCCGCACTGCTAGAACTCTTCCTGTTCCACCTTAAATGCAGCAGCGGTTACAGCTTTTTTCTTTAAGGTGGAACGGAAACTCAGAGCCAGTTCCGGCCTCGCGGTCGCTGTGACGCTGCAGTAGTCGGCCCTGTAAGGTCGTACAGGTTTTATTTGAACGCTAAACTGTGTTCATTTAAACTCTACTTCGTCCCCAAACACGACAGAGGCTCTACAGACCCGCCGACCGTGTTCGTGTTCAGCGCGTCTCCTCCATTGGCTGCCGCTTCCTCTACTCCGGAACCCGCAGCAGCCGCCAGCAGCGCCACCGCCCCCACAGGCCGAGCGCGGAACTGCAGCCTCGCTCACAGCACTGGGTTTAGTTTGATCAGTCTGTATTGAATATTTACTGACTGTAAACAGAGACACGGAGTCAGAGTCATCACCCTACCGCACCAGTCTATCCACCTTAAAGCTCATTATAGCTACAGACCACTTACCCGGTACAGCAGGTAGATCTGCTACCTGTACGGAGCTTCCTAATGAAGTCCTGTAGTAATACATCCCCTGCAGCTTGAATCCCCCTACCGTTCTGTACTGGTGGCTGTTGGGTCAGCCAGGTACAGTAATAAGGCCTGTTTATGTCATGTGTGTGGTCGAGCGTGTCATTTGAACCACTAGCATGTTAAACCCACCCTCCAGGTACCGCTCCCGGCCGTAGATTCCTTCTGTGTGCGGACATTCTGCTCATTCGGTGGGACTACTAGGGCTACATCTAGGTGGGCGTCTTCATGGCCGCAGGGGAACTCTTAGGGTTACCCATGTAAGACTGTGATTGGTCTGTCCGGACGTGGTAAAGATGGAGGGCTGGCTTCCCCAACAGTACCCCAGTATCTCACTAGTCCCTGGGCATTTGTTAACCACCAGCTGATGAGTTGATGACGTGTCCTCACCAGCAACACAGCACCAACACATGGGCCATCTAACATCAAGTTCATAGGAGGACAAGGCTGCTAACCACTCGCTAACTTCCTTTCACGTGAGACCAGAGAAGGAGGTGGAGTTTAAAAACCATCCTCCATCAGTCAGAATTAAACCCATAGAAACACAAGCGCACCAAACTCTGTGCTACTGGTGCCCCCTAGAGGACATCCCGCACACTGCATAATGCGAATGAGCGAGCGAGTTAGGTGCTGTTTCCTTCAACTTCTCATAATACAGTCCCCCCCAAACCTGCACTCGGGAGGCTCCCAACCTGGAGGCGTGGCTGGCGGCGGAATGAAGGAGCAGAACGGAGAGGCTGTGTTATAAAGATTTATTGCAGGCAAACAATGCTGTAAATAATATTTACAATACTATAATAAAATAAAGGTGTCCTCTGGTGGGCCGGGCGGGTTCTGCATCATCAGTGCTGAATGTCACAGTGGTTCTGAATCCATCTCCGCCCACCCGCCCAACCGGAGACTTGCGTTTCGGGATCCAGAGACCAAACTGGCAGCGAAGGCTTCCAGAAGTGCATCAAATCTGTAAAATTCTTAAAAAGGTCCGAAGAGAACCCGAAGAAGGAAGAACCTAAAGGAAAGAACTCACGGCTCACCGACACTCGTCTGTTTCTCGTTAACTCTGAAAACTGATATTTTTTTCCTTGTACCACAAGAGCAGCTCTAACGTCCTTGGCTACAGCGGCTAGCTCCGGATCAAACGCCCCGTCGGCACTACTCTGCTTCTCAGGCTGAAGAAATAAGAACCCACTGCAAACCTTCAGATCAGCAAACAAACAGGGAGAGGGAGAGGAGAGAGAATCAAAGCAACCCAGGAACCGCCCAGCACTGCAGGAGGCGTGGATGGCGGCCCGTACTCGTGGAGGCCTCCCTGCGAGGGAACGCGGCGTCCAGGAGAGCCTCCGAGGCTGGGGGTGCTGGTCACGTACTGAAACGGTCTAAAATAAAATCAAATAAAACTTGGTTTCTCTCGGCGTCCGGTCTGGAGACCCCCGGGGGCTCCGCTCTGCCGCGCCTACGGCCTCCTGTTTCTCTCAGACTCCAGGCAGAACTTCTCATACGCTTCCTCAATCTCTGGGTCCATCTCCGGATCGTCGTCAGGATCGAGCCTGCACACAGACAACCGGCACGTCAATCACAGCATCCATTCATTTACTGCAGAGCCTGGATCAGTACAGCGCCACCAGAACCAGCACAACAGACCTGCTCTGGGTCTGTAAGTGGACAGGTAGTGTGGTGTGGTGTGGCTGGGACGTGCAGGGCTAGCGCAGGGGGCTGGGACGTGTAGGGCTAGCGCAGGTGGCTGGGACCTGCAGGGCTAGCGCAGGTGGCTGGGACCTGCAGGGCTAGCGCAGGTGGCTGGGACGTGTAGGGATAGCGCAGGTGGCTGGGACGTGCAGGGCTAGCGCAGGTGGCTAGCGCAGGGCTGGCTGGTGCTGGGACGTGTAGGGCTAGCGCAGGTGGCTGGGACGTGTAGGGCTAGCGCAGGTGGCTGGGACGTGTAGGGCTAGCGCAGGTGGCTGGGACGTGCAGGGCTAGCGCAGGTGGCTGGGACGTGCAGGGCTAGCGCAGGTGGCTGGGACGTGCAGGGCTAGCGCAGGTGGCTGGGACGTGTAGGGCTAGCGCAGGTGGCTGGGACGTGTAGGGCTAGCGCAGGTGGCTGGGACGTGTAGGGCTAGCGCAGGTGGCTGGGACGTGTAGGGCTAGCGCAGGTGGCTGGGACGTGTAGGGCTAGCGCAGGTGGCTGGGACGTGTAGGGCTAGCGCAGGTGGCTGGGACCCGTAGGGCTAGCGCAGGTGGCTGGGACGTGCAGGGATAGCGCAGGTGGCTGGGACCTGCAGGGCTAGCGCAGGTGGCTGGGACGTGCAGGGCTAGCGCAGGTGGCTGGGACGTGCAGGGCTAGCGCAGGTGGCTGGGACCTGCAGGGCTAGCGCAGGTGGCTGGGACGTGTAGGGGCGCTAGCGGGACAGGTGCTAGCTGGGACGTGTAGGGCTAGCGCAGGTGGCTGGGACTAGCGCAGGTGGCTAGGGACGTGCAGCGCAGGTGGCTGGGACCTGCAGGGCTAGCGCAGGTGGCTGGGACGTGTAGGGCTAGCGCAGGTGGCTGGGACGTGCAGGGCTAGCGCAGGTGGCTGGGACGTGCAGGGCTAGCGCAGGTGGCTGGGACGTGCAGGGCTAGCGCAGGTGGCTGGGACCTGCACCCGTAGGGCTGGTGGCTAGACCTGCAGCAGGCAGGTGGCTGGGACGTGTAGGGCTAGCGCAGGTGGCTGGGACGTGTAGGGCTAGCGCAGGTGGCTGGGACGTGCAGGGCTAGCGCAGGTGGCTGGGACGTGCAGGGCTAGCGCAGGTGGCTGGGACGTGCAGGGCTAGCGCAGGTGGCTGGGACGTGTAGGGCTAGCGCAGGTGGCTGGGACCTGTAGGGCTAGCGCAGGTGGCTGGGACGTGTAGGGCTGGCGCAGGTGGCTGGGACCTGTAGGGCTAGCGCAGGTGGCTGGGACCTGTAGGGCTAGCGCAGGTGGCTGGGACGTGTAGGGCTAGCGCAGGTGGCTGGGACGTGTAGGGCTAGCGCAGGTGGCTGGGACCTGTAAGGCTAGCGCAGATGCACCACACGCTCCGTATATGAACATGATCCAGCTGTACTGTGCAGCTGTGTGTTTAGAGCAGGGAGGTGAGTTTGTCTCCCCCTGCTGGTCACAGCTGGTTATAGCAGGCGGTGCCGAGCTGTGCGGTGTTCAGGGGAACCCTCTGTGTCTGTGAATGCGCAGTGGTGTACAGAATCCTTTCTCCCAGCCGCTGACTCATCACCCCCACCCTGCTGACCTCATCAGAGGTGCAGAGAAAGAGAGGTAACCACCAGCCGGGTCACACAGGTCACCGTACTGCCGCACGCCGCACGGGCCGAGGTACAGCTGAGCATTAACACACACACACACACACACACACACACACAGTCCCACATCACCCAACGCCAGACGGTGGCTCTAACTCACAACTCGTTCCCGTTCTCCTCGTACAGCTCGGGGAAGTAGTCCTCCCGCTCCAGGATCTCCTGATACTTCTCAGAGTATTCTGTGGAACCAGCACAGAGGAGGTGTTAATGAGGTCAGCGCTGAGGAACACACTCAACACGCTCTCACTGTGTGAGGAGCATGTTCACACCGTTCGGTTACATTCACCGCTACATCAACTCCGTCCACCGATCCCAACCGGCCGAGCCTTAGAGAGACCCCTCAGAGCCGAATCAGGAACCCCACCCCCTTTAGAACCGCCAGAACGAGGTGCTGAATCTGGGATCTAAACCCAGAACGTTGGACCTGAGGACAGAACGTAGGGTTCAGACGAGACCTTAAACGGGACGCGAGTCAGACAGGACGGTTCCCCACACAGTGTCTGACCGCAGAGGCTCTCCGAGGAGGAGGTGATGTAGGGAAGCTGAGACGTCTCTGAGAGTGATTTAAACCTCCAGTCTGAGCCTCTACGTCCCCCTCGTCCCCCTGAGCGAGTACACACACGTACTGGTGTCCAGCTAAACATCAGTCACCACCACACCCAGAGTCACGGAGCGTCACTGTGACCAACACATCCAGCACATCACATCCAGCACAGGAGCTACAGCACCACCACCTAACACACACCTGGATCTGCAGCTGTGAACGGAGTGCCGTCTGCAGTGTAGAAGGTGGGCTCATTCTGGAGGGGAGAGAGAGAGAGACAGACAGTTAGAGAGAGAGAGAGAGAGAGAGAGAGAGAGAGAGAGAGAGAGAGAGAGAGAGAGAGAGAGAGGGACAGAGGGACAGAGAGAGAGAGAGGGACAGAGAGAGAGAGAGAGAGAGAGAGAGAGAGAGAGAGAGAGAGGGACAGAGACAGAGACAGAGAGAGAGAGAGAGAGAGAGAGAGAGAGAGAGAGAGAGAGAGAGAGATGGACAGAGAGAGAGAGAGAGAGAGATAGAGAGAGAGAGAGAGAGAGAGAGAGAGAGAGAGAGAGACAGACAGTTAGAGAGAGAGAGAGAGAGAGAGAGAGAGAGAGAGAGAGAGAGAGAGAGAGAGAGAGAGAGAGAGAGAGAGAGAGAGAGAGAGAGAGAGAGAGAGAGAGAGAGAGAGAGAGAGAGAGAGACAGTTAGAGAGAGAGAGAGAGAGAGAGAGAGACAGAGAGAGAGAGACAGAGAGAGAGAGAGAGAGAGAGAGAGAGAGAGAGACAGACAGTTAGAGAGAGATAGAGAGAGAGAGAGAGAGAGAGAGAGACAGAGACAGAGAGAGAGAGACAGACAGTTAGAGAGAGAGAGAGAGAGAGACAGAGACAGAGAGAGAGAGAGAGTTAGAGAGAGAGAGAGAGAGAGAGAGAGAGAGAGAGAGAGAGAGAGTTAACCAGTGCTGAATCATCACCCTGCAGACACAGTGTCAGTGTTTCAGTGTACAGCGCTGTACCGCGGTGACCCTGCGGTGACCCTGCGGTGGAACCGTGGAGCTGGGCGGAGAGTGAACCTACCATGTAGTAGTTGGGGTCATTGTCGGGCGTGGCCTCGCTGAACTGTGGAGCGGTGTGAACTCTGCCCCAGTTACTGGACCTCAGCTCCACCAACCGCAGGAGCATCTGCTTCACGTCCCTAGCACAGACACACAGAGCGCTCGGTTAGCGCCGGAGCCGAGAGGAGGTTCTACCGAACACGTAAAGGAAGCCTGTGCCCCACCAACCAATCATCAATCATCAACTGCTGCTCCATTTAAGGTGGAGCGGAAAGATGTTCTAGTGTTAGATCTAGATATCTCAGACACACAGAACAGCCAAACATCTGGAACATGGATCAGACCTGCGGCACTCGGCGTCCAGCACGATGTTCTCAATCCTCTGGATGATCTTGTCCATGTGGTTCTCCCTGCTCTGCTTCCACGAGTCCTCCAGAACCAAGCCGGTTAGCTAGAACACAGGCACAACACAGTGACACCATATGCACTCAGAGAACTAGCTGAAGCTCTGTGGTTAAAGGGCCCATACCGTGTATATGGCAGGGTTAAAGGGCCCATACCCTCTATGCTGCAGGGTTAAAGGGCCCATACCCTCTATGCTGCAGGGTTAAAGGGCCCATACCCTCTATGCTACAGGGTTAAAGGGCCCATACCCTCTATGCTGCAGGGTTAAAGGGCCCATACCGTGTATACCACAGGGTTAAAGGGCCCATACTCTATATACCACAGGGTTAAAGGGCCCATACCGTGTATACCACAGGGTTAAAGAGCGCATACCCTCTATACCACAGGGTTAAAGGGCCCATACCCTCTATACCACAGGGTTAAAGGGCCCATACCGTGAATACGGCAGGGTTAAAGGGCCCATACCCTACACACAACAGGTTTAAAGGGCCCATACCCTCTATACTACAGGGTAAAGGGGGGCATACCATACATACTACAGGGTTAAAGGGCTCATACCCACTATACCACAGGGTTAAAGGGCCCATACCCTCTATACCACAGGGTTAAAGGGCCCATACCGTGTATACCACAGGGTTAAAGGGCCCATACTCTACATACTACAGGGTTAAAGGGCCCATACCCTACATACCACAGGGTTAAAGGGCGCATACCCTCTATACCACAGGGTTAAAGGGCCCATACTCTACATACTACAGGGTTAAAGGGCCCATACCCTCTATACCACAGGGTTAAAGGGCCCATACCCTACATACCACAGGGTTAAAGGGCGCATACCCTCTTTACCACAGGGTTAAAGGGCCCATACTCTACATACTACAGGGTTAAAGGGCCCATACCCTACATACCACAGGGTTAAAGGGCCCATACCCTCTATACTACAGGGTTAAAGGGCCCATACCATACATACTACAGGAGAAATAAAAATCCCATACCCTATTATACCACAGGGTTAAAGGGCCCATACCCTACATTACCACAGGGTTAGAGGGGCGCATACCCTCTTTACCCCCACGGTTAAAGGGAATTATACTCTACATACTACAGGGTTAAAGGGCCCATACCCTACATACCACAGGGTTAAAGGGCCCATACCCTCTATACTACAGGGTTAAAGGGCCCATACCATACATACTACAGGGTTAAAGGGCGCATACCCTCTATACCACAGGGTTAAAGGGCCGTTACCATACATACTACAGGGTTAAAGGGCCCATACGTTATATGGCACAGGGTTAAAGGGCCCATACGTTATATGGCACAGGGTTAAAGGGCCCATACCCTCTATACTACAGGGTTAAAGGGCCCATACCCTACATACCACAGGGTTAAAGGGCGCATACCCTCTATACCACAGGGTTAAAGGGCCCATACTCTCTATACCACAGGGTTAAAGGGCCCATACCCTCTATGCCACAGGGCTAAAGGGCCCATACCCTCTATACTACAGGGTTAAAGGGCCCATACCCTACATACCACAGGGTTAAAGGGCGCATACCCTCTATACCACAGGGCTAAAGGGCCCATACTCTCTATACCACAGGGTTAAAAGGCCCATAGTGTAAAACGTAGGTTGGGTCCGTCGACCATGTTTAATAAAGGTGAACGGGTCTGAAGCAGCTACAGGTGTGTTTACCTAGGAGTGGAACAGCAGTTTGACGCCCCAGCACAGCCTAAGGTCTGCTCAAACTCAGTCTGACACCTGCGCGAGAGAACAGCGTAGAGGATCAGGAGGATCCTTCAGCGCCGTCAGCAGGATTATCGCCCGCTGTGGAGGGTCAAACACCGGCCATCAGGAGAACCTCGGCAACCCGAGATTTGTGAGTGGTTCATGAATACGAATCTGCCTGCAGGTAAAAAACTCACCTGAGTGAGGTCAGAGTGTGGTCAAACACCGCACCCAATAATACACACCCTGTTTCACTCTCCTCCGCCTTCACACCAAACCACTGAACCGCTGGAGTAGCTACACCTTCCCTCAACACAGCACTCAGGGTCCAGTCCGAGAACACCGCTGACGAGCGACCACGAGGATCACATACAGACACGCTCAGTGTAACTCTGTTACTGTACACAACTAATACTTTACTATTATTATTATTACTACTACTGTTAATTATTATTATTATTTATTTAATTAGATTATTATTTAGTTGTTTATTAATTTTAAGTTTTATTATTACTACTATTATGAATTTAATTATTTTATTACTGTTATTATTAATTGTATATATCTCAGTTTTATTATGTATTACTGTAATTTAATTATAATTATAATAATAATAATAATAATAATATTAATAATTATTATTATTATTATTAACTCATTAGCTGTAGTTCAGTCTGCCCATCGATCTGTCTGTCTGTCAGTCTGCCGGTGGTTACCGGTCTGTCTGTCTGTCTGTATCGGCCCGTCCGTCTGTCCCCCTGCCGGTCTGTATCGGCCCGTCCGTCTGTCTCCCTGCCAGTCGGTATCGGCCTGTCTGTCCCCCTGCCGGTCTGTATCAGTCTGTCTGTCTGTCAGTCAGTCTGCCGGTCGGTATCGTTCTTGTCTGTCAGTCAGTCTGCCGGTTGCTATCGCTCTGTCTGTCCCCCTGCCGGTTTGGTATCTGTGAGGTCAGTCTGTCAATAATACTCACCGCCCCAATCGATATCACTCCCTGTTTGTCACTCTCCTCCGCCTTCAACACCAAACCACTGAATCCGCTGGAGTAGTGTACTGTCCTTCCCCCAATGCCACCTGCACTCAGGGTGTCCCTAGTCTGTCTGCCCCCCTGCCGAGCTGTATCGGTCTGATCACATCTGCCCCACGCCGGCCTGTGTACGGTCTGTTGTCTGTACCCCTGCCGGCCTGTATCTATGTCTGTCTATTACTACTGCCGGTTAATTATCGGTATTATTCTGTTTAATAAATTGCCGGCCTGTATTTATTTTAATTATTTTATTGCCGGCCTACTATTCTGTCTGTCTAATTGTTTTATTGCCGGCTGTATATTATTAATTCTGTATATATCCCCCAGTTTTATTATGTATGTCTGTATGCCCCCCTGCCGGCCTTTATCGGTTCTGTCTGTTATTATTAGCTGCCGGCCTGTATCGGTCTGTCTGTCTGCCCCCCTGCCGGCCTGTATCGGTCTGTCTGTCTGCCCCCCTGCCGGTCTGTCCCCCTGCTGGTCTGTATCGGCCCATCTGTCTGTCTCCCTGCCCGTCGGTATCGCCTGCCCGCCTGCCGGCCTGTATCGGTCTGTCTGTCTGCCCCCCTGCCGGCCTGTATCGATCTGTCTGTCTGCCCCCCTGCCGGCCTGTATCGATCTGTCTGTCTGCTCCCCTGCCGGCCTGTATCGGTCTGTCTGTCTGTCTGTCTGCCGGCCTGTATCGGTCTGCCCCCCTGCCGGCCTGTATCGGTCTGTCTGTCTGCCCCCCTGCCGGCCTGTATCGGTCTGCCCCCCTGCCGGCCTGTATCGATCTGTCTGTCTGCTCCCCTGCTGGTGAGTATGGCTCGGTCTGGTTTACCGTTTGAGCAGCAGCTGTCTGAAGTTTCCGCTGGCTGGGCTCAGGGCGAGGTGGTGAGACAGATAGTTACACAGTCGTGCTCCGGTGTAGGCGAAGTTCTGCATGGACGTGGACTGGAGGAGAAAACAACGTACACCATCATCAGCACCGCAAGGTCCGACTGGACACACATAACATCACAGCTGGGTGGAGCATGTGCCCCAGATTACAGCCGGGTCTCTCTGTTCCTCTCGTCCTCACAGAGCACCGGCGTGTACCGCACACTTACGACCCACGTTACATAAACCCATCGGCTACACGTCTTACACCTGTAACACTCGGACAGCCTGAAGCGGGTGGGTGCGTACCTGGGTGAAGATGAGCTCCACCAGCTCCTGCAGCGTCGCCTCCGTGGTCACCCAGTCGTTGAGCGTGGCTGTAATCTGCTCGATGTCGGACTCAAACGAGCCGGGAGAGGAGTTCAGGTAACTGAGGAACTCCTGAACGAAATGAGCCAGAGAGGCCTCGGCGTAGTATCCCTCAGAGCCATCCTCGTACTCCACGTCCTTCAGAGAGAGAGAGGGATGAGATCATTACACACAGCTACTCCCCAGACTGGTGTCTCCGCCCGATCGTGTCTGGATCAGACTCTCCACCTTCAACCATTTCCCACCAGATTCTAAAAACGGGTGTACCTGCCCTTCAGGTTCAGATTGTTTGGGGGTGAGGCTGTTTATACCCCGGCCAGTAAAGCAGGGGACATCTCACCTGGTACGGAGGGTAGGCGGCGGGGACGAACTCTGGAGCGTTAGCCGACAGATTGGAGTTCTGCGCCAGAGAGTCAGCACTGGGGGTCTTTAAGGCTGCTGTGCTGCTACTGCTGCTGTAAGCTGGGTTTGAGGGTCTGGACGAGCCTCTGTCTGCAGGAACACAAAAACAAGAGGAGGCTGAATTTAGCATTCCACCTTAAATGCTCCTGCAGCCGCAGTCTGGCGCCGCTCTGCCCCGTGATGTTACTGCTGCACCTGCTGCGCCACTTAAGGTGGACTGGAAAGTGAGACCGAGCGAGCCAGCTACCGCCCCCTACAAACAGGAACACCAGGTTCTAGATACACCATGTAGAAGCACATATGATCACGTCCCCTCTGAAAGTGGACCCTAAATAAACCGACTCGAGGCCTAAAACCAGCTCTCCTCCTTCATGAGACGGGACTTAGCCGAAGTGCAGATTAGCTAGCTGCTAGCTAGCCGTGCCTGTAATGTCGACCCAGCTAGCTGGTATTAATTTAACAGCTTTAATGTGCTTTAAATGATCAAAACTCAAGATACCAAACACCGAAACAACGACACGGTGTCCACCGTTATCACTAACACACACGACACCGTATTTAGCCGAGGTTGTTTACAGGCAGGCTAATGTTGTTAGCATCTGTTTAGCTGAGTAATACAGCAGCTGCTCTGCATATTAAAACCGTTTCAGGCCAACAGAGCTCAAACAACACCAGAAACGCTCATCCAACACCAAATAACCTTTAATTAAATTAATGCAGTTATATTTAACCCGCTTGAGGTCGTTATTGCCCAATACCGCAGTTCGCTAGCCTAGCCCGTTTACTTCAGTAACAGACAGATAACGACAGCCAGCTGGACAAAAAAAACATTAATATCCCGAAACGAAATAACAAAACAGAACCGAAACGAGCACGACACGCTATTTCACACCGAACCGAACCGGTTTGATCTGGGTTGGGTCCTGCGGTTCGCTAGCTAGCTAGCTAGCCTAGCTGCTGCAGCTGTTAGCAGGGCTTGGACAGTCAGCTAAATCTGACACTGCCTAACCCAGATTCACATCGGTACCACAGAACTGACCCTGAACACCACACCTCTGTTTTATTACCGGGTACAGGGACTGAGACTGAACACAGGTGAGCAGGTGATAGACTAGATACAGGGGTTTCACACCGGAACGGTAAACACTGTGCTGGAGACAGTGTGGCCAGGGTGGTCATTCAGGGACACCACAGACTCCTCACTCCTGGCTGATGGGGGTTCGGTTCGGTTCGGTTCGGTTCGTTTCAGGCCAGAGGTTAGATAACGGTACTGCCAAACCTCACCTGTGGCTCTGCTGAACATAGATTACCGCTGCCCACCTGTCCGCCAGTCTAGTGTACCTGTTCCTCCTCTTTACCTGTGTCCAGCTCACCTGTTCCTCCTCTTTACCTGTGTCCAGCTCACCTGTTCCTCCTCTTTACCTGTGTCCAGCTCACCTGTTCCTCCTCTTTACCTGTGTCTAGCTCACCTGTTCCTCCTCTTTGCAAGTCTCCAGCTTACCTGTTTCTCCACTTTACCTGTCTCCAGCTCAACCAAACTTCTGCCTTACCCATCCCCAGCTCACCTGAGCCTCTGCTTTACCTGTCTCCAGCTCACCTATTCTGCCAGTCAACCCATCCTCAACTGAGCCTCAATTTTATAAATCTCCAGCTTACCTGGGCCTTCATATTTTCCAGCCCCAGTTTACCTGTGCATACACCTCAACTAGCTCTAGCATTCTTACAAATCCACCTTACCTGAGCCTCCACTGAGCCTTACCTGGACATTTCTTACTTCACTGGATACTCTCACTTTACCTGCAGCTCATCTGTTCCTCTACTTTACTCGTCTGCAGCTCACCTGTTCCTCCTCTTTACCTGTCTGCTGCTCATCTGTTCCTCCCCTCTTTACCCGTCTGCAGCTCACCTGTTCCTCTACACTTTACCTGTCTGCTGCTCACCTGTTCCTGCCCTCTTAACCCGTCTGCAGCTCACCTGTTCTTCTACTTCACCTGTCTGCAGCTCACCTGTTCCTCCACTCTTTACCTGTCTGCAGCTCACCTGTTCCTCTACACTTTACCTGTCTGCTGCTCACCTGTTCCTCCCCTCTTAACCCGTCTGCAGCTCACCTGTTCCTCTACAGTTTACCCGTCTGCAGCTCACCTGTTCTTCTACTTCACCTGTCTGCAGCTCACCTGTTCCTCCACTCTTTACCTGTCTGCAGCTCACCTGTTCCTCCACTCTTTACCTGTCTGCTGCTCACCTGTTCCTCCACTCTTTACCTGTCTGCTGCTCACCTGAGGCCGCGCTGCTCTCGGGTGTGGGAGGGGAGGTCCGAGGCTGTCTGAGAGGCTCACACTGGCTGAACACAGAGGCTCCGGTGTCCTGCTCGGCCTGCGGGGCGCTGTACATGTCTCCCACCGCGGGGCAGCTGGCCTTCCCGCGGGTCCTTCCCGCTCCGGGAGCGCGGTCAAAGCTCTCCGCCATGGCGGGACTGAGAGCAACAGAGGCGGACACGGCTCACACGATCATCCGCCGGACTGGACTCAGATTACTCGGCTGAAGGGAGACGAATGGCGGTCCGGTTCTGCTCCACACGGTCAGCGGGGATGGGGTGAGGAGTCTGGGCTCACAGTCCGTCTCTCAGGACCATGTTTACGGAGCTCCGCTGATTCTGCTGGCTGTAATGTGAAGCCGCCTCGCTGCGCTTCTTCTGCGCTTCTGTCAGCCACTGCAGCGCTGCCGAGCAGCGCCCCCTACGGCCAGCCCGCGAACTACAGCTACTCAACTGCGCTGCCTTCAGGACTCGGGGGGAACTCGACTCGGAATTCCCACTGGGAAAGCTCGGGGTTCCCTTAGAATTCCAGAGTTCTCTGTGTTTACTATGGACGTTATTATGTCTGAAGCACATAAAATCTAATTTCTAGTAATTTATCAGATATTTATTACTAACCTACTAACAAATATAACATTCCTGTTCTTAGTTTATATCATTCCCATCCATTCCCAGATTTCAGCAGCATTGGGAAAATTATTATTTATAAAAACATAACATATAATATATGTTTATTAATATTAGTATATAATATTTATTATTAGATACATATGTGAAGATCAAAGCCCCATCATCATCGTGCAGCTCCATCTGCAGGGGCCTGAGGGTACTACCACCTTAAACACACAAGGCGGCTCATATTGTATAACGATATTAATCCCCATATAGGTCTACCCGGCTGTGGGAGTGACTGGTCACGCCCACAGAGTGTCAGAGAGTGAGTGGCAGCTTTAGGGTTCAGTGTGTGTGGAAACACTAACACGTCTAAACGGGTGAAGAGCTGTTTGTGTGACTGTACAAACAGATTCCACTCCCTAGTCCAGTTTCCCTGCTCCACCTTAACCGGTGCTGCTGTTGCCAGAATGTAACTGCTGCACCATTTAAGGTGGACCTGAGGAGAACAGGAAGCGTCTGTAATCCAGAAGCCGTGGACTTTGAAGTGCCGATAAGGCCGTCAGGAATGAGCACCTCGTCTAGTAAATCTGCTCCTCTAGATCTGACACACCCAGAAACGGGTCTCACAGAGGGATGTGTGGACGTGTGTGACCGAGTGAAGCATCCTGTTAATAGGCTGCACACCACACTTTCATCCCAACACACACCGACTGGCCACTTCACCCAGAGCTGTGGTCCTGAGGCTGACGATGGGAGAGTCCTCTCCAGCACGTCTCGAGGGCGGTCAGTTCAGCTCAAGATCCCAGAATCACTCATGCTCGGGGGTCTGCCCTGAGAGTGTATGTGTAACAGTGTCTGTCAGTCAAGCAGAAGTACAGGTGATGGGCGAGTGCTTTTTTACCCCATTCACTCTTAATGGGAAACAATCCGGAAATTCCGGAAGCTCTGATAAAGCCAGATCAAAAAGGCATTCCCGATCCGACCAAAACGGTCTCAATATGTCAAAAACTGTTAGTGGACAAAAACATACATGGGATAATCTCTAATCTCTAATTCCTCATCCCTTGGAAAATTCACCCAGTAAGAAAACACAGTTATGTATCTATCTCCTAATACGATAACACCCCACAGACAGTAACAGGACAAGACCCAACCTGGAATTTGATTAGTCAGGTGGTTTTATTTATCAGAACAGGAGCTACAGGAGCATGAGAGGGACAGCATGCCAGGACACTGATCCATTCACAGCGACATGTTTCAGACAAAGCCAGAGCCGTCCATATTTCCCAGCTGTTTGGATTGTATCTCTAACCCGTCTGGACAACTGTCAACATCAGGATCATAAACCAGCTCCCTGTTGTTGCCCCAACAGCCAGTAGTCCAGCAGTGGTTTTAAAGCTGTACGCCTTGTTGCACACAGTTTCCCATAGTGTGAGCCACACTGGCGACAGAACACTGTTCCTATAGGCTGGATTCCTGCCGCCCTAGGCAGAACGCCTCCTCCTCATGTGCTCAGGAGTGCCGTGTTTACTGGACCAGGAGAACGACATCCAGCCACACTCGGTTTAGCCACCCAGCATGCTCAGGTTTAAGCCTCTGTTCCTCAGTTTTACAGTCATGCTGTCATGAATGATTACGCTTTGCCTCGTTACCTAGAACTTCAACTTTAGGCTGGACCTGCTAGCAGACCATTTCCTCCTGCGCAAAAGGGTGGGTGTGGTCTTCAGACTAGCAGTGAGAATGAGAATGCTCTCAGTATAACAGTGGATATAAGGTGGGACTTAACACATACTGAACGTCACCATTAGGAAAGGTTCTCCCCTGCCTCTGTAGATCATTCGGGATTCAGGAATGGGATTACTGGAATTGTAGCAGATAAAGAGGATCTAGAGTTAGCGAGTAAAGGACATGGGTAAAAGCAGCCTCAGTGGAGTTCTAGTGAAGACGTGCGAAGCTGATGCACTAAAGCTCTGTAGATGAAGCGCAGACAGTGCTGGACTCTCCCTTCTAATGCACACCTTCAGACCCTCTCACACAGGCTCCATAACTGGTATTAAGGGGGATGTTGTTTTGGGAAATCTCCAGTCTTTGATCATCACAGTAGAATGATAGAGTCTCCTCTGTTCCACAACTACTTAATCTATTCATCTCAACTCCATTTCTCTCAGCCTTCCTCCGGAGCTGCCGGATTTCTCTCTTTAGCCGCACATTCATCACCGCTAATACTACTGTCACAACTAGAAGTAGAATCACGCCCATCACTGGAAATATCCACACTGGCAGCACAGCTGCCTGACTGTTGCCCAAGCTTGGATGATGATCTGCAAAACAGACGGCACACAGATGGTAACACAATGTGTAAGTATCACCATCAAAACAGCAGCTCAGTCAATTCACGGATTTCCCATCAGAGGAATGAGCAAATCAATCAGGTTGGTGTGCCTGTGGTCACATGTCTATTTGTTGATTAATAGAGATAGGGATGTCTATACAGTATACAGTATGAAGATTCATTAAAAGAAGCGCACATCTGTATACCTACATTTATTTACTACATTTTCAAAATAGATAAAAATCAGTCTAAACTTGGTGCCCAGACTGTCTGTCTGTCTATAGTGGCAGTCAGTCTAAAGTTGGTGCCCAGACTGTCTGTCTGTCTTTAGTGGCAGTGAGTCTAAACTTGGTGCCCAGACTGTCTGTCTGTCTATAGTGGCAGTCAGTCTAAAGTTGGGGCCCAGACTGTCTGTCTACCTATAGTGGCAGTCAGTCTAAAGTTGGTGCCCAGACTGTCTGTCCGTCTTTAGTGGCAGTCAGTCTAAACTCGGTGCCCAGACTGTCTGTCTGTCTATAGTGGCAGTCAGTCTAAAGTTGGTGCCCAGACTGTCTGTTTGCCTATAGTGGCAGTCAGTCTAAAGTTGGTGCCCAGACTGTCTGTCTTTAATGGCAGTCAGTCTAAAGTTGGTGCCCAGACTGTCTGTCTGCCTATAGTGGCAGTCAGTCTAAAGTTGGTGCCCAGACTGTCTGTCTGTCTATAGTGGCAGTCAGTCTAAAGTTGGGGCCCAGACTGTCTGTCTACCTATAGTGGCAGTCAGTCTAAAGTTGGTGCCCAGACTGTCTGTCCGTCTTTAGTGGCAGTCAGTCTAAAGTTGGTGCCCAGACTGTCTGTCTGTCTATAGTGGCAGTCCGTCTAAAGTTCGTGCCCAGACTGTAGACTGTCTGTCTGTCTATAGTGGCAGTCAGTCTAAAGTTGGTGCCCAGACTGTCTGTCTGTCTTTAGTGGCAGTCAGTCTAAAGTTGGTGCCCAGACTGTCTGTCTGCCTATAGTGGCAGTCAGTCTAAAGTTGGTGCCCAGACTGTCTGTCTGTCTATAGTGGCAGTCAGTCTAAAGTTGGTGCCCAGACTGTCTGTTTGCCTATAGTGGCAGTCAGTCTAAAGTTGGTGCCCAGACTGTCTGTCTTTAATGGCAGTCAGTCTAAAGTTGGTGCCCAGACTGTCTGTCTGCCTATAGTGGCAGTCAGTCTAAACTTGGTGCCCAGACTGTTTGTCTGTCTTTAGTGGCAGTCAGTCTAAACTTGGTGCCCAGACTGTCTGTCTGTCTATAGTGGCAGTCCGTCTAAAGTTCGTGCCCAGACTGTAGACTGTCTGTCTGCCTATAGTGGCAGTCAGTCTAAAGTTGGTGCCCAGACTGTCTGTCTACCTATAGTGGCAGTCAGTCTAAAGTTGGTGCCCAGACTGTCTGTCTGTCTATAGTGGCAGTCAGTCTAAAGTCGGTGCCCAGACTGTCTGTCTACCTATAGTGGCAGTCAGTCTGAAGTATAGACTACATGATTTGCAGGGTGTGCCCTGCTCAACAGTGCTCAAGATTGTAAGTAAGTTCATACCCTGGACGATCACTGTGTAGGTGTGGATGACCTCGTCACTCCAGGGGTCCCGTATGGTGTAAACCCCACTATCAGATGGAGTCAGTCCTCTCAGCTCCAGAGCGGCTGATAGAGAGGCTCTCAGTTTGTATTCAGGTTTACACAGTGGCGAGTGTCCATCCACTGTACAGATCAGACCGCTGGATTGATGCGCTGCACCTGTGCTGCGATAATGCAGCTCCACTATTTCCAGTACATCCAGCTTCAGGTCCAGAGACTCGTTGGACCTTGTTTGAACTGTAGTATTTAAGGCTGAGAAGGGAAATCAGGAACACCATCAGTGATATGCAGATCTTACACTTACACCACAGCAGTCAGCAGTGCTCAGTCACAACAGCACACGGACACTTACGGTCAATCTGAAGACGCACCTCACAGAAGTCTTTAAAATCACACTGGCATGTGTACCAGCCTCTCTTACTGAAGTCAGCTTCAGTGATGATCAGGGAGTTATTCCCCTGCAGGTACTGATCATGGATCATCTGGTATCCCTCCTTTGACCAGCATGAAGTCTGATTACACTCAGCCACAGCATCAGTGGACTTAAAGGATAGAACCCATTTAGCTGATTTGGAACAGTCCTCAGAGCAGGGCAGAGTGGCAGAATCGTAAAGATTCACCTTTATAACAGGAATATTAAAATTATCTCCTGAAAAAGAACACATTATAGTCAGTAACGCAGTAATAAAGCAGGATTTTATAAATAAACCATTAGATCTGTATATTATATATTTGTTTGAATTCACTTTAGCTAAAGATGGATTCATATAGCACACTCTACATCAGACATTGTCACAAAGCAGCCCAACAGAAAATCCAGGTCCAGGTTCTAAATGAGCGAGAACAGTGGCAAGAAAATCCTCCCTATGAATAATCTCCCGAACCAGGGTTTCAGGACGCTTTGAGTGAATGGAGTCATGCATTTTTATTTTATGCATTTAATCTCAGTACTCAATACATTCATTTGTAACAGGGCTGCTGGGTTTGGATGCGAGTGTAAGCTTTTATTTCAAGCTTTTAATTCTGAGGTAACTGAGGTGAGTTGAGTAGCAAAGCCAATGATGAAACCAAAGGAAAAGACAAACTAAACTCAAAGGAAAATAAAAAAGTACAACGAGACAACTGAGACGGGTCACCTAGACAATGCAAGACCACTAGGCTCAGCAGGCACAGGGGTATAAAAACACTGATAGGAACTGGGAGATACCTGAGGCTACTAAAAGGGTGAGGCTACAGACAACTCACAGGTGAGACGGATGACGCACATGGCAAAACACACGAGTAAAGCCAAACAAAAGCAGACACAGACAGAAACAGAACACGGGTGTTGCAACATGATGTTAATCGTTTGTTATCGTATTAGATGCAAAGTTTCTAAAACATCATAGGACATTCTGCATTGGAGAGGTGCTAGCTGCACTAATGGCTGTTCTGGGAACATTCTCAGTTTAATAAGGCCTCAGTACAAATGAAACAGAAATAGGTGGTGAATTGAGATCAGCTCACCTGTCAGATTTCCCACCTGATAGCACAAAACGCTCGCCCCTAAACTCACCTAAAGTGTTTTCTTTTGGGGGTAACTAATGATGGTGCAGAAGGCTCGCAATCTGCTGAAATACCACCTGATCTCTGACTGTGGAGCATACAGCATACACCACCGTTCTCCTAGATTCAGTGCACTTCAGAGACTTGCATGAAGAAGGACACTCACGTTCAACCTGAAGCTGCACATCACAGAGCTCTGTACCATCACAGTCACACATGTACGAGATCCTCTTACTGAGATCAGCGTCAGTGATGGTGAGAGAGAGATCTCCCTTCAGGTACTGATCATGGATCATCTGATATCCCTCCTTCACTGATCTACAGGACGTCTGATCACACTCAGCCAGAACCTCAGTGGGTTTATGGAACACAGTCCATCTGACCACACCAGAACACCTCTCAGAGCAGGGCAGGGTAGCAGACTCATGGAGCTTCACCCTCACTGTAGGAGCAGCTGATTCAGACCCTGAAAGAGAGATGAAAAAGAGAGGGGAGGTCCTCAGTAATGTTGAAAACTGGTTGAGTATGTTACAGCATGAAAATGCAATAGTCTAAGCCCAAATTAGTGCTTGTGAGCTGATGTAACACATAAGCCAGAGCCGGATTCAAACCGGTGGTGCGGGTGACGATGGAGCAGCATGTTAACAGTACTGCTGAGGTTGTGAGGAACCAGGAGGAGAAAGAAGCGGCAGGGTTAAAAAAGGACGGAAAGCCAAACTAATGAAATGCTGGATGGTCGTGTGCTCTAGGAGGCTCTAAAACCACAACTACCCTCATGAGGAGACACACTCTGAACCTAAAGGGACTTCAAGAAGCGATTCTGCTCACAAGACTCTGTTACTAAATAAAAAAACATAATATAACCTTCCCTTATGGATCTCAGCCCGACCCCATGTGCTCTTTATTTTTATTTATTTATTTATATTTTGTTTCAGTCTTTTTCTTTATTTTTCAGCCTTTTTTTCTTAATTTGTTTCAGTCTTTTTTCTTTATTTTTTTAAGTCTTTAGTTTCCTTTCTTCAGACCTTGAGTTCTTGGGTTCAACAGGAATAGCTCCATGCTATAGCCATGTAACTTCAGGTTATTTTTTATTAATTTCATTCAATTTAAGAACTCAAAAGTTCAATCGGTTGATGTTTTAAGCCTTCACATTTTCTATCTGCCATCCTGTATGTGTCTCGCCTTATTCTACATCTACCATGAAGCTGAAAAAGTTTAAGAGGAAACATATTACAAACTTACAACAACACAAAGAACCCAGCGCTGACGGTGCGGGACTGACCTGGAGTGAAGGTGGTGATCAGTAAGACCAGGACACAGAGAGCAGAGCTGCAGGACTTCATGACTGACCTACAGAGACACAACCACACCATCAGCACTGACCAGGAGAGGACCAAACCGTCACATGAAGAGGAAAAGTGAGAATGAGAGACATAAAGAGAGACAGAGAAGAGAGGGAGAGAGAGAAGGAGAAGACTCTAATAGGCTAAGACAAACCAGCTATAACTGTATGCAAACTACATGTGAATTAGATAGAGTGCCTGATTCATTACTAGTGACCTGTTAATGGACAGTTAACTGTTACATAATAACTCAAAGCAGCTCGAGAGATCTGATCGAAGGAGTGAACTGCCGACCACCCCAAACTCAGCTGATTCATAAGGACTACTCCAGCCCTTCACCCTCATTCACTTTTCCCTTTTTCCATTATCTGGAGGAGTGAACTCAAACTGGAAAGTCGTCCAGCTTGTTTTTATGTTGAGAGCTTCAACTTCAGAGAAACCCAAAGTGAAATTTACCGAACTCCAGACCTAGAGAGCTCACCGGCTAAATCACAAGACAGGCACACATGACGGCCTGAACCCCAAAGCATGTGAGCTTCCTTTAAAGGCTGGCAGGCCTGATCACTCAGGGGATGCTCTCGTCCTCCTGGAAATAACCTAGCAGGGCGACAATAACCGAACACAACGTCACTGTGGGGAGGACCCAGGTCCAGGGATACAAGGCCGGCCAAACGGGTCCTTTACTGCAGCAGTGGGGATTTAAGGAGGACTTTATGGTTCTATATTGAAAGTGATATTTAGTAGTGACTTTAACTTATTTTAGAAACAATAAATAAAATAAAATAAAGTTGTGTTTCTGATTTTGTCAAATGTCAAATCCTGAAAAGGCTAGAGGATGATTTTAGACACCAAACATTATATACACAGCTTGGACAAGGTTTTACTGTAGAATAAAAGTGAATACATCAAACTACAAACTACCACTCATTATCCAGTCCACCTTAAACCCCTCCAGAATGGAATTATCCAGTCCACCTTAAACCCCTCCAGAATGGAATTATCCAGTCCACCTTAAACCCTCCAGAATGGAATTATCCAGTCCACCTTAAACCCTCCAGAATGGAATTATACAGTCCACCTTAAACCCTCCAGAATGGAATTATACAGTCCACCTTAAACCCTCCAGAATGGAATTATACAGTCCACCTTAAACCCCTCCAGAGTGGAGCTGTACAGGAGGATGGAGCAGCTTCCTTACCCTGCAGTGGAGCTGATAGAACAAGGTTTATTACTAAGCAGGTTTGGAGCGATTCTATTGGTCGGTCCATCATGAATATTCAAATATTCATATAACCTGAAAGGAGAGCTAGAGCTTTTACACTGTGCAGAAAAAGAGATCAAAGTTTTTACACCACTAAATATATATTAGAGGTGGAGATATGGAGGAGGATCATACTGTGTACATCAGGAGTAGATGTGGTGGATCAGGATATGGACTGGTTCAGACTCTCAGCAGGTGGAGCTGTTCAGTGTACCACTGTAGAGTCTATAAGACCACCAGCTACACCCAGTTAAAGTTCTGATGGGTACCTGTAGATATTACAAATAAATTGTTACTGCTAATAAGTGCTTTATAAACATGATTTGTACATTAGATATAATGTAAAATAGCTATTGAAAGATGGTTTATATTAACCCATAAAAGCACATTGTAAAGAAATGATCAGAATAATGAAACTCCATTTAAACTGTAGAAAAGCACTGGCGCTGGTTTCAGTTTCTGTGTTCGGTCTGTTAAAGGAACTTGTGATGTTGTGAAACTGTCTGATTTATCATGCATCATCATCTTTAAACCATGGCCAAATCACATGAGTTCTGCTTTTGGTTTATTTTTCTTTAAAGCCTCTTAAAGCTGCTTACTCTGCTGAAAGTCTGACCAGAAGGTTTCACAGGGGTTTCCCAGGAGAACATCAGAGACTTTTAAAGCTCCAGTGGTGGTTAAGATGATGATGCTTTGCAGTGAATGTAAATCTCACCAATACAGCCACCTATCATTAAACACCCTGACATCAAAACAGCTATCAAAACTGATACTAAACTAAATCAGGCTGGCTCACAGGTTTTCATGAATAGCATCTACATTTCTACTAGGATTAAAGTGTGACATGCTACTCTCATCAGCATGTTTAATGTACAGTTAATCGATGTTTAAATAACCAGAAATCAGAGGAATTTATCAAAGCAGCACCAGATTACAGAGGTCTGAATGTGCTGTTTGGGACACCAGCATAATTATAATAATAAAGCAATAGACTGACCTTGTGAAATTCAGAACCTGGCTCTTCTGTAGTCCCTACTCCTCTCTCTATTAAACAGACAGGTCTAGACTTCTTCCACTTTGTTTTAGGAAGATGGGAGGAGTGGATACCTGACCACAATCTCCACCTTCCATAGAACATCACAAACAAGCTTCTTCTCTAAGCAGTAATCTGACTACTCCTCTGGCTTCATTTGGACTTTCCTCCAAACACATTCAAACTGAAACAAACTCTCACGTTACACGACTCTAAAATCATTCATCCCTAAAGAGACTCGGTTTGGCGACACTTCCCATTAAGAAGTGTTGACTAGCTAACATGTAGTAATGCATTAGCATTGGGTAACTAATGTTGAGTAAACACATAACAACTGTTACATGTTTATTTAACACACAAACCTGTAGTTGTTATTTGTTCACTCAACATTAGTCACCCATTGTTAATGCATTACTTCATGTTCACCTAGTCAACACTTAATGTAAAGTGTTACCCCATTATTTGTTTAGATATCAATGTAAAGATTATCATCAGCCATTAGAAATGATTCAGCCTCTTAAAAACAAACAAGTCCTTTGAGGAATAAGAAGAATCACTGTTGGTTCTCTAAAGAACCAGGCCTAAACAACATATTTAGGGTTTGATTTGTTTAAAGAACCAAAAGTGGTTCCTCTGTGGCATCACTCAATCAATTTTCTGTCATTTTTGGTGAGAAACCTACTGAGTCAGATCTGTTCCCAGTGGAGGTGAAGGTAACCAGACGTCCCCTCTAAAAGCTCCCTCACAGGAAGTTCCTACAGGAGGAGGTTCTGAATACGCTGCCTGATGTCTGAGACGCTGTTTATGATAGTGTGGAGAAGATCTCAGCCTTAAACTCCATTCATGGTGGAGGGATACATGCTGCAGGGTGCTGTGAGGTCAAATAGTCCCCCAAAGGAACTTAGTATTTCCAGGTTTTCCAGATTTTCATCATCAACATTCCATACACACTCAGAAGACACGTTTGTATGTACACATAGTATACACATACATCACTTACTCAGAAAATACGACATAATCAGCAGTTTGCATTTGTTTATTCTTATATTTATATGATTTCTTTCAGGCACTATTCACATTCCTTGACACAGGTGGAAAACCCTGATCAGAGATGAGATGAAGAAGGTACCATTTACTGTTTTGAAGCCAATACTACTGTTGTGCTGTTTACTGAGGGAGCTCATCTGATCCACACATGTAGACATAATTGTTGGTACCGCTTGGTTAATGAAAGTAAAACCCACAACGGTAACAGAACTAATCCAACAGGATAATGACCCAAAACACACATCTAAAACACCCCAGAATGGCTCAGAGGAAACACTGGACTGTTCTGAAGTGGCCTTCTATGAGCCCTGACCTAAATCCTACTGAGCATCTTTGGAAGGAGCTGAAACAGGCTGTCTGGAAAGGGCACCCTTCAAACCTGAGACAGCTGGAGCAGTTTGCTCATGAGGAGTGGGCCAAAATACCTGATGAGAGGTGCAGGAGTCTCACTGACAGGTACAGGAATCGTGTGATTGCAATGATTGCCTCAAAGGGTTGTGCAACAAAATATTAAGTTAGTGGTACTATCATTTCTGTCCAGTTTCAGGAGTTTATATTCTAAATAATTCTGTTGATGCATGGTTGAAAAGCAATGTCTGACTTTCAGTTGTTCATTTTCATAGAATTTTTATTTATTATTACTTTTATCAGATTAAAGTTATTTCTGTTACCGTTTTGGGTTTTTCTTTCAGTAACCGAGGGGTACCAACAATTTTGTCCATGTGTGTCAGATCATCTAATGAGAATGCGTAACCAGAGTTTTCACTCAACTATGTATAACATGCTAAAACTGGAGATTTAGGATTTTTGATTGACAATGTCTCCACCCTGGATTCATTCTCAAAGCACCTCTTAAGGCATAAATGTGTAGAATGTATACAGTGAAAACAATCAAATCCTCCTATGTATAAAATCCATATTGCATAAATCATGATTTCATGTGTACAAATAACATTTACCTATAATACACAAACCCAGTGCTGTTACTGTATGATGCTGTGACTGCTGGTTCAGCTCAGTAAAGGTTTATTAATGAACTGATGGGTCTGATCAGGTACAGCTAATCCAGATTATGACAAGCTCCATAATCAGTAGAATATATTACAACAAGGAAAATCTGAAAGATAGAATATATATATATATATAAAACTAAAGACACTTGAACTAGATGACGGAATGTCCGGCCTGCTGGTGAGATCAAAGAAGTTACGGCCTGAGTTCAGGCTAAATATCAAAATATTCTTACAACAAATCAGCAACAGGGGAGTTCATGCTACGTTCTGAGCTTTATCCGGTGTTCCCGTTCAATCTTAAATAATGCTGCAGTTCTGTTCTGCAGGTTGTATCTGTTTCACTAATAAAGATCTGAAGTTTATCATATATTTGGCTCTTATTCTGCTCATTGGAATAATAATGTTCTTCATGTGATTAAAACCACAAATGTCACACAGTAAAGTGACGTCCATCAGACACTCATTAGTCAGAAGCTAAGCCCTGACTGCTACAAGAGTGAAATCAAGTCTAGATTGAATTATATAGCCCTTTTCAGAAATCCAGACCTTAAACTCTCTCAGAGTTCCTGGTCACATGACAGTCTCTCCTCACTAGGACTGTAGTGATGGTGATGATTAGTATCAGCTCTGTTCTTCCTGCCTTCCATTCGTAGTCTCTGATTCTCCCTCCTCAGCCGCACCGTCATCACCCCCAATATCAGCACCACCACAGCTGTAAGTCCAGTCCACATCACACCCAGTACCATCATCCACACTGGTATAGCAGCTCTGTTCTCCAACTGGTCACCTGCAACACACACACACACACACACATACACACACACACACACAGACACCCACACAAACACACCCACACACACAGACACCCACACATACATACACACACACACAGACACACACACACACACACACAGAACCACCCATATACAGTACATATATACATACAGTAACACACACACCCATATACACACACACACACACACACACACACACACACAGAACCACCCATATACAGTACATATATACATACAGTAACACACACACCCATATACACACACACACACACACACACACACACACACACCCATATACACACACACACACACACACACACACACACACACACACACACACACACACACACACACACACACACACACACACACACACACACACACACACACACACACACACACACACACACACACACCCCACACACACACACACACACACACACACACACACACACACACACACACACACACACACACACACACACACACCCATACACACACACACACACACACACACAGTTTAATTTATAGAGCACTGTTTGTACCATTAGCAGAGCAGAATGAAATGAAATGCTGAGAGAGGGAGGGGCATGTTTAGGTGTGAACTAGGGTAAGCTCTGAGTTAGAGAGAGAGACATGTTCAGGTGTACCTGTATAGGATGTGAATAACTCTGCTGTAACACATGAACACTCTAAAACTGTGCCTGATAGGCTGACCCCGGGTTCAAGGCGGTGGATTAAATTTTTATGATCAGCAGGTGAACTAAGATCCAGTAAGACCAGAAAGTAAGGAATCTGTTACAGGCTCTTCCTTAATCATTTCAGCTTGGTGGTCGACAGCAAATATTTTTATCTCAGTGCAACCATTTTACAAATAACTCAAATGAAAAGAGCAAATCAAATGAGTTTCTGACCTAATGATTTATTTATTTATCATTTTAATCCCTTATTAGTCCCACAGTGGGGAAATTTAGCCTCCGCATTTAACCCACCCGTGAAGTGAAACACCCACAAACACACTCACTACTGAACACACACACTAGGGGGCAGTGAGCACACTTACCCGGAGCGGTGGGCAGCCCTAT
>JAMWET010005041.1:0-57500 GCA_024036415.1 Prochilodus magdalenae | reverse complement strand
AGAGACCTGAACCCCAGACACATGAACACTAGCATATAGAGACCTGAACCCCAGACACATGAACACTAGCATATAGAGACCTGAACCCCAGACACATGAACACTAGCATATAGAGACCTGAACCCCAGACACATGAACACTAGCATATAGAGACCTGAACCCCAGACACATGAACACTAGCATATAGACACCTGAACCCCAGACACATGAACACCAGCATATAGAGACCTGAACACCAGACACATGAACACTAGCATATAGAGACCTGAACCCCAGACATATGAACACTAGCATATAGACACGTGAACCCCAGACACATGAACACCAGCATATAGAGACCTGAACCCCAGACACATGAACACTAGCATATAGACACCTGAACCCCAGACACATGAACACTAGCATATAATGACCTGAACACCAGACACATGAACACTAGCATATAGACACGTGAACCCCAGACACATGAACACTAGCATATAGACACGTGAACCCCAGACACATGAACACTAGCATATAGAGACCTGAACACCAGACACATGAACACCAGCATATAGAGACCTGAACACCAGTGTTCGGTATTAATCATTTCTGTATTTTTACTCTGTATGAGTATACAATACAGTTATAGACTGACCTCGACAGACCTCGGCTATAATCCATCTTCCTCTCTCTGTTACACTGACGGGTCTGGACTGCTTGGTACAATCTCCACCTTCCAAACACCACACACCATAATCCTCCTCTAAGCAGAAGCTCCTCCTCTAAGCAGAGGTTCCTCCTCTAAGCAGAAGCTCCTCCTCTAAGCGGTAAGCTGGCTGCAGTGGATTTGATACAGTAACTGTGAGTGACCTGAGGGGGAGTAGTTCTTCACGGTGTTTAGTTTAGACCTCTATCTGAACACATCCAAACTGAAACAGGTTCAAACATACTCACACGACCTTTAAACACCCACATACCGGTTCTGTTTGGGTCTGTCTGGGTTCTGCTCAGTCTCACTAATCCAGTGAAAGTGATTTATCAGCTTAGAGCAGCTCCTCATAATGTCTGTACACCCACCTGCTAGAACATCACCAACGCCAGGAACTGCTTCAGGAACCTGTTATATTATTATATGTTATGCAGTGTGTTATCTTGACTTATACAATGATAGGGGGTTAAGAAGTGACGTATTATTTCGGACCATGGCACAGAGTGTGAGAATAGGAGGGAAGACGGCATGCCCAATTTCATTCGTAAGCTGGAATGAAGGGATAAACCATCCTGTGAAACGGAAGAGAACTCTAACATCAGTTACAGGTGGAGATGGCCTTTCTCCAGGAAACACATTTAGATATGTCTAATCATACTCGGCTACATACTAGATGGGTGGGTGAAGTTTATCATTCAAAGTTTCAGTGTAAGTCAAGAGGCGTAGCAATTTTAATTAGTAAACATGTGCCGTTTACGGCTTCCCAGATTGAAGGAGATCCTAAGGGCCGGTTTATTATTGTTACAGGCAAAATCTATGACACCCCAGTTGTTTTAGTCAGTGTTTATGCCCCTAACTTGGATGATGTTGCCTTTTTCAGTAATTTATTTACTCGATTGCCTGACTTAAATGAACACCATTAGGTCCTGGGTGGAGATATGAACTGCGTGTTGTCACCCAAATTCGACCGTAGTTCTGATAAAATCATACCAGTTTCTAAAGCTGCCATTACAATTAAACTATTTCTCAATACCTATGGTATTGCTGATGTTTGGCGTGTCCTTACCCCACCACTCGCAGGTATTCCTTTTATTTGGCAGTTCATAAATCATTTTCACATATTGATTATATTTTAATGGACAGGGGCTTACTCCCTTTGGGTTCAAGAATGCGACTATCATCCGATTGTGATATCTGATCATGCTCCTCACAGAGTGAAGCTTAATTTACCAGCTATGAAACCTGTTTATAGACCTTGGCGACTTAATCCACTCCTTCTGTCAGATGAAAAATTTCTAGATTTTATATTCTCACAGATTAATTTTTTCTTGAAATTAATCAAACAGCCAGTATGTCCTTCTCAACAGTATGGGAAGCACTTAAAGCTACTTAAGAGGTCAGATTAGTTCCTACAATGCACAGATACGAAGAGTTAGGAATAATCGTATTAATGAATTGATGAAACAAATTGGGGCTTAGATTTACAGCTAGCAACATCCCCATCAGAGGAGGGCAGTAAGGAACGCTTAATACTTCAAAGAGAATTCAATTTGTTAACCACACAAAAAGCAGAGAACCTCTTGGTTAGATCTCGCCATACATACTATGAGCATGGTGATAAAATACTTCTGTCACATCAGCTTCGTAGAAAAGTAGCAAGTCAAACTCTTTCAGAGATCAAGGATGAGTCCGGTGCAGTCTGTACAGATCACGCTGCAGTTAACTCTCGTTTTAGGAGGTACTACTCTAACTTGTACACATCTGAGTCACTGAAGGATGAACAGCTAATTAAATCATTCTTTCAAGATATTCAGGTTCCTTGCATAGGTCCTTTAACAAAGCTAACAGAGCTGGAGTCTCCGTTTTCAATTACAGAAACTGAGGAAGCCATTGGAAGTATGCAAAGGGGAAAATCACCTGGCCCTGATGGGTATTCTGCAGAATTTTATAAGAAATTCTCAAATCAGTTGGCCTCTCTTTTATCTGCTGTATATAATGACTTTCTGTCGGTTGGTTTAATGCCTGAAACAATGCGACAAGCTACTATATCTCATATTCAATTACCGTCCTATTTCTCTGCTTAATGTAGACAATAAAATATTTGCAAAAATGTTTACCTGTCGCCTTGAAACTGTTCTCCCTACTATAATCTCACCAGACCAAACAGGTCTCATAAAAAATCCATCTTCAACATTAGGCGATTGTACAATATCATTCATAGTCCCTCTTCACTTGACAAACCAGAAGTGGTTATATCCCGAGATGCAGAGAAGGCTTTTGATCGAGTGGAGTGGGACTTTTTATTTTACACTCTTGAAGCATTTGGATTTGGGCCAAATATTAAATTAAATCAGTTGGCCCATCTTTTTTTTTTTCTCAAGATGGCGCCGCGGAGGTGGCAGCCTGTTGTAGCAGCTCCAGCTCACTATTGAGTTTTCTCTAACGTTTCCCCTCTTCTCGAGTACTTACGTTTACTTTGTTAGCTGAGTGTTTCCCCATCCATGATGGACCCCAAAGTTGTGTTTGTTCTGTTTTTTGCGCTACTCTTCTCTTTGTTTACGACCGTGCCTGGAGGTCCCGTGCGGAGCCACGCACCTACTGTTTACACCAGGGATCAGCTGTTAGCGCTTAGCAGCACGGCTGTGCTGCCGCACGCAAAGCACGACATCCCCGCAAGCTGAGGAGGATAAGGAAAATGAGCTAAGGAAAATCAAGGCAAAGAAAGCTGCAGGTCCAGATGGCATCAGTGCCAGGCTCCTCAGGTCCTGTGCAGATTAGCTGTGTGGGGTAGTTGAGCACATGTTCAACATGAGCCTGAAACTGGGAAGAGTGCCCCAGCTGTGGAAAACATCTTGTGTGGTACCTGTGCCGAAAACGCAGCACCCAAAGGACCTCCACAGCTACAGACCGGTGGCACTGACCTCACATCTGATGAGGTCACTGGAGAGGCTGGTCCTTACCCATCTCCGCCCTCTGGTGAGACCATCCATGGACCCTCTTCAGTTTGCCTACCAGCCAGGTGTAGGAGTGGATGATGCTGTCATCTATCTTCTACACAGAGCTCTTTCTCACCTGGAGAAACCTGGGAGCACTGTGAGAATCACCTTCTTTGATTTCTCCAGTGCTTTTAACACCATACAGCCGGGGCTCCTGACAGCGACAAGCTCCTGGGACTAGCGTGCTGGTGTGGAAAGTCACCTTTCAAACTGGATACTGGACTTCCTCACCAACCAACCACAGTACGTGAGGGCACGGGACTGTGTGTCTGACAGGGTGGTCAGTAGCACAGGGGCCCCTCAGGGAACAGTCTTGGCACCGTTCCTCCTCACCCTGTACACTGCGGACTTCATGTACAGCTCACCAAACTGTCACCTCCAGAAGTTCTCTGATGACTCGGCGATCGTTGGCCTCATTACAAATGAGGAGGACAGCGAGTACAGAGAACTGATTCTGGACTGTGTGGACTGGTGTCTGCAGAACCACCTCCAGATAAACGCGGGGAAGACCAAAGAACTGGTGGTGGATTTCCGCAGGTGCAGACACCCCCCTCCGTTAGTGAACATCCGGGGAATGGACATCGAGAGAGTGGACTCTTATAAGTACCTGGGTGTTCACCTAAACAACAAACTGGGCTGGTCAGTCAACACCACTGCACTGCACACAAAGGGCCAGAGCAGACTCTACCTACTGAGGAGACTGAGGTCATGTGGAGTGCAGGGAGCGCTCATCAGGACCTCCTTCCATACAGTGGTGGCATCTGCCATCTTTTACGGAGTGGTCTGCTGGGGCAGCAGCATCTCGACGGCAGACAGGAAGAGACTGGACCAGCTGTTAAAGAGGGCCGGCTCTGTCCTGGGAAGCCCCTTAGACCCAGTGCAGGTGGTGGGAGACAGGAGGATGTTAGCCAAGCTGGCATCCACGCTGGAGAATGACTCCCACCCCATGCCTGAGACTCTGGCAGCACCAGGCTGCTTCACCCCGAGTGTGTGGAGGAGCGGTATCGAAGGTCCTTCCTTCCTGCTGCTGTTAGACTCTACAACCAGCACTGCTCCCAGAGGAACCCGCACACTTAACTACACACACTCACAGGAACACACACACACACACTTAACTACACACACTCACACACACACACACACACACTTAACTACACACACTCACACTTAACTACACACACTCACACACACACACACACACACACACACACACACACACTTAACTACACACACTCACACTTAACTACACACACTCACACACACACACACACACACACACACACACACACACACACACACACACACACTTAACTACACACACTCACACTTAACTACACACACTCACACACACACACACACACACACACACACACTTAACTACACACACTCACACTTAACTACACACACTCACAGGATCACACACACACACACACACACACACACACTTAACTACACACACTCACAGGACCACACACACACACACACACACACACACACACACACACACTTAACTACACACACTCACAGGACCACACACACACACACACACACATACACACTTAAACTACACACACTGACACACACACACATACACACTTAAACTACACACACTCACACACACACACACACACTTAACTACACACACTCACAGGACCACACACACACACACACACACACTCACACTTAAACTACACACACTCACAGGACCACACACACTTAACTACACACACTCACAGGACCACACACACACACACTCACACTTAAACTACACACACTCACAGGACCACACACACACATTCACACACACACACACACTTACACTCACACACACACTCACACACACATACACACACACATACACACACACACACACTTATACACACACACACATACACTCACACACACACTTATACACACACACACACACACACACACACACACACACACACACATACACTCACACACACACTCATACACAAACTACACACACTCACACACACAAACTACACACACTCACAGGACCACACTTAACTATACACACACACACACACACTCATATGTAGCATAATGTGCAATGCTAACAGAGTGCAGTATTTTTCCATTCCCCATGTGCAATAAAGAATAAATGTGCATTGATCTGTAAATAAGATCCTCCAGAGGTTTTGACTTTTATTATTTATAATGTTTATATTATTATATGTTGTTCTGTTCACCTGTCTTATTGTTTGTACTGAGTACCTTGCTATCCCTTTGCTGCTGTAACACTGTGAATTTCCCCACTGTGGGACTAATGAAGGATTATCTTATCTTCTCTTATTATATCACAGATAAAGATCCTCTACAAACTAATAAGACTAATAAGAATATCTCATCCTATTTTACACTAACACGAGGGACAAGGCAGGGGTCATCGTTGTCCCCGCTTCTTTTTGTGACTGTAATTGAGTGTATTGTAGTTTCTATATTTGTTCCGGTGCATACCAGTTTTTTAACAAAAACTTTTTTCATTTCCTTGGATAAAAAACTTTCCTCTTTTATTTGGAATAAAAGAACACACGCATACGCAACACTATATTACAGAGACCTTGTGAGTCGGGGGATGGGACTGCCGGCACCCCTGCTGTATTTGGAGTGGTAACACAAATCTCATTTTAAACACTAACAAATTAACCCTTTTTTCTTTTGCCACGTTAATAGCTAGAAGACAAATTCTGGTCAAATGGAAGGACTGCAACCCCCCAGCGTTTACCCAGTGGATAAGGGATATGGTGTATTTCATTAATATGGAAAAGATTAAGTATACACTTAGGGGGTCTACACAAAGATTGTCATCAATATGGCAACCTTTCCTTAGTCGAGTTGAGTCTTTGAGTCCTGGAAGTTTCAAGCGCTAGTAAAAGGTTATGTAATTAGGCATTTGGGAAATGAATTTCTGGAAGAACTTTGCGATGTCCTTGTGGTGTAGTCCCTTTTGAGCTATCAGTCGATAGGGAATATACAAAAATATACTGTTTCTGGCCCCTATTATTTTATCACTTTTTATTATTGTTGATATATAGATTGTAGTATGTATTTATTTCTTTTATATGTATGTGTACTTTAAAGTGTATATGTATCCATTTTTTTCTTTTTTTGTTTTCTAATTGTATATATTTTTTGTATTTTAAAAAATATATTATTATTATTTTCTTTGTGTGTAATTAACTTTATTTACCTTTTGGTTAACCCCAGTACCATTACCTCTACTGGACTGGGTCTAGCGTTGTTCCATTCAGTGAGCTCTAGCCACAGGATGGGTGTTAATTAGATAAACACGGTGGCTGGAGTTTATCCATGAGCTCCCGCTAACCGGTCCACTACACTGGGAATTCCTCAGGCTCCTCTGACGACCCACTTCCAGACAGTGTTAGTTAGGTTCCCATTCTCCTCTGTGTGTTTACAGTCCTTTACTTTTTATCCCTGACCACAACGACCACTCACAGAACAAAACAACCACTCACAGACCACAACGACTACTCAGTGACCACAACAACCACTCACTGACCACAACAACCACTCACAGACCACAAAGACCACTCACTGACCACAACAACCACTCACAGACCACAACAACCGCTCACTGACCACAACGACCACTCACAGACCACAACGACCACTCACTGACCATGACCCACCGCCAGCGAGGAGCCTGTGCAGTGACCCATCTGTATACAGTTTGTTTAATGGAATGTATAATTTCTAACTACCACTAGGGGGCACTCAGACACTGGATCTAAATTACAGGCTGCCACCACCTGTAGCTCCCAGTCTGCACACCTGTGTAAACAGTAGGCAGGAGTTTAACCATATGATCATCTTTATAGGCAGTCAGTTCATTAACAGATCTAACAGCCCTACCAGGAGTTCAGCATACACCCTCACCTACTCACCTTCTCAACCCATAAACACCTCACACCTCTAACACACACCACTAACACGGAGGTCGAGGCAGTGCCTTTACTGAGGCTTGTCCAGGAATCAGTATCAGAACAGGTAGAGGTCCACACACAGGCGGCCATCATCAGAGACAGATCCATAATCCAAAAACCAAGCAGGGGTCCAAACCCAGGACCCTGAACACGACTAGATACTCAGAACAGGAGCCCAGAAACACGGCTCAGAACCCTGAAACACAGAGACCCGGCAACCAGGTAGAGCAAACAGTGGGGTATAAACGGGAGTCCTAATGAGTCCTGGATCCGCTACGGGTGTGGAGGGTGGAGCCAGGGTGGAGCAGGAGGGCCCTATGTATACATATGTGTGTTCTTATAAAGTGACTCAGTGATATTGTCCATACTGTCCAGCAGTGATATGATAAATTAATAATGTCAGAGTGCACATTAATGTTTCATGTTCACTTCAGAAGAACCCCCTCCTGACTCTCTGCCACGCATCCCGAAGCCGAAGTCTTGCCTGCACAGGCAACAACGCTAGAGCCGTCATCACAGCTGCAAGTCCAGTTGCAAGGGCAAAATGCGAAAGGAAGAACTTCCACGCTGGCACGACAGGCGCGAGATCGCTGTCCAGATTGCTGGCTTGGTGGTCATCTACAACACAAAGCAAGCAATTAAAATAAAATAAAATAAAATAAAATAAAATAAAATAAAATAAAATAAAATAAAATAAAATAAAAATAATAACAATATATTAAAACAAATATATAAAATAAAATAAAATAAATATAATAACAATATATTAAAACAAATATATAAAATAAAATAAAATAAATATAATAACAATATATTAAAACAAATATATATATATAAAAATAATAAAATAAAATAAAATAAAAATAATAACAATATATTAAAACAAATATATAAACTAAACTAAACTAAACTAAACTAAACTAAACTAAAATAAAATAAATTACAATATATTAAAACAAATATATAAAATAAATTTAAATAATAATAATAATTTATCAGATACTGAAGGCGTACCTTGGACGGTCACTATGTACGTGTGTATGATCTGGTTATGCTTGGTGTCCCAGATGCTGTAAACTCCACTGTCAGACGTCTGCACTCCTCTCAGCTGGAAACCAGCTGCTAGTGATGCTCTCTGGGTGTATTCAGGTTTACACTGTAGTGACCCTCCAACCACTGTACAGATGTGACTACTGGATGGTCCAGCTGCAGCATTGCCATTGAAGGTCACCTCCACTGGATCTGCTACGTCCAGCTCCAGCACCAGAGTTTCACCAGCCTTGATCTGGACTGGGGTTTCCAGGGCTGAGGAGAAAACAGTCCACAGTGAGGTCATTAGGGTGAAGCACAGCGCCGTGACCTGATTTACTACACCTGAGTTACTGTCCAACACTGGTAATAAAGGTGCTGCAAGAGGAAACACACAGCTCTATGCTAATGCTAATGCTAATGTCATTAAATATCCTGTTCCTGAACTGGAAAACTGAGGAACATGCGACGCTACAGCACTCAACTGGACCTAAGAGCAGGGCTGCAGCAGGATCTTTAGAGTCCCATCACTGATAGAACACTTACCCTCCACCTGTAGAGTCACGTCACAGAGGTACACACCTCCACAGTCACACGTGTACAATCCCCTCTTACTGAGATCAGCGTCAGTGATGGTGAGAGAGAGATCTCCATCCAGGTACTGATCATGGATCATCTGATATCCTTCCTTCACTGATCTACAGGACGTCTGATCACACTCAGCCAGAACCTCAGTGGGGTTAGTCCATCTGACCACACCAGGACACCTTTTAGAGCAGGGCAGAGTGGCAGAGTCATGGAGCTTCAGCCTCACTGTAGGAGTAGCTGATTCCGAGCCTGGAAAAGGGAATAACACACTGAGTAATAAAGGTCTGTTGGTGCTGAAGGTAGTTCGCTGTGTATGAGCGTTAGCAGAACGGGTTGTCGGCTCCACTGGCTGCCCCAGTCAGTAGACCGGCTGGTCTACCTGTCAGGCCTGTTAGTGTGATTGAGGAGTCCAGGTGCACCAATGGTGCTGACAATGGTGCTGCACTAACAGGATGACCCATGGAGGACACCACTGCTCGCTGGAGGTCTGTAATGGTGGTGTTGGGTCAGTCAGGTGCAGAGATTAGACCCGCCCTTGTCACACGTCCATCTGAACTTAAATCATTGGTATGTCTAATGATGTCAAACCTACACACCAAGTTTCACTCCTGGTGGGTGACTCCTCCTGGGTGTAGCTGTGGATGAGTGTAGTATTTATCCGAGAGACTGCAGTTCATTGTACATGGTTTACTTTGTACATAGACACACACTAAACCAGCACCTTTAACAACGTCACTTCTTTAACACACTTACCAGACACGGATGCAATCATCAGTAGGGTCAGGGTCCAGTGAGCAGGCTTGCAGGACGGCATGACCCACATCATCATCAGAGAGGAAACCTATAGCTGCTGGGTCACTTTCAGTGCAGCTCCAGAAAGGTGGGCTACAGACAGCGGGGTCTGGAACACGTGCTGTAGGGATACGTAGTTCACATTTAACACAGTGTAGGTATATGACTACAGTCATTTATAAATCTCAGTGTGACGTAAACTCAGGCTGAGCTCCTCCTGTACCCAGGGGGGATAGTGGAATGTCCGCCTGGGGAAAACATGGGGGGATCAGTGTCCCATGGTGGGAAGCACTCTACGGCTTTTGTACCGTACGGTGTGCAGGAGGGTGTTCAGGGAGATCAAACCTTCACACAGGGCTGTATGGGACTGCGGCTGCAGGACATGATTACCCCGGGGTAAAGGGGTACACCTGGTTTAACCTACCCCAGGACACCTGGAGGAAATCCAAACATCTTCCAGTGTGTCACTGATCTCTCAGGCTGGAGTCGGTACACCAGACTACCACAACCAATCAGAACGCTGGAGACAAGCCCAGTAGGTTCCAGACCAGAATAAACTTATAAAGACCTATAAAGCTTTTATAATGCTTTATAACACTTGACATGAGCCTCCATAACTGTACATAACTGTTCATATCATACACATAACATGTTGTAACAACCCAGTATAAAGCTCTATAGCGCTAAGCTACATAACGCGGTAATGGGCCTCGGTCTAACTCGCAGAGCTGACCAACACCACCACTGTACCTACAGTCTGTAACGGGGCTTACAGGTGTTCCTCAGATGTTCAGTGCAGCCATAAATCTCCTCTCATTCTGAAGGTGCTGAGGAGCGTCTCTGATTTTTTTCTCCCTTAATAATAAAAACCTTAATTTAAAACCTGCATGTTGTGTTTACTTGTGTTGTCTTATACTAATATTTAAATTAGTTTGATGATCTGAAACGTTTAAGAGACAAACATGCAAAAAAATAAGAAACCATGAAGGGGGCAAACACTTTTTCACACCACTGTATATGAATGATGCTGGTCTCATCCATCATGTCAGGAACGTGACCATAATGTAGAGTTATGAAGGCCAATGTCAAGCATTATAAAGCGCTAGGAATGATTTATAGACCTTTATAAATACACTTATAATGCGTTATTAATGCCTTATTAACAGATAGCGTTACTTTAAACTCTACTGTGACGCAGTAGACAAAGATCGGGACAGGAAGTCAGCCCTGCTTTCTATTTATATAGAGCAGCGTCACCGGCTCAGCACCGAGACTAGACCATAGAACCGAAACTAGACCATAGAACCGAAACTACACCATAGAACCGAGACTACCCTACAGAACCGAAACTACACCATAGAACCGAGACTACACCATAGAACCGAGACTACACCCTAGAACCGAGACTACACCCTAGAACCGAGACTACACCATAGAACCGAAACTACACCATAGAACCGAGACTACACCATAGAACCGAGACTACACCATAGAACCGAAACTACACCATAGAACCGAGACTACCCTACAGAACCGAAACTACAGCATAGAACCGAGACTACCCTACAGAACCGAAACTACACCATAGAACCGAGACTACACCATAGAACCGAGACTACACCATAGAACCGAGACTACATGAAAGGCGCGGAGCTACACTGGTTCGGTGTGTCTCAGTCCGCTTTAGCCAGTGATGTTTAATAATCCCGGTCTGTCTATTAACTCCCCGTCTGCTCACCCAGTTTCGGTTTCACTTTGGTTCGGGGGATTTAAACGGAGCGCAGTAGAGGGTCCATACCTGTACACGACCACTGCTCACACCCCGGACCACCGGCGTCCAGCTCCAGGTCACGTAGGTAGAGGACTTCTTACAGTCCACGGGACGCTGTTATTCCTCCAGGCGGGCGCGGAGTCTCCGACACTTCAGTTCTCCGTATGCACGTGACATCAAATCAACAGCTGACAAAACACAAACAAACAGGAGGTGGGCGTGTCCCGTACAACAATGGAGCCTGGCACTGAACTGTTGTGGCACGGCGCGTCGCTAAACTAACATCTGACGCACGAGCGTTTACCAACCCTACCGAGTTCCCAACACAGTAGAGCGCGAGCCGCCGTGTCTCCCGGTGTGTTCGGTCCGACTTTCACCATGGGGCCGTAGCTGTAGTTATTAATAATAATCTGTAGACCAGATGATTTGTGATGCTTCATCCAGATTTGATTATAGAATCACTAGGATTATTAAATTCCTCAGACTCCTTTGACGGCCCACTTCCAGCCAGTGTTGGTGAGTTTCCCCTTTTCCTCTGTGTTTACAGTCCTTTACTTTTCATCACTGACCACAACAACCACTCCCTGACCACAAAGACCACTCACTGACCACAACAACCACTCACTGACCACAACAACCACTCACTGACCACAACAACCACTCCCTGACCACAAAGACCACTCACAGACCACAACGACCACTCACTGACCACAACAACCACTCACTGACCACAACAACCACTCACTGACCACAACAACCCCTCACTGACCACAACAACCACTCACTGACCACAACAACCACTCACTGACCACAACAACCACTCCCTGACCACAAAGACCACTCACAGACCACAACGACCACTCACTGACCACAACAACCACTCCCTGACCACAACAACCACTCACAGACCACAACAACCACTCACTGACCACAACAACCACTCACAGACCACAACGACCACTCACTGACCACAACAACCACTCACTGACCACAACAACCACTCCCAGACCACAACAACCACTCACAGACCACAACAACCACTCACTGACCACAACAACCACTCACTGACCACAACAACCACTCACTGACCACAACAACCACTCACAGACCACAACAACCACTCACAGACCACAACAACCACTCACTGACCATGACCCACAGCCAGCGAGGAGCCTGTGCAGTGACCCATCGTTATACAGTTTGTTTAATGGAATGTATAACTCCTAACTACCACTAGGGGGCACTCAGACACTGGGTCTTACAGTTTTTTACGACTGCTAACAAGCGTTTACCAATACTTAAGATACTTTTTCAAAACTCTAAACACAGCGGCACATCTACCTCATACAAATAGCCAAATAGTTAAAATCCTTTTCAAAAGCACATCTTCTTAACTAAATACCAACTCTGCATTTCACAATGTAAACAAAGTTTTTTCTATACACACTAACTCTGTTAAAACACAGCAAACCTGGTTCAGTATCCAATCATTCTTTCAAAACACTAGCACAGATTCTCTATTCAAGAGGAACATAGTCAATCACTGCACAACTACTGTCAAAAAACTAACAGTTGATGGCATTACAGAAACTATATTACATGTAATATTTTACTCTCTCCCAGCAAACAACAGACATAACATCTGTTGTTTTCTTATAAGTCAGTTCATTTTTGCTGTAATCCACTACATTTGGACTTTTTACTTAAATGTGTGCATTTTTGTTAACATACTGTCTACACAATGAGTGATATCACCGTAACGTACTGTATGGAATGTAGATTGACAAAAAAGGAGTCTGTGACAGTCTTGCGGTAAAGGTTATATTTTATTAGGGACATGAAATTGTAGCCTAACTCAAAAAAGAATTACCGTAATTATAAACTTAATTAGCCATGGTCCCATATGTGTAAAAATACATATATACAAAAAAAGCTGCACAAGGGAGAAAAAACTGAACACAAAACTGAACGGTCTTGTTAATCTGAACGGTCTTCAGCATTTGGCCACATGTTTTCATCCACATCACATCTGATATTGTCCCTTGCCATGCACCTGGGATAGAAACGCTTGGCATGCCTTATCCACCCCTGGCAGTCTTCTGCTGAAATGTCTCTGCAGCCGGCATCCATTGCATCTAGTAGGGACATTTGGTCATGTGGCCGATGATCGTACACCTTCCACCTCCAGGCTGAAAAAAATTCCTCAGTGGGGTTGAGGAAAGGCGAGTAGGGCGGGAGGAGAGGCGAGGAAGGCGGGAGGAAAGGCGAGTAGGGCGGGAGGAAAGGCGAGTAGGGCGGGAGGAAAGGCGAGTAGGGCGGGAGGAAAGGCGAGTAGGGCGGGAGGAGAGGCGAGGAGGGCGGGAGGAAAGGCGAGGAGGGCGGGAGGAAAGGCGAGTAGGGCGGGAGGAAAGGCGAGGAGGGCGGGAGGAAAGGCGAGGAGGGCGGGAGGAGAGGCGAGGAGGGCGGGAGGAAAGGCGAGGAGGGCGGGAGGAAAGGCGAGGAGGGCGGGAGGAAAGGCGAGTAGGGCGGGAGGAAAGGCGAGGAGGGCGGGAGGAAAGGCGAGGAGGGCGGGAGGAAAGGCGAGGAGGGCGGGAGGAAAGGCGAGTAGGGCGGGAGGAAAGGCGAGTAGGGCGGGAGGAAAGGCGAGCGGGAGGAAAGGCGAGGAGGGCGGGAGGAAAGGCGAGTAGGGCGGGAGGAGAGGCGAGTAGGGCGGGAGGAGAGGCGAGGAGGGCGGGAGGAGAAAGGCGAGTAGGGCGGGAGGAAAGGCGAGTAGGGCGGGAGGAAAGGCGAGGAGGGCGGGAGGAAAGGCGAGGAGGGCGGGAGGAAAGGCGAGTAGGGCGGGAGGAAAGGCGAGGAGGCGGAAGGACGGGAAGGAGAGGCGCGGAGGGCGGGAGGAAAGGCGAGTAGGGCGGGAGGAGAAAGGCGAGCGGGAGGAAAGGCGGTAGTAGGCGAGGGGGGAGGAAAGGCGAGGAGGGCGGGAGGAAAGGCGAGTAGGGCGGGAAGAAAGGCGAGGAGTGCGGGAGGAAAGGCGAGGAGGGCGGGAGGAAAGGCGAGTAGGGCGGGAGGAGAGGCGAGGAGGGCGGGAGGAAAGGCGAGTGGGGCGGGAGGAGAGGCGAGTAAGGGCGGGAGGAAAGGCGAGTAGGGTGGGAGGAGAGGCGAGTAGGGCGGGAGGAAAGGCGAGCGGGAGGAAAGGCGAGGAGGGCGGGAGGAAAGGCGAGTAGGGCGGGAGGAGAGGCGAGGAGGGCGGGAGGAGAGGCGAGGAGGGCGGGAGGAAAGGCGAGGAGGGCGGGAGGAAAGGCGAGGAGGGCGGGAGGAAAGGCGGGGATGGGGGGGAGGAAAGGGCGGGGAGAGTAGGGCGGGGGAGGAATAGGGGGGGTGCTTGCGAGGAAGGGCGGGAGGAAAGGCGAGGAGGCGGGGGGGGCGGAGGAGTAAAGGGGCGAGTAGGGCGGGGAGGAAAGGCGAGTAGGGCGGGAGGAGAGGCGAGGAGGGGCAGGGGGAGGAGAGGCGAGGAGGGGCGGGAGGGACGGCGGGGGGGAGGCGAGTAGGTGCGGGAGAAGAAGGGCGAGGGAGGGTCGGGGGAGGAAAGGCGAGTGAGGGCGGGGAAGGACGGGCGAGTAGGCGGGAGGGAAAGGTAGGGCGGGAGGCTGAAGGGCGAGGAGGGCGGGAGGAAAGGCGAGTAGGGCGGGAGGAGAGGCGAGTAGGGCGGGAGGAGAGGCGAGGAGGGCGGGAGGAAAGGCGAGGAGGGCGGGAGGAAAGGCGAGGAGGGCGGGAGGAAAGGCGAGGAGGGCGGGAGGAGAGGCGAGTAGGGCGGGAGGAAAAGGGACATCATTCTTGGATGGTCTGCAAACCAGTTTGTGACATGAGAATGGTGGGATGCTACATTGTCCCATGTAATCACAAGCGTCCTCATGTTTCCTCCCACCTGTTCCCTTTCTGCTTCTGGCACCAGTTGTTGGTAGAGTTCATCCAAAAACGAAAGAAGGTGGTCACTGTTATAAGGACCAATCTGGCCTTTGTGGAGGAACAAACCAGCACTTGAGACTGCAGCACACATGGTGATATTTGCTCCTCTCTGACCCGGAACATTAATGGTGGCTCTTTCCCCAGTGATGTTTCTACCCGCCGGCGGGTTTGTGCCAGGGTAAATCCTGCCTCATCCACGTAAATGGGTTCATGTGGGGTCCGATCGGCTTCCAGCTCCATGACTCTCTAAAAGAAATCAATCACAGTAGTTTAACACACTCTCAGTTCGTCCTACTGTACATACTGTAACTCATGTTTCCATGCGGCGTGGCACAGTGTACTATAGCTGAGTGTAAAACTCACTATACACAAGACATAACAGGGATATAGGATAGACACCACACCTGGATATACTGGTGCCGGAGTTCCTTAACCCTCTCACTGTTCCTTTCAGAAGGAACTGTGTACAGCTGCTTCATGCGAACTCTGTATTTAGTCAGAGTCCGGGCAATGGTTGTCAGGCTAATGCTTTCCACAGTCTGGAATAGCTGGTTATTTTCTATCATTCGGTCTGAATTTCTCTAAGTGTTATTCCATTGTCAGCAATGACCATGTCTACAATAGCATGCCCCTGGTCTTCACTCAGGAGTTTTCCCCTTCCCCCAGAGGGAGGCAGACGCTGCATCCTTTACAGTAAATAAACAAAAATAAAACATATGTATTAGCGGTGGGACCGGTGGCCTGCAGTTACTGTAAGATATAGCATCAGTAGTATATACGTGTAGAATGTGTTGTTTACCTGTTAGTTTGTTTAAAAGTCCGGATGATGGAGGCCACAGTTGACCGTCTGAGGTTAGGCTGCACTCTTTCACCAGCCTCTCTCAGTGATAGACCATGGTTTATCACATGCTCTATGATGGTGGCTCTAATTTCATCAGTGACAGTAGTTCTTACCCTTCGTTGAACACCACCACGCATTCTAACTCCTCTCCCTCTCCCTCTCCCTCTCCCTCTCCCTTGCCCTTGCCCTGGCCTAACTATTCCTCTTCCTTGTCCAGACATGGTTTTCAGACCTGTCACTCTTTCTGCTCCTGTGCCCACATGGACCAGACTAAACAAGCCCCTGTGTTTATGTGTCTGTGTCACTGACAGCACCTGGCTGTGCCTCCAGCTGGGATTGGAATCAGCTGTGGTTGGTCTATTACTGTATGTGCGGAGATGTGTATTACAGTGATAGATTTTCACCTGCTTTTTTGCAGAACTTTGCATTTTATACGATATTTCAGGTTTTGAACCTTATGTTTTCATTTTCGACATGCTGTGTGCAAGCATTTGTAAATAAGACAAGAAAGATCCAGAGTTTTGTTATTGGGTAACCTTGTGTGTACAGAAAATGTAAGCATTGTAGAAACGTGTTAAATGATTGCATTTTATGCAAAAACAACATGAATTGTATTAATGGTATAGCCCACTAAGGACTGATGTTGCGTTTACTGTGTTTAGAGTTTTGGAAATGTGACTAAAGATTGGACAAAAGGTTGTTAGCAGTCGTAAAAAACTGTAATTACAGACTGCCACCGCCTGTAGCTCCCAGTCTGCACACCTGTGTAAACAGTAGGTAGGAGTTTAACAGTGTTAGTCTTAATCAGTAGTCAGTTCATTAACACAGGTCTAAAGATCTATCAGATCTATCAGGAGTTCAGGACACGCCCTCACCGCAACCTCACACCAAACACACCTCACCCCCAGCACAGACACCGTTATTATCACATCTCATCATCCTGAACACTGAAACTCCAGCAGTCCTGACGTCCCTCACTGGGTGACCATGGAGACGTCCTGGACTCTGGACTCTGGACTCTGTCCTTATCTCACTCTGATCCATGAGCCAGGTCCTCCACAAACTTCATCAACTGCACAATGGCTTCCGCACACAGCTCCAAGCCACCACAGTTCGGTCCTGCCCCCGGCTCAAGGCTCGCCACAACTATGCTCCAGCCCCAGGTCCAAGCCTTCAGAGCTCGGCGCATCCTTCCCAGCTCCAAGCCACCACAGTTCGGCCCCGGCTCCAGGCTCGCCACAATTATACTATTTACATTTCCTTCCTTCCTGTCCGCCCCCGCACGTAACCCCACCCAGGGCTCCATGTCTGGACGGGACAGGTGACTTTGACATTACCTCAGATCGCCAGTAAAGCCGTAACAGGACAGATCTGATTATACAGTGGTAGTGATGGTAACCAGGGAACGTTTCACCGTGTCTACAAAGCATAACACCACAACACAGTCAGATCAGAGATGAGTTTTATTAATAATAATATTCCCAGATACACAGTTCTGATACAGCACCGCCTGTACATGGACAACCTACGCCACTGTTACTGCTGGTGTGGTTCTGTTAGACATGGGTGTCATGTGATCTCGAGATCAAAGGGTGAACAATGCAGGAGGAGGCGAGTTCTCAGCTTTACCTACACCTGCCATCACACGATCAGCCTGATCAAGTTCTAGATACTCAGAGTGCCTAGGGTTCAGTAAAGCAGTTCACCCAGGAAGTGGTTGTTCAGGAGGTGTGTGGTTACCGGTCACCATGGCTTGTGTCCTCCATTCTGGAGGTTCTGTGGTGAAGCCGGTAGAGCCGTTCTTTCACTCCTGGAGTGTCCAGCTAGTCTTCCTTCAGGAGTCTTCGGTTCTGTTCTCCACACCGTGATGAACACAAAGAAAGAGCTCCAGAGGGTTAAATCCCCAAACCTGGACCAGCCCCTGGACCTGCTGCCAGTGGCCGAAGCAGGTGAACAGCACCGGCCTTTACGAGGAGAAACCGAACCGTACGGGAGGGGCCTGCTCCTGACTCGCCCTCCCTCGATCAGTGTTGTGATAGCTAACTAGCTAACCCTCGCTCTCGGAGCCCTCAACAGCAGTTTACATGTAGGTTACAAAGAGTGTAAGAGATAAATGAGAAGATACTGATAACGATTAACATGCTTCCTCTGACAGTGGCAGAACCCTGTCTCACTTGAGGTGTGTCCAAGCCTGGACTACATTCGGCTAACTGCTTCCACTGGCCACTTGTGGTGTGTGGGTGTCCTTGTATTTCAGGAAACCGTTAAGGTCTTAACGTAGAAAGTGCTAGGTAGGTAATCCCAGTTGGTTACTGGTGTAAGTAAAAGTGACTCGTGACAGACGTTTAATAATTTAGGTGTTTTAGAAGTGCACTAATGTTCACCAAATATATATACATATATAAACTCATCATCAAAAAGAACCGCTGCACCCAGAGGGAATCCGCCCACAGGAAGGAAACGTGGTGAGACACGGCTGCACATGTGAGGTAACCAGGGACGGGTATATATCTCTGTACCCGACTGACCCAACACCACCATTACAGACGTCCAGCGAGCAGTGGTGTCATCCATCAGTCCTCCTGTTAGTGCAGCACCACTGGCAGACGGCTGCACCACGCAGGACTACATGCACACAGACCGTTACCACGACTGTCCTTAACACCACGTCACCGTCACCAAAGACTGCAGTGGTGTCGTACCAGACTGTCATGGAGTGACTCAGAATGGCAGCGGGTCATCTTCAGTGACGAGTCCTGCTTTAGTCTTGGTGGAGATGCCCAACGAATCCGTGTGTGGAGGCACCGTGGTCAGCACCAAGATGGACGGTCTGTCGTCACAAAAGACATGGTGTCCCTCCACCTGCACCCCTACCGCACCATCTGCAGGAGCTGTGTGAGGATGTTCAAGCTGCATGGGATGGATTATCACAGGACACCATTAGGAACCTCTACAGCTCCATACCGAGACGTCTGGCGTGTTGGGTTAGCGAACACGGCGGCCCGACGCCATACTGAGAGACAGACTTCTGTATGTGTAGCTCAATAAATATTGATCATATCCGTCTAAATTTATCACCAGTTATTGATCCTGGTCTCCTTTATCCTCCTTCCCAACACACCCGCACTCCCACACCTCCTTCTGGGTGGAGCGGTTCTCCTGATGATGAGTGAATGACCAGTCTTTGGGTCTTCAGCCTGTTTGCCACAGTGTGGACCCTTCCAGCAGTGCCAGGGTCACTCCATGCTTGATTTTGAAGATCACTCCCTCCATCTTACTCTCAAAGATGCTGAATTTCTTCTCGCCTGCACAGCCACCACTACCAGGGCTAAACCCAAAAACAGAAGACTAACACAAAGGCTGAATTTTGACAGGATCGTCATCCACAGTGGTGGATCAGGCGTAGGATCTCTGTCCAGGCTTTGCTGGTCATCTACAAAACATGAGGTTTAATTAACAAGGATTCAAACAATAGAAGCAGAGTCACATGACTGAAGTGTGGCTGCTCCTACCTTTCACGGTCACTGTGTACGTGTGCAGGACATTATTCTGGAGGTCCATTACAGTGTACAGTCCACTATCAGATGGAGACATTTGTCTCAGCTCCAGGTAAGATCTTAGAGATACCCTGTGTCTGTATTCCAGTTCACACTGTAGTAGGAGTTTGTTCACTGTGCAGATCTGAACCCTGGGTGCTCCAGACGCTCCTCTGCTGTTATAAAACACCTCCACTGGATCTGGTATGTCCAACTTCATGACCAAAGACTCACCGGCCGTTATCTGGACTGAAGTGTTCAAAGCTGAGGACAAACATAGACAGTTCCATCAGTTAGGGACAAATCAGGCAACTCATCCAATCACTGCACCTAAATCACTGGACCCCTGTGGTTACTGAACTGTGGGAACGTTCCTACAGGTTCATCAGTACATGCATACACACTCATCATCAAAAGGACAGCTGCACCCAGAACGAGGTGTAGGAAGTGTCTAGACCAACAAGCCAGACGTCTCTGTATGGAGCTGTAGAGGTTCCTGATGGTGTCCTGTGATAATCCATCCCATGCAGCTTGAACATCCTCACACAGTTCCTGCAGATGGTGCGGTAGGGGTGGAGGTGGAGGGACACCAGGTCTTCTGGACGTGTGACACCAAACCGTTCATCTTGGTGCTGACCACGGTGCCTCCACACACGGACTCGTTGGGCGTCTCCACCAAGACTAAAGCGGGACTCGTCACTGAAGATGACCCGCTGCCATTCTGAGTCACTCCATGACAGTCTGGTACGACACCACTGCAGTCTTTGGTGACGGTGACGTGGTGTTAAGGACAGTCGTGGTAACGGTCTGTGTGCATGTAGTCCTGCGTGGTGCAGCCGTCTGCCGATGGTGCTGCACTAACAGGATGACTCATGGAGGACACCACTGCTGCTGGAGGTCTGTGAAGGTGGTGTTGGGTCAGTCAGGTACAGAGATAAGACCCGTCCTTGGATACATGTGCAGTCGAGTGTGAAATTTAGTCATTTGCAAGTCTCACTGTGTCAAACCTACACACCAAGTTTGGTTCCTGTGGGTTGACTCCTTCTGGGTGCAGCTGTTAGTACAGCTATTCGATTGATGATGAGTGTATGCAGGACACTGGGCTGAGATGAACCATCTCACATGATTCCCATCACCTAAAAAATGAGATTCACACTTACGCTCAATCTGCAGATCCACATCACTGAGGTCTATGTTATCACAGTCACACGTGTACCGCCCTCTCTTACTGAGATCAGCGTCAGTGATGGTGAGAGAGAGATCTCCCTTCAGGTACTGATCATGGATCATCTGATATCCCTCCTTCACTGATCTACAGGACGTCTGATTACACTCAGCCAGAACCTCAGTGGGTTTATGGGACACTGTCCATCTGACCACACCAGAACAATTCTCAGAGCAGGGCAGAGTAGCAGAACCATGGAGCTTCACCCTCACTGTAGGAGCAGCTGATTGAGACCCTGGTAAGAGAGAAGACGACCGTGGGATAAAGAGGAACATGTAGTGGGAAACAGAGAACCAGTGTCTGAGTCTACATTTATACAAGAGTAAATCCAGTTGAGTTCCTTCCTCCAGTCTTCCGGAATATTTTTATTTGGAGAACTCAGGAAAGTAAACTACTCACAACAGCTGCTAACTGAAGACACTGATAAGCCAGATCAAATAGAACATGAACAACATGATCTCATGCTTTCCAGGAACATGACTAGAATAACATATTCAGCCGCTCTGGACACAGCATGGTGGACACAAGGGATATAATCTATGACTGGAAAGTAGATTTCAGAACTTACCTGGTCCTGTAGGATCTTCCTGATCCCATTGTTTGGAAATGAACAAACCATTGATGTATTGTATAAGCAGCTTTTACTTATCAACCCGATGTGGTCATGATCAAAGTAGGAATGAAGGCTTACCAGTAGACAATGTAGTGACCAGTAAGATCAGCATACAATAAGAAGAACTGCAGGACTGCATGACGGACCTACAGACACACAAAGACATAATCAGTACTGACCAGGAGAGGAGAGATAGAACAGAGAGAGGGAGAGGGAGAACCGAACTGATCTACAGACACACTATCAGTACTGACCAAGAGAGGAGAGATAGAACAGAGAGAAAGAGAGAGAACAGAACTGATCTACAGACACACTATCAGTACTGACAAAGAGAGGAGAGATAGAACAGAGAGAAAGAGAGAGAACAGAACTGATCTACAGACACACTATCAGTACTGACAAAGAGAGGAGAGATAGAACAGAGAGAAAGAGAGAGAACAGAACTGATCTACAGACACACTATCAGTACTGACCAGGAGAGGAGATATAGAAGAGAGAGAGAGAGAGAGAAAGAGAGAGAACAGAACTGATCTTCTGACACAATACCAGTACTGACCAGAAGAGGAGATATAGAATAGAGAGAGAGAAAACAGAACTGACCTAAAGATACACTATCAGTACTGACCAGGAGAGGAGATATAGAAGAGAGAGAGAGAGAGAGAGAAAACAGAACTGACCTAAAGATACACTATCAGTACTGACCAGGAGAGGAGATATAGAAGAGAGAGAGAGAGAGAGAGAAAACAGAACTGACCTAAAGATACACTATCAGTACTGACCAGGAGAGGAGATATAGAAGAGAGAGAGAGAGAGAGAGAAAACAGAACTGACCTAAAGATACACTATCAGTACTGACGAGGAGAGGAGATATAGAAGAGAGAGAGAGAGAGAGAAAACAGAACTGACCTAAAGACACACTATCAGTACTGACCAGGAGAGAAGACATAGAACAGAGAGAGAACAGAACTGACCTACAGATACACTATCAGTACTGACCAGGAGAGGAGAGATAGAACAGAGAGAGAACAGAACTGACCTACAGACACACTATCAGTACTGACCAGGAGAGGAGAGATAGAACAGAGAGAGAGAGAGAGAACAGAACTGACCTACAGACACACTATCAGTACTGACCAGGAGAGGAGAGATAGAACAGAGAGATAGATAGACAGAACAGAACTGACCTAAAGATACACTATCAGTACTGACCAGGAGGGGAGACATAGAACAGAGAGAGAACAGAACTGACCTATAGACAAACTATCAGTACTGACCAGGAGAGGAGAGATAGAACAAAGAAAGAGACAGAAGAAAGCTGACCTACAGACACATTATCAGTACTGACCAGGAGAGGAGAGATAGAACAGAGAGAGAGAGAGAGAACAGAACTGACCTACAGACATTTACGACAAATTTAGATTTTATCAGTCTGAATCTTACTAGTCAAACAAGATTTCTAGATATCTGTAAGATATTAAAATAATAATCTAAACATTTCTTTAACTCCATATTATAACTAGACCATTTTAAATTTTAACTTTACAATATTAAATATATCTCTCAGCAGTGTTTCTACCAGTCAGGATCAAATATAGGATATGTGGAGTGTAACTATTCTGAAGTGTAGAAATCTGTAGTTAGAATTTCTACTCCTACAAATACAGCTAGTATAGATCTCTTTAATCCAGCTTAACTAGTGAAACTGAATTATCAATAAGAGAAAATAAAATCCCTGAAAATCAATGATTACATATGAGCAGTCAAAATAACTTTATGGGTGTGTCAGTCTGGCAGTATGACTAGTCAAAACAGCGTTATAGCTGTATCATCCTGGATAGATAGATTAGATTTGATATTACAGCTAGTAAAAGATAGATGACCAATATCTGGAAGCATAGTTTTACTAAGAGGTATGTGCACTTTTTTAATAATCTGATTCTTTTACTGTGTTAATTTTTAAATATTCGTTTTACTTTCATTTTTAATATAATCATTATTATAAACCTAAACACTTCTATACGAGTGTAATTCTATGTGTTAATGACCTCTAATCTAATTACTTATTATTACTACTACTAGTAATAATAAACAGTGATCCTTGGTGAACGGCTGGAACGTATACAGTCACTAGTGCGTCAGTGTTAGCTAGCGTCAGCCTGAACAGAGAGAAATGACCTGATTTCTCAGAGCTGAAAATAACTACGCCTAACAAGCCAGCTGACTGGAGTGAGGATCAGTAGATCCAGCGAATCCAGTGGAGAAATGCTAGACCATTAGATCTGTATTCAAGGCTTCACTCTGAAAACAAAGGAGCCGTGCTCATAGAACAGGTCCTGTGAACTCTGCACATTCAAAAACAGGCGAGGTCTGGATTACCCAGCATTCAAAACAACATTCCTGAAGATAAAGGCTGTGATGTATATATCTGTGAGATCACACCTTTAATAACGAGCAGGTCAGAGACAGTAAACCACAGTCGCTCTCTCAGGCGGGATTATTAATGATGGAACTGGCTGATTAACAACCCTATAAAATTACACACCTGGAATCAGCTAACCAGCTATTAACACCTGAGCTCCTCCAGCAGGATCTGAGTACTCATCGCCCTCCACTCAGAAGAACCACAGGACCAGGCTGCTGATGTGCTGACCAGCTCCTCCAGCACCGATGCTGTGCAAGCTTTCACTTTCTAGACCTGCAGCAGCCTTATTTCAAATGGTCACATGGTTACGCAGCCCGCCCTCTAGATTCCAGAACTCCTCCAGCACAGGCTGTGGTGACAGGGCTAATAATAATAATAATAATAATAATAATAATAATAATATGTAGGTGCTGGTGTATAAGAACAGATATTTATCAGACACATATAATCAGAACACTCATTTACACATCGTGCTATCTGGGTCCCTCTGAGCTCCACTGTTCCGTGGCCGGTGTGTCGGTTCCCGTCCGGTTCTTCTCTAATGTTCGTATTAATAAATAAATATTGACTCTGGCTCTGAACTGAAAGTAAAAGGAAACACAGGCAGTGCTGAAAGACCTAGACACACCCTGTTACTGATGCCCAAGTAAGATAAACCCAGCTACAGTAGCCCTTACCTGCACCCAGGTGAACCAGTTAGCCTGAACCGCCAGCCTGACTGCCACTGTTGACTGCCGCCAACCTGAACTGAAGCGTGACGGTGACAATGAAAACATTCAATCACGGCACGGAAACACGGGTGCATTGTTTTACAGGTCACCTTTATTAGAGACAATTACAAACCAGTAACTGCCCAACCAGTAAATATCCAAATCCAGCCATCAGTGGAGGGATACATGCTGCAGGTGCTGTGAGGAAAAATAGTCCCCCAAAGGAACTTAGTATTTCCAGACAGATTTTCATCACCAACATTCCGTACACGCTCAGAACACACGTGTAGGTTCACTGGTGGTCTAGATAGTCAATAAAGTGTCTATATGGGTGTTCCAGACATGGAGAACCCTGGTTCCCTTCACCACCTCCTTATTTGTCTGGTTGGTTGTGTTTGTTCTCTATGCTGTGCAGTTATAGAGTTATAGAGTGTAACCTGGTTTTAGAATTAATCAATAATTCAATTAAACTAACTCAATCAACAACATGTTGAACTGTAGAACATACAGAGGTGTGAAAAAGTGTTTGCCCCTTTACACACCTCTTGCCTCCTCTTATGCCTAAATGTATTTCCTAATTCTAAAATCTACATTTTCTAAATGTACAACATGCTAAAAGGTGTTTCTAAAATGGGGCTAAAATTTCTTTGAAACACTTTTTAAAGAAGTACAAACATTCTGGACTTTGATTTGGAGTTTTATTTGTTTTTTTCAAATAATACAAAAATATTTACAGATGATTATTAAAACATAACATGAAGCACCGTGTAAACAATAACGTACACAGACTCCTTCATACACAATACACACTGTGGTTCAGCTGCGTGGGGGTTACCTGATGTAACCTGACGGGTCTGATCAGTGCAGGGTAAAGGGACCAGTCTGTTGCACTTTCTTCAGACTCAGGACTGATTCATTCATACAGCACCTTCTCTACAGCAGCTCACGCCCCACAGCTCGCTCGTCTTACTGTGGGGAGACAGAGGTACAATAGCCTTTCCAAAAATCCTCATCATCTCAGAGTTCCTGGTCCTGTAACCATGGTGATTAGTATCAGCTCCGTTCTTCCTGCCGTCCATTCGTAGTCTGTGATTCTCCCTCCTCAGCTGCACCATCATCACCACCACTACAGCTGTAAGTCCAGTCCACATCACACCCAGTACCATCATCCACACTGGTACAGCAGCTCTGTTCTCCGACTGGTCACCTGCAACACACACACACACACACACACACACACACACACAGACAGACACACAGACAGACACACAGACAGACACACACACAGACAGACACACACACACACACACACACACAGACACACAGACACACACACATACACAGGCAGACACACACACAGACACACACACACACACACACACAGACACACACACAGACACACACACACATATATACACACACACAGACAGACACAGACACCTGAGTTACAGCTGGCCTACAGGTCACTACCTCTAACCTGATCTCCCTGTTCAGCAGTGGACTCTGATCTTCCAGAAGGGTGTGATGATGGGGATGATCCAGTAGGGGGAGATGTGTTAGCCAACAATCACATGTACAAACACACAGTACGTTGGAGGTGGAGGTACGGTGGAGCACAGGTGAGCTGTGAGCTCAGTTAGCGATTAGCTAACTGTCTGAAGGAGACATGCTAACTGAAAGACTCCTCCAGCTAACGTTGCTGCGGTGGAGGTTTAGCCGCTGTGCTGTTCTGATCATGGGCTGTGGTGTTTCCGGAGGGTCTGGATAGGAATCTGACCAATGTCGGTTGATTCTTTGGGTGAACCTGACCTTATCACCGTGCGCTGCTGCAGCTACAAGCGGAGCCCACTGGAGCGATACTGGAGCTGTTTACAGTGTGTGCTTTCTCTGTTAGCAATGCCACACTGTTACTGACCACCTCAGTCGCTGCCTGGAGGCACCAGCCTTGTTACCAGAGGGTCAACAGTTTGATACTCCAAACTTAAGGACGCAACTGGAGTGCCCTTGGGCGAGGCACCTAACCGCCAACTGCTGGTTAAGGTGGAGCTCGCTGGCACCTAGTGTGTGTGGGAGTTTCACTTCACAGATGGGTTAAATGTGGAAGACTAATTCCTCTGTGTGTGAACACAAATGGCACAAAACGGCCCTAAACCTCCACTCAGAGAATGACTGGCCTCACCTGGTGACCTTAAACACCACCTCCACCCAAACATCAGCCATACCTTGGACGCTCACAGTGTAGGAGCGGATGACATCTCTATTCCTGACGTCCACTATGGTGTAAACTCCACCATCAGACGGAGTCGCTCCTCTCAGCTCCAGAGCGGAGAAGACAGACACTCTCTGGGTGTAGTCAGGTCTACACTGTAGTGAACCTCCATCCACTGTACAGATCTGACCACTGGATGGTCCAGCTCCACCTGTACTGTTATAGATCACCTCCACTGGATCTGATACGTCCAGCTTCAGGAACAGAGGCTCATGGGGCTGTACTTGTAGTGTAGTGTTCAAAGCTGAGGAGAAGAACAAACAGGAACTTCACCCACTGTGTCTGGAACCCCCTACCACTGGAGTTCTATCAGCACCGGTCACTAGACTAAACCAGACGGACACTTACTCTCGGTCTGTAGCCGCACATCACAGACATCTTTACTACCACACTGACACGTGTACCAGGTCCTCTTACTGAGATCAGCGTCAGTGATGGTGAGAGAGAGATCTCCCTTCAGGTACTGATCATGGATCATCTGATATCCCTCCTTCACTGATCTACAGGACGTCTGATTACACTCAGCCAGAATCTCAGTGGGTTCATGGGATACGGTCCATCTGACCGATTCAGAACATCTCTCAGAGCAGGGCAGAGTAGCAGACTCATGGAGCTTCACCCTCACTGTATGAGTAGCTGATTCAGACCCTGGAAAAAGACCCATCCAAAGAGAAAGAGATTAGACAGTAAACGTGTAATAGTCTCAAGAGTTTACATTCCACTCTTTTAATCTACTGATCAATAGGAATCAATCAATAGCCACTATTCTAATCCACTGGAAGGTTATCGTTGTAGAGGTCCCATAATGGCAGCTAGCCCGGCTAAAGTATGGTGGGGTTAGTTGAACAAGGGTGGACTCACACCATGTACATAGATCACCTCATATCTGATACCGAAGCTTCAGGAACAGAGGCCCATGCTCGTCTGGCCTGTGCTCACAGTGTTCAAATATTCTAGGCCCAGACAAACAGGAACATCACCCACTCTGAGGGTCTCAGTGGCCCTACCACTGGTGTTCGGCCAGCACCGGTCACTAGACTAAACCAGACGGACACTGACTCTCGGCGTCTGTAGCCGCACATCACATCTTTACTACCACACTGACACGTGTACAGGTCCTCTTACTGAGCTAGCTCAGTGATGGTGATAGAGATCTCCCTGGAGGGTTCTGTGCATGCTCTCTGCTATAGCCTCCTTCAGATCTGACAGAAGGTCTGCATTACACTCAGCCTATGTCAGTGGGTTCATGGGATACGGGCACAGGTGACCACACCAGAGCGGGCACACAGGGCTTCAAAGCAGACTCATGGAGCTTCACCCATCTTCTAGTATGAGTAGCTTTCAGAGCCTGGAAAAAGTCAAGAGTCCAAAGAGAAAGAGATTAGACAGTAAATGTGTAATAGTCTCAAGAGTTTACATTCCACTCTTTTAATCTACTGATCAATAGGAATCAATCAATAGCCACTATTCTAATCCACTGGAAGGTTATCGTTGTAGAGGTCCCATAATGGCAGCTAGCCCGGATTCTGTGGATGGTGGTATTTAGTTGAACAAGGGTTAACTGTCGGACATGTCCTTCACCTGATCTGATGCCAAGCTTTACGACCGACCCCTGCTCAGATTATTGAAGATGTAGCTAATGATGAAAACGTAAAATTCTAAATATGAAGCATGCTTACATCATTCTGAGGGTCTCAGTGGCAGGGTGTGCTGGGTAAAACTCAGTACAGTCTGAAATGAGTCTGATGGAGCAGTGACAGAGTAGAACTGTGTACCAGAGCTAGTCAATTCTAGTGAGAAATACTGCAGACTGGAGGACAGCATAGAGCAGATAAACTGTAGGGTTCGACATGCTCTGACCTATAGCCTTCACTGACAGAACACACACATTAACCACACACGCACACACACCACACGCACACACACACACACACACACACACACAGCACCTACGCACACACACTGGACTTCAAACATCCAACCGTTCTGCCATCTTCTAGTGTGAGTACTTAGAGCCTCAAAGTCAAGAGTCCATTGGGTCAATTCATTCAGAGTGGACACTGGGTGGATTCATTGAGAGAGGACACTGGGTGGATTCATTCATTATGGTTTGAATTTGATTAAGTGTAGAACTTACCAGTAGTGAATGTAGTGACCAATAGGAACAGGCTACATAGAGCAGAGCCCTAACCCTAGACATGATACTGACCTAATCGTTATACACTCCACACACTGAACCACACATAGACACACACACACGGTCTGAACTGATTACCGACAGTAATAACCGACTCGGTGTCTGATAGCGTTATAGAACATCACACGGTCTGTATAATTACCATGGTTAATAATGATATACTCGGTGTACCGTTACACTGACCCACAGCGGTCTGTACAGATACCGAACAGTAATCGTTATATACTCGGTGTCTGATAGCGTTATAGAATACAGCACGGTCTGTACGGATACTAAACAGTAATCGTTATATACTCTGTGTCTGATAGTGTTATAGAACACAGCACGGTCTGTACAGATACCGAACAGTAATCGTTATATACCCTGTGTCTGATAGCTTTATAGAACACAGCACAGTCTGTACAGATACCGAACAGTAATCGTTATATACTCGGTGTCTGATAGCGTTAAAACACAGCGCGGTCTGTACAGATACCGAACAGTAATGTTATATACTCGGTGTCTGATAGCGTTATAGAACACAGCACGGTCTGTACAGATACCGAACAGTAATCGTTATATACTCGGCGTCTGATAGCGTTATAGAACACAGCACGGTCTGTACAGATACCGAACAGTAATCGTTATATACTCTGTGTCTGATAGCGTTATAGAACACAGCACGGTCTGTACAGATACCGAACAGTAATGTTATATACTCGGTGTCTGATAGCGTTATAGAACACAGCACAGTCAGTACAGATACCGAACAGTAATCGTTATATACTCGGTGTCTGATAGCGTTATAGAACACAGCACGGTCTGTACAGATACCGAACAGTAATGTTATATACTCGGTGTCTGATAGCGTTATAGAACACAGCACGGTCAGTACAGATACCGAACAGTAATCGTTATATACTCGGCGTCTGATAGCGTTATAGAACACAGCACAGTCAGTACAGATACCGAACAGTAATCGTTATATACTCGGCGTCTGATAGCGTTATAGAACATAGCACGGTCTGTACGGATACCGAACAGTAATCGTTATATACTCGGCGTCTGATAGCGTTATAGAACACAGCACGGTCTGTACGGATACCGAACAGTAATCGTTATATACTCGGCGTCTGATAGCGTTATAGAACACAGCACGGTCTGTACGGATACCGAACAGTAATCGTTATATACTCGGCGTCTGATAGCGTTATAGAACACAGCACGGTCTGTACGGATACCGAACAGTAATCGTTATATACTCGGCGTCTGATAGCGTTATAGAACATAGCACGGTCTGTACGGATACCGAACAGTAATCGTTATATACTCGGCGTCTGATAGCGTTATAGAACATAGCACGGTCTGTACGGATACCGAACAGTAATCGTTATATACTCGGTGTCTGATAGCGTTATAGAACACAGCACGGTCTGTACAGATACCGAACAGTAATCGTTATATACTCGGCGTCTGATAGCGTTATAGAACACAGCACGGTCTGTACAGATACCGAACAGTAATCGTTATATACTCGGCGTCTGATAGCGTTATAGAACACAGCACGGTCTGTACAGATACCGAACAGTAATCGTTATATACTCGGTGTCTGATAGCGTTATAGAACACAGCACGGTCTGTACAGATACCGAACAGTAATCGTTATATACTCGGTGTCTGATAGCGTTATAGAACACAGCACGGTCTGTACAGATACCGAACAGTAATCGTTATATACTCGGTGTCTGATAGCGTTATAGAACACAGCACAGTCTGTACAGATACTCCTCCATGAATGGAGTTTAATTTATTTCAGACAAAAACAAAATCCATAAACAAACACTTTTCAAAGAGGTCTGTTTCCATTCACCACCACTGTGAGTGATTCTGAAGCTTATCTAGAACAGAGTGTTTAACACTACATCTCTCAGTGTAATGCCAGTAAACCGTTTGGGGGCGTGTACCAGATTTGAATTTTACCGCGTGTGTTTGTTATTTAGCCCCTAAGCGCGTTCTGATTGGCTGAATCCGTTACGGTTTGAATGGGGTTCTCAGACGGTGAACTGTGCTCTGTCCCAGACTGGGATATGTATATCCCCAACATATATATGTTTAAATCGAGTCTCGCGCGGTAAACGGCAGCTCCAGCTCTTACTTTCAGTTTCACTTTGACCCGCGTTCGCGCCGAGAGTTTTACACTTCACTACTTACAGTTCTAGCCTAAACCAGCCGAATAGAACACAAATACAGAGAACACAGAACACAAACACAGAGATATACAGAACCAAGAACACTCCCAGAACCCTCTGCACGATTAAAGGGTTCTCTGCAGGGTGAAGGTTCTTCACTGTTGTAGATGGTTCTGTATAGCTCCAAAAAGGTTCTGCTGTACTCACAACGCCAAGCTTGTAACAACAAACACATATTGATATATAGAACCATGTTCTCTAAGAAGGAACCCTTAAAGAACCACATGTTCTAAGTGTACAGGTCCGTAGCTCATTCATTCATCCCTGTACAGTCTGTGTACTCACTTTGGTGTCTGTAGATTTTCAAATCCAGCGCCATGAAAAGCTCGTCCTCTCCTATAGGGTTGCTTGGAGCGTCTGTGAAACGGGGACGTACTGAGCATGCGCAGACCTTCTTTTATTTTTTTAAGTGTTCAGAAGGGTTGGGACATGACTGTTCACACAGCTGGCGCGTGAAACACCCACTCACAGCCCCTTCACTCCAGTCCATCTTATTCCCTCTAGCGTCTGTTGGTGGTTCTGTCTTTGTTTTTCATTGGACACATTACTCATAGAAAAACGACCCCAGTGTCACTAAGTACATCAGAAGAACCAATAAAGTGCAAAATAGTATATATATAAAAAAAAATCTAACTATAAATAAATGAATAAAATCCCGTTTAAAAGGGCTACATTTAAAACAGACTAATTCCCGGTTTAAAATAATAACATTGGAGGGATTTTTAATGTTTGTTTATGAAATATTATTCTAAAATAATGATAATATTAACCAAAATACAGCTCCACATTGCTAAATTAATTTTCCCGCCTCCCGAATCTAGATGTGTTCGTTAAGCCTAATCACCTCCTGTAGCTTGTGTAACAGCACCACCTGCTGGACGATCACCTTACACTGATTTAACTACCACACTGGGCGGTGTCGTTTTATATCAACACAGACTGATGTTTTATAAACACTATGACCATAAATTTATCGTCAGTTATTGATCCTGGTCACCTTTACCTTCCTTCCCAACACACCTGCACTCCCGCACCTCCTTCTAAAAGCGGCTGTTCTCCTGATGAGGATTCAACATTAAAATTTAAATTTCCAAATGCTAAAAGTTGATGATGAATGGATCAAGCATGCATCTAAAAACACATTCAAAGAAGTACAAACATTCTGGACTGTGATTTAGAGATTTATTTGTTTTTTAAATAATACAAAATTTAAAATCCAATGATGGAGATAGAAGAGTATCAGTCTATTTACAAATGATCAAAGGCACATAAACATAACATGAGGCACAGTGTAAACAATAACGTACACAGAATCCTTCATACACAATACACAGTCCTGTTATGATGCTGGTTCAGCTCCGTGAGGGTTATTACTGAGCTGACGGGTCTGATCAGGTACAGTACAGGAGACAGTGTGTTCCACTTCCTTCAGTCTCAGGACTGATTAATTCATATTGCACTTTCTCTAAAGCAGCTCATTCATTCATTCATTCATTCATTCATTCATTCATTCACCCTCTAAACTGCTACTCCTTCTGGGTACACATTCACTCACACTCACACCTACAGGGGTAACTCCCACAGTTCACCTAGCTGCACATATTTAGACTGAGGGAGGAAGGCCCCCAGACACAGGGAGAACACGCACAGTCCACACAGAGAGGACCCCGCACCGCCCAGGCGGGAATCACACTCCGGCTCGTCCTACTGTGAGGAGACAGTGGTACAGCAGCTTTTCAGAAATCTATAAACATGATCATCTCAGAGTTCCTGGTCATGTGACTGTCTCTCCTCACTCAGACTGTAGTCATGGTGATGATTAGTATCAGTATTAGTATCTGTTCATCCTGCCCTCCATTCGTAGTCTCTGATTCTCCCTCCTCAGCCGCACCGTCATCACCACCATCACAGCTGTAAGTCCAGTCCACATCACACCCAGTACCATCACCCACACTGGTATAGCAGATCCGTCATCTGGACCTTGGACGATCACAGTGTAGGAGTGAATAACTTCATCATTCCTGGCATTCACTATGGCGTAAACTCCACCATCAGATGGAGTCACTCCTCTCAGCTCCAGACCAGATAGTAGAGATGATCTCTGGGTGTAGTCAGGTCTACACTGTACTGAACCTCCATCCACTTTACAGATCTGATCACTGGATGTTCTAGCTCCACCTGTACTGTTATAGATCACCTTCACTGGACCTGATACGTCCAGCTTCAGGAACAGAGACTCATGGGGCTGTACTTCCAGTGAAGTGTTCAAAGCTGAGGAGAAGAACATTAACTCATTAACTGAGTACAGTGAAGCACTGCAGCACCATCACTGGAGCTCTGTACACAACGGTCAAAGCACACAAGAGGACTTACTCTCAATCTGCAGTCGTACGTCACAGAGGTCTGTATCTCCACACTGGCACGTGTACCAGGACCTCTTACTGAGATCAGCGTCAGTGATGGTGAGAGAGAGATCTCCCTTCAGGTACTGATCATGGATCATCTGATATCCCTCCTTCACTGATCTACAGGACGTCTGATCACACTCAGCCAGAACCTCACGGGACTCGGCCCATCTGACCACATCAGAACATCTCTCAGAGCAGGGCAGAGTAGCAGACTCATGGAGCTTCACCCTCACTGTAGGATCAGCTGAATAAGATGTCAAGAAGACAAAAATTCAAAGAACATGATTTTATATTAAATATTTGCATCAGAGCTCTGGTAAAAAATACATACGGCAACACATAAAAACTCAACCTCAAATCACTCTGAACACAGTAACACAGCCCCAGTTCCAAAAGTTGGGCCACTGTGTAAAATATAAAGAAATGTAAATATAAACAGAATGCAAGGATTTACAAATCTCATAGAACCATGTTTTATTCACAGTAGAACAGATCTCCTGGACTCCATTTCCCATAACCCACCACCTGATGTCACCTGTCCATCCTTGCCCAATCACACCTCGTTGCCGCGCTCCTGGTCTCCTGAATACTGATTGGTCACCTGACATCAGTTAGTCTGTTTGTTTAAATGCTTCTCTCTCACACAGGCTCATTGTTACTCTGGCCTTGACTCTATTATGATTCTCTGGTGTCCTCCTCTTGTTTATTCCCTCTGGTGCCTCCGCCTGGTCTGACAGTCTGCTTGGTTTGACCCTTGCCTGTTTATTGACTCCGACACAGTTTTGCCCTTGATTGTATTTCCTTGTTCTTGGTGTTGCCGTGTTCAGTACAACCTCTTTAATAAACACCTTGCTTTTAGTTCAGCACACGTCACAATCTGTTTGTCACATTAAGTCACGACTGGGAATTAAAAGGGCACTTTAGAGAGGCAAAGTCTCTCAGAAGCTAAGATGTCTGCGTACAAGGCACAAGGCCGACAGTCAACACTGGTTACTTGTAATCTTCGAGGACCTCAGACGGCACCACATTAACCACAGGCCTGATTCTGTACTGGAAAGCACTGCATGGGCTCGGGAACACTTCCAGAAGCACTGTCTGTGAACACAGTCCACCGTACAATCCACTGACACAGGTTGGAGCTGTAGCTTGCAGAGAAGAAGCCACACACGATCCAGAAACACCGCCGACTTCTCTGGGCCCATTTAAAATGGACTGAGGAAAATGGAAAACTGTTCTGGGGTCAGATGAATCAATACATAGAGAACCATGCTGAATAGCATATAGAGGTGTTCAAAGGCCAGACATATTCCAGCATCACAGCACTAAACCACATACTGCATCCATCACAACAGCATGGCTCAGCAGAAGAAGAGTCCAGACCTTTCACCAACTGGAAACACATGGTGCATCACGAAACAGAAAATCTGGCAAAGAAGATCCAGGACTGCTGAGCTGTGAGAATCCTACATCAGACAAAATAGGACAACATTCCTCTCCCAGAACTCCAGCAGCCCGTCTCCTCACTTCCCAGACGCTCTCAGACTGCTGTTAACAAGAGGGATGCTCCAAGATGATAGACATGGCCCTGTCTCAACTGTTTAGAGATGTGTTTCTGCCATCAGGTTCATGAAATGATAAAATATCTCACTTTCAGCATCTGATATGTGTTTATTGTTCTACTGTGAATAAAATACGGGTCTATGAGATCTGTAAATCCATGCGTTCAGTTTTATTTACATTTATTAATGTTTTACACAACACAATTTTTGGATTTGTGACTGTACAATAAACCCCCTTTGATGGGGTTGTATAATACTTTAATGATCTATACTGCTGGAGAATATTGTAGTAAAATATTGAAACTATCTATATTAGTATAATTATTTTATGATAATAGTTTAATATGGTATTCCTGTAGCATTCTAATAGTTAACTGTGATACTGCTGGATCCTGTAGTCAACTATCGTCATTGTAAGAGCTAAACTTGGGACAATACTGTGATAAAGTCAAACACAAATTCATAGTTCATACTGCATGTCTTGCTTTTTTGTTGTTGTTTGTTTGTTTGTTTGTTTTTGGATTTACCGAGAACGTTTTTGTACAGTTGATAAAATAAACATTATTCCACTATGCTCCACTAGGGGGCAGTAGCACTGTAGGCTGTTTGAAGAGAGCTGCACCAAACATGGAACAGGTTTTTGACCGTGTGACACTGTAAACAGTTAATAGTTTAGTAAACCTGTTTTAAATACGATCTTGCTGCGTCTCCAGCAGCTCAGATGTGGTGCAGAAAAAGTTAGAACTTGGAGGTGGACTACCACAACAGTTGTTGTGTAAACCAAACTACAAACCTCACTTCTAGAAAAGTTCTGAGGGCTGGATAGTAAGTGACAGTGCAGGAGGACAAGCTAAAATATGGTGAACATCGCTATTGTGAATCACCCTGTAAACTCTGAAGATATGTCACACCACACTGAACCTCCATATTTGTTAATAAGCACAGGCCTAAAAAGAATGGCCTGATGGATGTTAAGATGTCAAATGACCTCGAACCCAGATCCAAAATCCCAAAATGAATAAAGGGCACAGTATATGGTGTACCCTGTCCATTAGAGGGTTAATGGGACTGGAAACCAGGGCAGTGTTTCTGGGAGAGTGCCTGGTATCCAGGCAGTCCTGGCCATTGAAGAACAGGGCAATACAGTACACAGAGAAACAGATGGACTACAGTCTGGACCTGTACACCTACAGAGTGTCCTGTATGGTCAGCTGATAACATGGACAGTGAGTGTAGATACAGGTAGGTGGACCTGATGAAGTGACTGATGGGTGTATAATCATCAATAACCAGTTTTTAATAAGTAATTAACAAGTCACTTACCAGTAGTGAGGGTAGGGATCAAAAAGATCAGGACCCAGGGAGCAGAAGCGTAGGAATGCATGACGAACCTACAGACGAACAGACACACATTTAGTACTGACCAGGAGAGAAGAGATAGAAAAGAGAGAGAACAGAACAGAACTGAATATGTATGTATTTATTTATTTATTTGTTTGTTTGTTTGTTCCTGCTTCTTCCTATTATTTTATTGCTTTATTGTTGATATTAACATTTATATTGATTTTTGAGACAATAAACATTTACAATTATGCCCTTTTAGAACATTTGTGAATTAATTAATTAATTATTCAAAGGTTATTGAAGAAGAAAACAGGTTAATTAAAAACATTTACCATCACATACTTGAGCAAAAGAGAGGTAAAAAAACTTAGGTGCGTAGTCCCTTACAGTACTTCAATACAAACATACAAATTAGACAATAAATATATACAGTACTAAAATCTGTTACACTAATTTACAGTTATGAATAAAAACTATGATATATGCAGATGTACACATTACCATATAGCACTATGGTAAGGCTGAGGTAGATGAGAGATGCAGGGTATATACAGGGCATAGAATATTATATATGTATATACATACACTACAGATATACAGTGTGGATGGAAGATAACAGTAGGTCAGTCTATATGTGTAGTGTAAATATGCTAATGTAACTCTCACCCTGAGATTGGATACGATGGCAATTATTGTTTGTGCTTCTATTAAGCTAAACTATGTCCTTTAATATCCTAATAATAATTAGTAATTGATGAATCAATTCATTGGTTAATTAATTATATCCTCATACCACTACGATATGCCACCATAAATACGCCCCCGTAAATACCCCACTGTAAATACACCACTGTAAATATCTCACCGTAAACACACCACTGTAAATATCTCACCGTAAACACACCACTGTAAATATCTCACCGTAAACACACCACTGTAAATGTCCCACTGTAAATACACCACTGTAAACACACCACCGTAAATACCCCACTGTAAACAGGCCACTGTAAATTCGATCAAGGCTTCAGAAGGTGTCGACTGCACGCACGGACGAGCTGAATCTTGGCCCTCACGCGGACCATAATGACACTATTAAATCATTATATAATACATACATTACACCAGATTATGGCAACCAAACAGAAAGCTGGATTCAAGACCATTACATTTCGTACCAGAAACGAGCCGCAGTGTAGGAAAACTCTGTGGCGCAGTAAACAATGTTCGAACAGGAAGTCAGTCCCGCGTTCCCTTTAACACTCACCTGTTAGGATCGCGCGTTAAACAAAGCCATTAAACTACACTGATTCGGTGTGTCTCTCCTGTTCTTCACCGATCAGCTAGTAATGCCTAATAATCCCGGTCTGTCCATAAACTCCCCGTCTGGTCACGCAGTCTGGGTTTTACTTTGGTTCGGGGGATTTAAACGGAGCGCAGTAGAGGGTCCATACGTTTACACGACCACTGCTCACACCCCGGACCACCGGCGTCCAGCTCCAGGTCACCTAGGTAGTACTTCATACAGTCCACGGGACCCTGTTATTCCTCCAAGCGGGTGCTGAGTCCGCGAGACTTCAGGTCGCCGTATGCACGTGACGTCAAATCAGCAGGTTAAATAACATAAAAAAGTGCCTTCCGGGGAGGCATGTCCGTACAGCGTCAGGGCTAGCGCTGAACTATACATCTAATACATCTAAAGTTCGACCGATTCCTAACAAGCTCGGTGAAGTTAGGTTGGTGATATTCGGCGGATATTCGCCTTTCGTGCCTCCAACCGCTCACAGACAACCACCTAACATCTCTGACACCGCATCTTCTAAGTCGTGGTAAACCAGGGAAAGATTTAAACGTACTGAAACACACAGATAATGTGAAAATCTGCTCCTGTTACACAGTGACTGTGGAAATATACATGTTTTCCTCAGGCAGTCATCTTTATACATTTCATTGGCTGGCACCAAACAAAAGTTCCAGCATCATCACCCTGCCCCATGCAGACCCGTGATTCATCTCTGAAGATACTTTCATCCAGTCATCCACAGACCATGACTTCTGTTCTTTAGCCCACTGTTGGGTCACAGACAGTGACTCCAGTTTCCACCGAATCGCTTATCATTTGTTTTGTTGTGCATTTTCTGTTTTTGAGACATATTGCTAGATAGATAGACAGACAGATAGATAGATAGATAGATAGCCAGATACTTTATGATCCCAGAGGGAATATTGCTTTAAGTTTTCTATCTTGATGCTTTGATGTTTTCCTTGGTCTACCTATATGTAATATGCAGAGACACATCTGACAAACATACTCCAACCTTCATTCTTCATCCTGCGGCAGGCACAGAGGGATACGCTCACCTCAAGATCCTTGTTATTCTTCGGGGTGTGATAAGACTCCTTCCCTCGCTCCCAGAGCAGCAGGCCCGGCCTACGAGTGTCCTCCCGACGCATGTCCACACACATACCACACAAGTGTCAGATGTGCAGAAGTCTGTGTCCTGCCTGGCAGCCCTGACCCCTAGATGTGAGCTCTGCACCGGTCGGAACAGAAGGTGTATGGTTGCCACTACCACTGAAGCAGCCAGTACCCCATAACCTCATTGATCAAGCAATATGGCCAGCCTTACCGTTTAGCAGTTAGCCGGGTTGATGGATGAGCCAACCATACGCAAAGGTGACACAGCTGGTTTCAGGAAGTTTGCAGGACTAGAAGACTAGAGTCAGAGCACTAGTCGGGATGCTGGAGCATGTCAGGTAAAGAACTGGGCGCGATGCTAGCAGAGCTAAGAGACAGATGAGCTTTACACCACAGCAAAGAACGAGACAGCAATGCAAAGGGGCAATACCTGGTCATGAGTAAGATCTGCCACGTTCTGCCGTTTTCTGTATGGGAGAAAGGATGGAGTTCCCTCGCTACTGGATTTTACTCAGTGGTTGGAGTATGAACTGCTTATTCAGGAGGAAGGAGATGAAAAGATGAAGGGGGGCAGAAGGACAGCAGGCTTAGGAAGGTGCAGAGCCGAGAAAGAAAGCCCGCTGGGTAAGGTCACCACAGTGTTCCTTGTGCAGCCCAGGACATGGTTTCAGATTCATGGCATGGTCCAGCCTCCCCTATTCAGACATCTGATGTGAAGAACAAGGCTTATTGTCCATACTGCTGTAACAACCAGCATGTGTTCCACTGTTCCAACTTTAAGCAGCTCTCCAAAGACCAGAAGCTTAGGTGGGTACAGTCAAACAGTCGTTGGCCGCCCAGTGCCGACTGAAATTGTTGTGCAAGACTTGCAAGGGAATACATCCTGAGTCTCTGCATGATGTTAGCACCAGAAACACTACCATGGAGAAAGCCACCACTTCTGGAGGAAAGGCAGAGCCTCCCACTGAGATCCTGTATCTGGATCGGTGTGCTGGCTGCTTCTCAGGATCATACATAATGGCAAACACTCCTTAGAGAGTTATGCTATCCGGGATGATGGTTCAGAAAGGATGGCATGATGAGTCATAAAGGCTGGAACTGCAGGGCTATTCAGAGACTGAGGGAAGTACAGCATGATGTTAGGACCCTGCAGGGGTCATTGGTGACGTTCACTATTTCCAAAGTTGATGAACCAGCAAGAACATTTACTGCAGGGATGCTTTAGGCTCTGACCATCCACACTCAATAACCCCAATCAAGCCAGTTTGTCTTGGGCATAAAGTACAGTTCAGTGCAGTGATGCAGTTAAAATGGCGGTGTGGAGTTCAGCAGGGTGAAAGAAGCTCCTCCTGAGTCTGCTGCCAGATAAGAGGAGGGTAGAAAGTCTGTGATTAGGAGGAGAAACGTCCTTGATGATGTTTCTCTCCTTGTCCAGACAACGCTTATGGTACATGATCTCAGCGGAGGGTAACTGGGAGCCTGTGATGTGTTGGGCAGTTTACACCACCCGCTGGAGTGCTCTTGGAGCAGTTGCCATACCACACTGAGATGCAGTTTGTGTGTGTTCTCAAACTCCCTTCACCTCCAAATAATGCCAGCGTTTACCTCCAAATTCTAAAATCTACATTATTTATTTTTTCCATGATGAATGGATCAAGCATATATCTAAAAACAGATTACAAACATTCTGGACTTTGATTTGAAATTATATTTGTTTTTTCAAATAATACAAACATATAAGAAATAATGATGGAGATACAAGATTATCAGTCTATTTACAAATCATCATGAACACATAACATGAAGCACAGTGTAAACAATAACATACACAGTCATTCATATACAATACACAGGCCTGTTATGATGCTCTATGAGGGTGCAAAGGTTCACTCTCTGATCAAACAGTAGACCAGCTGAACCAGCTTATGAACAGACTGTTCTACTTCCTTCAGTCTCAGGACTGATTTATTAATACAGCATTAATTGATTAATTATTCTCTACAGCAGCTGTTGATTCATTCATTCAGTCATTCATTAATTCATCTTCTAAACTGGTGATCCTTCTGGGTCCCAGATGTACACATTCACTCATACTACCCAGACTAGTCTTGCTGTGAGGAGACAGTGGTACAGCAGCCTTTCCAAATCCTGATCTTCCTGGTCACAAGACAGTCTCTCCTGTAGTCATGGTGATGATTAGTATCAGCTCTGTTCTTCCTGCCCCCCATTTGTAGTCTCAGATTCTTCCTCCACAGCCACACCATCATCACCCCTAAAACCACCATCACGACTGCAAGTCCAGTCCACATCACACCCAGTACCATCACCCACACTGGAATAGCAGCTCCGTTATCTGGGTCACCTCTGTTCTCTGGCTGGTCACCTGCAACACACACACACACACACACACACACACACACACACGTCAGTCGATTCTGAGGGTGAACCTGACCCTATCACCGTGCGCTGCTGCAGCTACAAGCGGAGCCCACTGCAATGCAATGCATCAGTGTCTGTTTAGGCTGGAGCGATACTGGAGCTGTTTACAGTGTGTGCTTCTCTGTTAGCAATGCCACGCGGTTACTGCAGACCCCAGTCATTGCCTGGAGGTTAGGGGGCCAGCCTGGTGACCGGAGGGTTTAACATAACACCCCTCGTTAGCTTATAGGCTAAGTAGCATGTAACTAAGAGATCATGTAACTAGGAACCTCTGTATTCAGCTCCACCTGGTAACCTTAAACTCCACACCTTCTTTAGGAAAACGGGGAACAAAAACAGAACGATAATTCATACCTTGGACGCTCACAGTGTAGGAGTGGACGACATCTCCATTCCTGACGTCCACTATGGTGTAAACTCCACCATCAGACGGAGTCACTCCTCTCAGCTCCAGAGCGGAGAAGACAGACACTCTCTGGGTGTAGTCAGGTATACACTGTAGTGAACCTCCATCCACTGTACAGATCTGAACACTGGATGGCCCAGCTGCACCTGTACTGCTATAGATCACCTTCACTGGATCTGATACGTCCAGCTTCAGGAACAGAGGCTCATGGGGCTGTACCTGTAGTGTAGTGTTCAAAGCTGAGGAGAAGAACAAACAGGAACTTCACCCACTGTGTCTGGAACCCCCTACCACTGGAGTTCTATCAGCACCGGGCACTAGACTAAACCAGACGGACACTTACTCTCGGTCTGTAGCCGCACATCACAGACATCTTTACTATCACACTGACACGTGTACCAGGTCCTCTTACTGAGATCAGCGTCAGTGATGGTGAGAGAGAGATCTCCCTTCAGGTACTGATCATGGATCATCTGATAACCCTCCTTCACTGATCTACAGACCGTCTGATTACACTCAGCCAGAACCTCAGAGAGTTTATGGGATACGGTCCATCTGACCAGACCAGAACATCTCTCAGAGCAGGGCAGAGTAGCAGACTCATGGAGCTCCTCCCTCACTGTATGAGTAGCTGATTCAGACCCTGGAAAAAGACCCATCCAAAGAGAAAGAGATTAGACAGTAAACGTGTAATAGTCTTCATCAGCCTGAAGATCTGAAGAGTTAACATTCTATCTCCACTTATTCAATCTACAAAGAATGATCTGACCAGTCAGGCACATGGTACTGGACTGTACTGTCTACTTCATAACTGATCAGTATGAATCAATCAATAATCACTATTCTAATCCACTGGTAGGTTATAGTCGTAGAGGTCCTATAATGGCCATGGCAGCTAGCCACATGGCGGGGTTAGTTAAACAAGGGTGGACTCACATTATGTCATGTTGCCTCGTACCACGACTGACCCCTGCTCGTCTAGCCTGTGCTCATACTGCCTTTAACATTCTAGGCCCAGACATGCTTACATCATCACTCTGAGGGTCTCAGTGGCGCTGTGTAGTGCGGCCCCTTATTCAAACTGACTGAGGGAAGACTGACTGAGCAGGCGTGTGTACGAGAGCTACATCATTCTACAGAGAATACTGCAGAGATGCAGGAGCTAGCTAACTATAAACCTGGAGGGTTCTGTGCTGCTCTCGACTGCAGCCTTCAGTCTGCCAGAACTCGGAGGATTAACCGCCCTATGTCCTCAAAACCACATAGATTCTGACCTACCAAAGCTCTGATGCTCTGCTCTCATATGAGGCTGAAGTTGACTTCCTATCCTCCAGCTTCGTGTTCACATTTCCTTGTTCCACCTTAAATGGGCCAGTGTTTGCATTCTGGGGCGGTAGACCAGTGCGATCCCTTTGCTGCAAGTTTGTTTAATGGGACAGTCGCAGCATTTACATGCCCTGGCCTTTCAGTGATTAAACTAGTGTAGTATTGTGCCCAAGTCCATCTGAACCATGCCTAAGCCCATCACTTCAAGTGGCCCCAGGTGTGGTTCAGCATACAGGGCACAGGTACAGTGCTTAGCGGGAACACTAGTAACACAAACTGGACTTCAAACATCCAATAGTTCGGCCATCTTCTAGTGTGAGTACACCCTTAGAGCCCCAAAGTCAAGAGCCCTTCGGGTCACTTCATTCAGAGTGGACACTGGGTCAATTCATTCAGAGTGGACACTGGGTGGATTCATTCATTATGGTTTGAATTTGATTAAGTTATCGTTGTATTCTCTTGTATTGTGTCCTGGAAGGACATACTGGTCATGATGAGAATATGATTCTGTGGAATGTGGTATTGACTCTGTCTTGCTTTCACATGTCGGACATGTCCTTGACCTGATCTGATCTCACTTTAATTTAAAGAAATCTTCCAGATTATTGAAGATGTAGGTAATGATGAAATGGTAAATATGAAATATGATTGAGTAATATTCTGACTGAGTGAGGGAGTGAGGGTAAAACTCAGTACAGTCTGAAATGAGAGGATGGAGCAGTGACAGTGTAGAACTTACCAGTAGTGAATGTAGTGACCAATAGGAACAGGACACATAGAGCAGAGCTGTAGGACGACATGACTGACCTACAGACACACAACCACACACACAACCAGACACACACACACGCGCACACACACACACACACACACACCATGATTACACAGTGTTGACCGAGCAGTGCTCTTCAGGGCTGAGCAACATCACACTATATATAATTACCATAGTTAATAATGGTACTACACACTTACCCACAGCGCGTTACATCACACAGAGTAATCATTATACACTCGGATACTGACCCTAACCGGATACTGACCAGTAATCGTTATATACCCTGTGTCTGATAGCGTTATAGAACACAGCACAGTCTGTACAGATTATACCATCTGAACACAGTAATCGTTATATACTCGGTGTGTGTTCTGATAGCGTTTATAGAACACACAGTCAGTACAGTCGGTGTCTGTACAGATACCGAACAGTAATCGTTATATACTCGGTGTCTGATAGCGTAGCTGTACAGGATAGCCGAACAGTAATCGTTATATACTCGGTGTCCAGCGTCATAGAACCACAGCACAGTCAGTACAGATACCTCGGCAGTATATCGTACATACCGAACAGTACTCTCGGTGTCTGATAGCACGTCTGTATAGAACACAGCACGGTCTGATAGTACAGAACACACCGAACAGATAAATCGTTATATACTCGGTGTCTGATAGCGTTATAGAACACAGCACGGTCTGTACAGATACCGAACAGTAATCGTTATATACTCGGTGTCTGATAGCGTTATAGAACACAGCACAGTCAGTACAGATACCGAACAGTAATCGTTATATACTCGGTGTCTGATAGCGTTATAGAACACAGCACGGTCAGTACAGATACCGAACAGTAATGTTATATACTCGGTGTCTGATAGCGTTATAGAACACAGCACGGTCTCAGTACCGAACAGTAATGTTATATACTCGGATGGGTCTGATAGCGTTACCGAATATACTCGGTGTCTGATTAGCGTTATAGAAACAGCACAGTCAGTACAGATATAACACAGTACTCGGTGTCTGATAGCGTTATAGAAATACAGCACGGTCTGCACAACAGTAATCGTTATATACAGATAGCGTTACCGAACAGTCAGTCAAATCGTTATATACTCGGTGTCTGATAGCGTTATAGAACACAGCACGGTCTGTACGGATACCGAACAGTAATGTTATATACTCGGTGTCTGATAGCGTTATAGAACACAGCACGGTCTGTACAGATACCGAACAGTAATCGTTATATACTCGGCGTCTGATAGCGTTATAGAACACAGCACGGTCTGTACAGATACCGAACAGTAATCGTTATATACTCGGTGTCTGATAGCGTTATAGAACACAGCACGGTCAGTACAGATACCGAACAGTAATCGTTTATATACAGCACTCGGTGATCTGATAGCGTTATAGAACACAGCACGGTCTGTACTGATACCGAACAGTAATCGTTATATACTCGGCGTCTGATAGCGTTATAGAACACAGCACGGTCTGTACAGATACCGAACAGTAATCGTTATATACTCTGTCTGATAGCGTTATAGAACACAGCACAGTCAGTACAGATACCGAACAGTAATGTTATATACTCGGTGTCTGATAGCGTTATAGAATACAGCACGGTCTGTACGGATACTGAACAGTAATCGTTATATACTCGGCGTCTGATAGCGTTATAGAACACAGCACGGTCTGTACAGATACCGAACAGTAATCGTTATATACTCGGTGTCTGATAGCGTTATAGAACACAGCACGGTCTGTACGGATACCGAACAGTAATCGTTATATACTCTGTGTCTGATAGCGTTATAGAACACAGCACAGTCAGTACAGATACCGAACAGTAATCGTTATATACTCTGTGTCTGATAGCGTTATAGAACACAGCACAGTCTGTACAGATACCGAACAGTAATCGTTATATACTCTGTGTCTGATAGCGTTATAGAACACAGCACAGTCTGTACAGATACCGAACAGTAATCGTTATATACTCTGTGTCTGATAGCGTTATAGAACACAGCACAGTCTGTACAGATACTCCTCCATGAATGGAGTTTAATGTATTTCAGACAAAAACAAAATCCATAAACAAACACTTTTCAAAGAGGTCTGGTTCCATTCACCACCACTGTGAGTGATTCTGAAGCTTATCTAGAACAGAGTGTTTAACACTACACTGGCGTGATGCCAGTAAACCGTTTGTGGGCGTGTACCAGATTTGAATTTTACCGCGTGTGTTTGTTATTTAGCCCCTAAGCGCGTTCTGATTGGCTGAATCCGTTACGGTTTGAATGGGGTTCTCAGACGGTGAACTGTGCTCTGTCCCAGACTGGGATATGTATATCCCCAACATATATATGTTTAAATCGAGTCTCGCGCGGTAAACGGCAGCTCCAGCTCTTACTTTCAGTTTCACTTTGACCCGCGTTCGCGCCGAGAGTTTTACACTTCACTACTTACAGTTCTAGCCTAAACCAGCCGAATAGAACACAAATACAGAGAACACAGAACACAAACACAGAGATATACAGAACCAAGAACACTCCCAGAACCTTCTGCACGATTAAAGGGCTCTCTGCAGGGTGAAAGTTCTTCAGTGTTGTAGATGGTTCTGTATAGCTCCAAAAAGGTTCTACTGTACTCACAACGCCAAGCTTGTAACAACAAACAAACAAATATTGATATATAGAACCATGTTCTCTAAGAAGGAACCCTTAAAGAACCACATGTTCTAAGTGTACAGGTCCGGAGCTCATTCATTCATCGCTGTACATTCTGTGTACTCACTGCGGTGTTTGTAGATTTTCAAATCCAGCGCTAAGAAAAGCTCGTCCTCTCCTATAGGGTTGCTTGGAGCGTCTGTGAAATGGGGACGTACTGAGCATGCGCAGACCTTCCTTTATTTTTTTAAGTGTTCAGAAGGGTTGGGACTTGATTGTTCACACAGCTGGCGCGTGAAACACCCACTCACAGCCCCCTCACTCCAGTCCATCTTATTCCCTCTAGCGTCTGTTGGTGGTTCTGTCTTTGTTTTTCATTGGACACATTACTCATAGAAAAACGACCCCAGTGTCACTAAGTACATCAGAAGAACCAATAAAGTACAAAATAGTATAAATAAAAAGCACATACACAAATAAATAAATATTACATAAATCAAACTGTAAATAAATAAATAAAATCCCTAAACTTTAAACAGACTAATTCCCGGTTTAAAATAATAACATTGGAGGGATTTTTAATGTTTGTGTATGAAATATGAATCTAAAATAATGAAATATTAACCAAAATACAGCTCCACATTCAAAACACATTTTCCCGCTTCCCGAATCTAGATATATTCATTAAGCCCGATCACTACCACACTGGGCGGTGTCATTTGATATCAATACAGTATTATAAACACTATAATACTACTACTACTACTACTACTACTACTAATAATAATAATAATAATAAGCATTCATGGTGCAGCTTTGTGAAATTAAAGGCCCATAATTCTACATGTTTCTGTTTGGGGTCCATGTATATAATGTTTGTGAGGTATTATACACCGACATGGTCACAGTCCGACCATCTCCCATCCTCTCTTCACACCCCTTAGAATTTAAACAGGATGTTTATGTTACTGCGTCTTTAAGACTGGTCCAAGATGAATCAGCTCAGTTCTGATTGGCTGTCCTGCCTTATTCAGGTAAGCATTGAGAGCCTTCCTTAGAAGAATTCCTTAGACCCTCATTATGAGTGGGCAGTACTAAACCGCTGCAGGCCAAACAGGTGGATATATGTAAACGAAATCACACAGAAGGTAACTGCAGCTCCATTTAAGGTGGACTGGAACATCATAAAACACGCTGGAGAACCGGAAGCACGTCTTTCACAGGATCCCAGAACACTTTAACTTATGACTACATAATGTAACAGACCACACGGCGAGGCTACGGGAGGGTTACAGGCGAGGTAATCCAGTACAGATTACTGAACTCTACAGATTAATCATCTCTAATCGCCCCTGATTGGCTGATTTAGACCCTCAGAACATCCTCACCACTCTCTCCATGCTGACTTAGTACGTTCAGGCTATCAGACTCTCTCATCTGCAGTTTTACCAGAAGGTGGAGCTCTGCTTCCTATTCACCACCAGCAGTTCCACATGCAGGAGAAAAGGTGCAGCAGATGCATTCTGGCACCTGGGGCATTAAAATAACATCTGCACCATTTAAGGTGGAACCAGATACTGAACCAAGAAGCTGTGAGGAAAGCTTACGGAATTCCTACCTGGAGTTCTATGTACGGAGCTACTGATAAATATCCACTACAGTAGGACATTCCAACAGAACACATTCCCAATGGATCACTTTCACAGTGCTGTTCTGCAGAGCAGGGCGGCCATCTTTAATTAGGTAATCACTCTCTCAACTTGCCCCCTTAATTACTCACTCAATCAATTACTCACCCACTCACTCATTCATTCACTTGCTCACTCATTCACACTTTCATTCACTCATTTATTCACCCACTCACTCATTCACTTTCACTCACTCACATGTTCACTTACTCATTCACACTTTCATTCACTCATTTATTCACTCACTCACTCAATTGCCCACTCACTCACACTTTGACTCACTCACTCACACATTCATACACTCACTCACGCATTCCCTTTACGATCTAGAACGATAACAGAGGAGTTTTCTGGACTTGATTTAAACTGTACTGAACACAGAACTGCAGCAGGGTGAACAGACCAACCTGGACGTGGAGTGAAAGAACTGAACCCTGTTTAACCCACAGTGGAGCTGAATAAACCAGGAGGCGACCGTTTACAGGGTCTGTGACTGTTAATGGGTCTGTCTTCGACTCTCGCCAACCTGAACTGAAGCGTGACGGTGACAATGAAAACATTCAATCACGGCACGGAAACACGGGTGTATTGTTTTACAGGTCACATTTATTAGAGACAATTACAAACCAGTAACTGCCCAACCAGTAAATATCCAAATCCAGCCATCAGTGGGGGGATACATGCTGCAGGTGCTGTGAGATCAAATAGTCCCCCAGAGAAACTTTGTATTTCCAGGTTTTCCAGATTTTCATCATCAACATTCCATACACACTCAGAAGACATGTGTAGGTTCACTGGTGGTTTAGATAAAGTGAATAAAGTCAATAAAGTGTCTATATGTGTGTTCTAGACATGGAGAACCCTGGTTCCCGTCACCACCACTGGAAGAAGGTGCAGACACCCTGTAAAACCTGGTTGGTTGTGTTTGTTCTCTATGCTGTGCAGTTATAGAGAACTGAGTGTAACCTGATTTCAGAATTAATTATTAATTAAATTAAACTAAATTAATCACCAACATATTGAACTGTAGGACATAATGAATCTGAATCTCTGAGCTGTAGAACTGTAATGCTGGGCAAACAAACCAGACACATGCAGATATCCAAAAAGGTTTGGGGTTTATTCAGAAAAGGACAATCTGGAAAAGCAGTCAAAACCAAACTGTACAAAAACAATTCCAGAAACATGGGGAAGGCTGGGCTCAAAACCAGGGGAGCAAACACAGAAAGTACAAGGCCACATTTAAAAATCACAAACAGGACAAACACGGCAAAAACAGCCAACAAGGAAGAGGAAAACACAACTCATTCTGTAGACTGATTCCTGATTGGTGCTGTGGGACAGTGATGTCATACACCAGAGACTCCTGGGAGCTTGTGCTTATGAAAAGAGGTCCTGCTACCTGGGAGGTAGATCATTACAGACTTGTTAAACGAGGTGGAAAGATCTACATGATTAGATCAACCAGGAGCCGAGAAACTCAAAACCTCAGCAGTCATTTATGCACTTACCATCAACAAGATATCTGCACCCAGAAGGAGTCAAACCACAGGTATAAACCCATTCAACTTTCACACCCGGCCACACATGTGAGGTCTTATCTCTGTACCTGACTGACCCAACACCACCACTACAGACCTCCAGCAACAGTGGTGTCCCCCATGAGTCATCCTGTTAGTGCAGCACCATCGGCAGACGGCTGCACCACGCAGGACTACCTGCACACAGACCGTTACCACGACTGTCCTTAACACCACGTCACCGTCACCAAAGACTGCAGTGGTGTCGTACCAGACCGTCATGGAGTGACTCAGAATGGCAGCGGGTCATCTTCAGTGACGAGTCCCGCTTTAGTCTTGGGGTTTTGGGTGGAGTCCACGCCCAAGGGATAAAAATCGAATCCGTGTGCGGAGGCAAACCGTGGTCAGCACCAAGATGAACGGTCTGTATTCACAACGTCACACGTCCAGAAGACCTGGTGTTCTCCTCCACCTCCACCCTACCCTTGCACCATCTGCAGTACTGGTGTGAGGATGTTCAAAAGCTCTCATGGTGTATGGATTATCACAGGACACCATTAGGAACCTCTACAGCTCCATACCGAGACGTCTGGCGTGTTGGGTTAGCAAACACGGCGGCCCGACGCCATACTGAGAGACAGACTTCTGTATGTGTAGCTCAATAAATATTGATCATATCAGCCTAAATTTATCACCAGTTATTGATCCACGTAACCATCACCTTCCGTCCCAACAGCATTCCCAATCCCACACCTCCTTCTGGGTGCAGGTGTCCTGATGATGATGAGTGTATTATGACTAAATGTACTTCTAAATTCTAAAATCTGCATATACAACATCTTAAAAGATGTTCCTAAAATGGTGCTGAAAACACATTATAAAGAAGTACAAACATTCTGGACTTTGGTAAGGAGTTGATTGAACAATACAAATAGAAGAAGTAATAATGGAAATAGAAGATTATCATTCCATTTACAAATGATTATTAAAGCATAACATGAAGCACAGTGTAAACAATAACGTACACAGAATCCTTCATATATAACACACAGTCCTGTTATGATGCTGTGACAGAGCTGATGGGTCTGATCAGGGAGAACACGCACAGTCCACCCAGAGAGGACCCCGGGCCCCTAGCCGGGAATCACACCCAGACTCGTCCTACTGTGAGGAGACAGTGGTACAGCAGCTTTTCAGAAATCCATAAACATGATCATCTCAGAGTTCCTGGTCATGTAACTGTCTCTCCTCACTCGGACTGTAGTCATGGTGATGATTAGTATCAGCTCTGTTCTTTTCGTAGTCTCCGATTCTCCATCCTCAGCCGCACAATTACCATCACCATCACAGCTGTAAGTCCAGTCCACATCACACCCAGTACCTTCACCCACACTGGTACAGCAGCTCTGTCATCTGGGTCACCTCTGTTCTCTGACTGGTCACCTGCAACACACACACACACACACACACAGACACACACACACACACACATACACACACACACACACACATACACACACACACACACAGACACATACGCCCCTGAGTTACAGCTGGCCTACACGTCACTACCTCTAACCTGATCTCCCTTTTCAGCAGTGGACTCTGATCTTCCAGAAGTGTGTGATGATGGGGATGATCCAGTAGGGTGAGATGTGTTAGCCAACAATCACATATACAAACACACAGTACGTTGGAGGTACGGGGGAGCACAGGTGAGCTTTGAGCTCAGTTAGCGATTCGGCTAAATAGCTGCCCTCAGGGTAAGGATCATGTAACTAGGAACCTCTGTATTCAGCTCCACCTGGTTACCTTAAACTCCACACCTTCTTTTGGAAAACGGGGAACAAAAACAGAACGATAATTCATACCTTGGACGCTCACAGTGTAGGAGTGGACGACATCTCCATTCCTGACGTCCACTATGCTGTAAACTCCACCATCAGACGGAGTCACTCCTCTCAGCTCCAGAGCGGAGAAGACAGACACTCTCGGGGTGTAGTCAGGTCTACACTGTAGTGAACCTCCATCCACTGTACAGATCTGACCACTGGATGGAGCAGCTCCACCTGTATGGCTATAGATCACCTTCACTGGATCTGATACATCCAGCTTCAGGAACAGAGGCTCATGGGGCTGTACTTGTAGTGTAGTGTTCAAAGCTGAGGAGAAGAACAAACAGGAACTTCACCCACTGTGTCTGGAACCCCCTACCACTGGAGTTCTATCAGCATTGGGCACTAGACTAAACCAGACGGACACTTACTCTCGGTCTGTAGCCGCACATCACAGACATCTCTACTACCACACTGACACGTGTACCAGGTCCTCTTACTGAGATCAGCGTCAGTGATGGTGAGAGAGAGATCTCCCTTCAGGTACTGATCATGGATCATCTGATATCCCTCCTTCACTGATCTACAGGACGTCTGATTACACTCAGCCAGAACATCAGTGGGTTTATGGGATACGGTCCATCTAACCGATTCAGAACATCTCTCAGAGCAGGGCAGAGTAGCAGAACCACTGACCTTCATCCTCACTGTATGAGCAACTGATTCAGACCCTGGAAAAAGGAACATCCAATGAGAAAGAGATTAGACAGTAAACGTGTAATAGTCTTCATCAGGCTGCAGTGTTAACATTCCCTCTCCACCCTTTCAAACTACAGAGTAACTACAGGGTGGATTCATTCACAGTGGGATTTGGGTGGATCATTTAGAGTGGACATTCATTCTGAGTAATTGTGTTAGGTTTCAATTTGATAAAGGGTAAAACTTGAGAGTAAAACTGTGAGAGGAAATGAGAGGATGAAGCTGTGACAGTGTAGGACTTACCAGTACTGAATGTACTGACCAATAGGATCAGGACACATAGAGCAGAGCAACAAGATGACGTGACTGACCTACAGACACACAACCACACACACACACACACACACACACACACACCATCAGCTGATTACACAGTGTTAACCGAGCAGTGTTCTTCAGAGCTGAGCAACATCACACTATATATAATTACCATAGTTAATAATGATACTACACTGTATCACACACTGACCCACAGCGCGTTACATCACACAGAGTAATCATTATACACTCGGATACTGACCCTAACCCTAACCGGATACTGACCAGTAATCGTTATATACTCGGTGTCTGATAGCGTTATAGAACACAGCACAGTCTGTACAGATACCGAACAGTAATCGTTATATACTCGGTGTCTGATAGCGTTATAGAACACAGCACGGTCTGTACAGATACCGAACAGTAATCGTTATATACTCGGTGTCTGATAGCGTTATAGAACACAGCACGCTCTGTACAGATACCGAACAGTAATCGTTATATACTCGGCGTCTGATAGCGTTATAGAACACAGCACGCTCTGTACAGATACCGAACAGTAATCATTATACAAACGTTATCCTAACACTGGCCTACCTGTAATATGAATGCCCTTGTAGATAGATAGATAGATAGTTTATTGATCCCGAAGGAAATTTAGGAGGCAGTAGCGGTTTCACAAAAAAACAGCACAAATACAAAAATAAAAATAAGAACAGCGCTGTGCAGTATGAAAAACCTGAATGGGTCGGTACCGGCAGCAGTAACTGTTAACTATAAACTCTAAAACTATACATAGTACCGGTCATTATCGATGGATATGTAAATATATAAACATACAAATACAATATATAAAAGAGTACAAATATAACTGCAGGCTGTAGAAAAGACAGTGCAGTAGTAATAAATAAATGTGCGTGAATGTGCAAGGGATGCAGTTATCAGCAGATAAATGACTGAATGAATTACCTTAATAAACATGTGCATATATTGATATTTAAGTGGAGTGTCCAGGTGTTCATATGTACAGTATATACAGTAATGTGAATAGTGCATAAATAAGTCTCTTGTAAGTCACTCTGGATAAGAGCGTCAGCTAAATGCTGTACATGTAAAACGAATCTTATCTAGAACCGAAAACTCGAAGGAAAGGAGGCGTTGTTATAAAGTCTGAGTAGGTGCACGTTACTCAGAGGGGAAACCTCTTCCCTCCACACTCTCTGTTAGAACTGCTGACAGGACGTACAGTCAGGATTTAGGATCAGACGCCTTCAACAACACAGTTATTACTGCTCACGTGGAACTCCCGGATTACACGCTGGCATTAGGGGACTACATTACCCATAATTCTCTCAATTATTATCGGTCATCTACTGAACTACAGCTAAGGATGGCGATATAGTCCATTTAGGTCCTTAGTAGACTGTATGTTCTTCAACTGTAGCCTGTGTTACAGCGCCACCTGCTGGACTTACAGAGCACAGCAACTCTACTACACGCCCCTCATGTGTTAATTATACTCTTCCTGATGTAATGATGTAAATATAGCCATAAAATCTGATTCCAAAATATGATTTAAAATACCAAACAGCTCTCACCCCCCCTCTTTTCACTTCCATACTGTGTCAATCAATGTAGTTAAAAAATGGAGTTTTTGTTGATATATGTCCTCTTGTTATTGTCTAAGACGATATGATTACTGTCTGTGTTACTGCATGCTATAATCAAAACAAGTTACCTTCATTACTGTGTCCTGATTTACATAACGCTGTTACATGTGTTCTTTTATCACCCCAGCCCTGCTCCTATCTCATACTGTTTCATTATCTCTTCAATTGAAAGCTTTTATAAAACATTATTAAACAAACTTTCTGGGCTTCTGATTTTATATTAGTCACAGTAATGTCATAATCCACCATCCAAAAGTAATTTATATACATTCAACCATGTTACTCTATTATGAACCCCTCTGCATGGTTAAAGGGTTCTCTGCATGGTGAATGTTTTTCAGTGTTGTAGATGGTTTCTATATATAGCTCCAAAAGGTTTCTGCTGTAGCTCACAACGCCAAGCTTGTAAGAACAAATCATCTTGATATATAGAACCATGTCTCTAAGAAGGAACCACAAAATCTATTGTAGGTTTGTAGGTCCGAGCTCATTCCATTCATCCCTGTACAGTCTGTGTACTCACTGCGGGTGTCCTGTAGATTTAAAAAAAAAACAAGACTCGTCCTACCTATTTAGTTTGCTTGGGGCGTCTGTGAAAGGAGGACGTACTGAGCATGCGCAGACCTTACTTCTTTTTAAGTGTTCAGAAGGGTTGGGACTTAATTATTCACACACCTTGCGCGTGAAAGACCCCACTCACAGCCCCCCAACAGCCCTCATCTCAGTCCATCTTATTTTCCTCTATGCGTCTGTTGGTGGTTCTGTCTTACGTTTTTCATTGGCACAATTCACTAATAGAAAAACGACCCCAGTGTCACTGGGTACATACAGAAAGGGACCAGTAACAATAAAGTGCAAAATAGTACAAATAAAAAACACAAACATAAACAAATAATAAATAAATAAAATCCCGTTTAAAAAGGGCTACATTTAAAACAGACTAATTCCCGGTTTAAAATAATAACATTGGAGGGATTTTTAATGTTTGTTTTTGAAATATTATTCTAAAATAATGACAATATTAACCAAAACACAGCTCCACATTCAAAACACATTTCCCCGCCTCCCGAATCCAGATGTGTTCGTTAAGTCCGATCACCTCCTGTAGCTTGTGTAACAGCACCACCTGCTGGACGATCACCGTACACTGATTTAACTACCACACTGGGCGGTGTCGTTTCATATAAATACAGGCTGATGTATTATAAACACTATGACCATAAATTTATCATCAGTTATTGATCCTGGTCACCTTTACCTTCCTTCCCAACACACCTGCACTCCCGCACCTCCTTCTGGGAGCGCCTGTTCTCCTGATGAGGAGCATATCATGCCTAAATGTATTTCTAATTTCTAAAATCAACCTTAAAATTTAAATTTCCAAATTTACCTCTGAACCTCTGTATTCAGCTCCACCTGGTAACCTTAAACTCCACACCTTCTTTAGGAAAACGGGGAACAAAAACAGAACGATAATTCATACCTTGGACGCTCACAGTGTAGGAGTGGACGACATCCCCATTCCTGACGTCCACTATGGTGTAAACTCCACCATCAGACGGAGTCACTCCTCTCAGCTCCAGAGCGGAGAAGACAGATACTCTCTGGGTGTAGTCAGGTCTACCTCAGGTGAACCTCCATCCACTGTACAGATCTGACCACTGGAGGGTCCAGCTCCACCTGTACTGTTATAGATCACCTTCACTGGATCTGATATGTCCAGCTTCAGGAACAGAGGCTCATGGGGCTTTACCTGTAGTGTAGTGTTCAAAGTGTTCAAAGTGTTCTTACTGAGATCAGCGTCAGTGATGGTGAGAGAGAGATCTCCCTTCAGGTACTGATCATGGATCATCTGATATCTCTCAGATGTCAGATGTTCATTCATTCATTCATTCATTCATCTTCTAAACAGTGTTAACCGAGCAGTGTTCTTCAGGGCTACACATTCACTCACACACTCACACCTACAGGGGTAATTTTCACAGTTGACCTAGCTGCCCAGCTGTGGACTGAGAGAGGAAGCCCCGCAGACACAGGGAGAACACGCACAGTCCACCCAGAGAGGACCCCGGGCCCCTATCCGGGAATCACACCCAGACTCGTCCTACTGTGAGGAGACAGTGGTACAGCAGCTTTTCAGAAATCCATAAACACGATCATCTTAGAGTTCCTGGTCATGTGACTGTCTCTCCTCACTCTGACTGTAGTCATGGTGATGATTAGTATCAGCTCTGTTCTTCACACCCTTCTTTCGTAGTCTCCGATTCTCCCTCTTCAGCCGCAACATCATCACCCCCAATATCAGCACCACCACAGCTGTAAGTCCAGTCCACATCACACCCAGTACCTTCACCCACACTGGTACAGCAGCTCCGTAATCTGGCTCACCTCTGTTCTCTGACTGGTCACCTGCAACACACACACACACCTGAGCTACAGCTGGGACTACACATAACTACCTCCAACCTGATCCCCCCTTTTCAGCAGTGGTGGATGGATTATCACAGGACTCCATCAGGAACCTCTACAGCTCCATACCGAGACGTCTGGCGTGTTGGGTTAGAAAACATGGCGGCGCGACGCCATA